>CM052900.1:126650792-126813483 GCA_028534135.1 Potos flavus | reverse complement strand
ATATGCAGGACTCATGGAGAAAAAATATAATACAATTCATTTTGTTTTCTCTGTCAGAGCAATCCCTTCTCTATGCAGATTTGAATTCGGTTTTGAGCCATGAAACATGATATTGCTTACTGGGACCCTAACGAGCTCTCTCGATCTGTGCTAAGGGTATGCAAAGCAGTGGTCACATCACATGGCCCTGGGGCCTCGGGGGCACCCCGAGAGGTCTGAGTCCACCTTCCATCCCTAGTGCCTTGTGCCCTAACTGAAGGGTACCTGAATGTTTGACATTAGCACTCCTGGGCAACTAGATCTCTATTGGCCATACATCTGAGAACTCTCAAGAACACTGTTTATTCCTTGAGAAATCTGGAATGAATTAGGCTGAATAAATTGGCTCTCAACTTGGCTGTTTCAGATGGCAGCAAAGGAATACCATATGCTGCTCCCCCTTCCTTTTTTTTTTTCTTTTATGGAAGGGGAAATGAAAACACACCCATAACCACACAAAAATTAGATCTGGTCAAATCATGCTCTGCTTCTCCAGCAAGTGGAAACCTTTGATCGGAATATTTGGGTGTCTCCGAAGAGAGGCAGGAGAGCTAGAAGCCTGGGGAAGCCATCGTGACGCAGGTCTGCGGCCTGGGCAGCATAAATCTCGTGGAACTGCAGTGGCCACGGGGCCAGCCTGGAGCTGAGTTGCCGGGGCTACTGAGCAGTAAGCAAACACGACAAAGAATTTTCCGGCCCGAATCCTCTACCAATCTTACCTTTCTCCTCATCGCCAACTGTTCATCAAAAGAAAGCCACATGGAGAGTTTGAAATACTATTCAGAAAAAAATTAGAAGGGGAAAAAGAAAAGGAGACATAATCTGAGCATAGTCAAGCGTGATTATACCTGACGCAGGCATGATTTGAACTGCTCGGTCTCAGCTTCCAAAATAGTGCTAACAATGATGGGTGGCACTTTTGAGCACTGTGCGGGGTTCTCAGCCTATATTACCTTACTTCTACATCACAACAGTTTCATAACCAAAGGACCATTATTATGCTCAGGTTATGGGGGGTAAAACAGCCTTACAGAGTTGAAGTCAATGTCCCGAGCTAGCACATTTAGAAAGAAAAGGAGCCAGATTTCAAGCATCTCTTAATTATTATGCCATCCTTCATGTGATGAGCATGGAGGGATGCTGCCCAGATCCCCCTTCAAGAAAGGATTTGTTGCCCGGCGGCTGGGGGTGCTGTCAGCCCCTGGAGTGCTCATCTCAGCTGCACCGCACCATCTCACCTGAAGGCAGACCTTTCCCGGGGCAGCTGGGAATGACGCAGGGACAGTTCTAGACACATGGCCCTGGTTATCCCATGGTCAAGCTGGCAGCCTTTCCTGTCACCTGGTGTGTAGGCAGAGCATTTTTCCCAGTTGTGAAACGTGATGCTTTTAGAATGTCAAGAATTCTGTCAAGTATTTATGTACAAGTGTATATGTGTGTATATATATATGTATATATATACATATAAATATATAATGGAATATTATTCAGCCTTAAAAAAGAAGGAATCCTGCCATTTGCAGCAACATGGATAGACCTTGAGGGCAGTATACTAAGTGAAATAAGCCAGCAGAGAAAGACAAATACTGCATGGTATCATTTATATGGAAACTTAAAAAAAAAAAGCCAAACTCATAAAAACGGAGAGTAGAAAAGTGGTTTGGGGGTCAGGGAGGGGGAAACAGGAAGTGGTTGGTAAAATAGTCCACGCTTTCAGCTATAAGATGAATGAGTTCTGAGGATCTAATGTATAACATGGTAACTATAGTTGCTAACACTGTATTATGTACTGAAATTTTCTAAGAGAGAACTTAAATGTTCTCACTAAAAAGAAAATAAATGCATGAGGTGGTGGATATGGATATTAACTAGATGGGAGGAACCCTTTGATTATGTAGACATACATCAAATGATCACAATGTACACTCCAAATATCTTACAGTTTTATTTATCAATTATAGCTCAATAAAGCTGAAAAATAATCTTCAAAAATTTAAAAAATAAATGTGAAAAAATGCACAAATCTTTAAAAAAGCATGTACGTAAAAACTAAGTACATAGATTGAAGACTGGTTTCAAATTTAAACTTTCGTACTAAAGTCAAATTGCCCTCCTTAATACCCATCACCTGGTTACCCCGCCCACCCCCTCCCTTCTGTAACCCTCCGTTTGTTTCCCAGAGTCCGGAGTCTCTCATGAAAAACCTTTTTTCTTAGTTGCCTTTTACCAGATAGTCCTGAGTGTCACTGAGAAGGGGGGACTTGCCCAGGGTCACCTCCAGAAGATGGGACTTCATCACACTAACATTTGTTTACTGTCTTCTCCACTTACCTTCAAGGTCCCTTAGGTAGAGGCCCTGTCTATCCTATTCACCTCTTTATCACTATGCCTTACACAGCATCCAGCAATATTAATTAATTTCTTTATTATTCAACAATTGCTAGATGAGTGAGCAAGAGATGCATGGATTAATATATTCCATTACGTCAAATTTAGATTCTGGTCCTTCACTGCCTGGTGGATGTCTTCTCTCTTTTTCAGTCACACACAGATTTTCCCTCCTCAGCCCTGTGAAGTGGAAGAAACCCAGGAGGATGTAACCTTTCACTTGGAAAGCTACACAAGGAAGGAATATGTTAGATGTGAGCAATTGGGCATCCTGCCACCTCAGGACTTTTATAACATTTTAATGAGACAGACCTTTATCTCTTTCCTTTGCCCCATCCGCCTCCCTCCCGTATCGTATGTCCCTATTGAGTCTCATTCTCAACAGCACCTGATGCTGGCTTTCACATCTGGGCAGAAACAAAGAGTGACCTTTTCCAAGCTTCCTAGGTTCGACGCACTGCCCATATAGTGAATTCTGTGAATTGCTTTCAGCCTCTAGAGGCACTGAGTCATTGTTTCCTTTCCGGGCAACTTCTAAATCATGAGCCTTGTCTTCTCAGAAAACTTACAGCTCTTCATCTTATCCTCTCATTTGATCTCCCAAATGATCCTATGAGGTAAGAGACCAGATGTCATGGATGGAAAGATCAGTGAACCAGGAAATCAGAAGACAAGGATTTTTCATTTCTCTCCACTATTTATTAGTTGTGTGATCTTAGGCAAGTCTCATGATACTCATAAAAAGAAATGGGTTTTATGAGACTCAACACTTGACAGACATTTAATCAGGGTCCTTTACGCACAGGGTTCTAGATGCTGGAGGTACAGTGGGACATAAGACAGGTCATTTCTCTTTTCTCACAGAACTTTCATTCTAGTGGGGCATAGACAGATGAGACGCAGCAAAGAGATATGAGAATTTGGGGTCTTAATAAAAGCTACTGCGACAATAAAGTGATGTGCTGAACAGTGGACCAGTGGAAGCTGTTTGGATTGGGAGGTCAGAGAAAGCCTCCACGCCACAAGAGGTGAAATTTTTCCAGATCTGAAAGAAAGGAAGGAGTCGGCAGGAGGGAGATGCAGGTGAAGAACTTTCCAGACAGAGGGAACAAGTATTCAGAGCTGGTTACAGAAGTTTTTTTTTTTTTTTTTTTTTAAGCTTTTTATTTATTTATTTGACAGAGAGGAGAGAGATCACAAGTATGCAGAGAGGCAGGCAGAGAGAGAGGGGGAGGCAGGCTCCCCACTGAGCAGAGAGCCCAATGCGGGGATCGATCCCAGGACTCTGAGATCATGACCTGAGCTGAAGGCAGAGGCCCCAACCCACTGAGCCACCCAGGCTCCCCATGGTTACAGAAGTTCTAAGAGGATGAGAGTGTGCCTGTCCCTGACAGTTCTTACCATGGCGGCGGGGGTGGGGGGGTTCCCATTTTATACATGACATTCTTATGGCCAGAGCAGTGGAGCAACTTGCTCAAGAGTAAATGCTGAATTTTTGTGAGGGCGTGGATTCAGACTCCCATCTTCAGACTCTTAAAGAGAATATTCTTCACCATTTAAATTCTTAGACCTTTAATTCAGACCCTCATGATCCCACCCCAGGATTATTTCAGTAGACTCCTAATGGGTCACTCAGCATCCATGCCCACCTCCTCCTCTCATCCCCAACCCAACCCCACATCATCTTCCATATTGAAGATGGCCAGAATTATGTCTCCAATACACGAGTCTAAGCACATCTCCCTTTGTTTTCCTTTAAATACTTTTTGCCAGCAGCCTCAGGATAAATTCCAAGCTTTCCAACTCATCATTTAATCTACTCACAACAATTGCAACCTCATCTCCTACCACCATCCTTCCTCACATCGTCCCTTTAGCCCTGGCAAATGAAATGCCATTTTGTGCCGCCCCCACCCCCTTGAACATACTCTTCTCTTTCATTGGTAAATGCCAGTCATCTTTCAATTACTCACAGGATCGACAGTTCCTGTGCAGAGTGCATCCCTCCTTTAGCTATGTCACCATAGCACTTCTACTCTGTTCGAGTAGTTTCCATATCTATTTCAGTGCATCATTTACTTGCCCCACTAGATCATGAGAACTGAAAGGGCAGAAAACACGTTGTATTTCTTTTTGTGTCCCCAGTGCTCATCTCTCCTTCACTTTTGATTTCTTTTTTAACCCATGGTTTATTTTAGAAGTGCAGTGTTTGATTTCCAAATAGTTGGGGATTATGTTACTGATAATTTTATGCTATTGATGGCTAAATCAATTCCCTGAAGAGAAATATTCTGATTTTAATCCTGCATTAATTTATTTTTAAAGGAGAGTTCTGTGATCTGGTATATGTTCCATCCTGTTGAATTTCTACAGACACTTGAAAAGACTATGTTGTGATATTGTCGGCTAGAGTGTTTTATAAATGTAAATTAGGTCAAATTGGCTTAAATGTTTTTCAAATCTTGCATATCCTTACTCATTTCCCGTCTACTGTTTTATCAATTACTGAGAGAGAAGTTTTGAAATTCTATCAGTTTTTGTTTATATATTTTGAAATTTTCTTATATGATGCATACACATTTAGGAGTTAAGTGCTCTTATAATTAACCCCTTTATCACCATGAGATATCCTTTTTTATTGCTACTAGTATTTCTTGTTCTTTAGTCTTAATCTGTTATTAATATAGCCACTCCGACTTTCTTATACTTGAGTTTGCATGGTATATCATTTTCTATCCTTTTATTCTCAGTCTATCTCTGTGTGTATTTTAAAAGTGGGTTTCACGCATCATGCCTTTGGTGTGGTTTTTAAAAAGTCATTGCCATCCATGCTCGAGGCAACCTAGGATTTCTCCTGGGAGTTTTATAGTTTTGCATTTTACCTTTAGGTCTTCATACATTTTAAGTTAATTTTTGTGAAAGGCGTAGGATCTGTGTCTAGAATGTTGGGATTTATTCTGTAAGTGGCTAATGTTACTTTAGAGAAACTTTATTTCTTCAGGTTTATTTTTGTTTTTTAACTTTGTTAGCATGGGTCTAAGGTATTCTTTTCCTTAGACTTTACCTTGTTCTCGAAGATTTGCGTCTTGTTGGCTATCAAGTAAATGCCCCTGGTGTTCCGTGATGTCTCTCCATTCTGGCTGTTTGGTGCTCAAAGATAGCTCTATGTGTGCTCGGAGAATTTCTCAGCGTACACATTCCCTATTGTCCTTTGCCTTGACTCATAGAAATTCATCCTCCACATCAGTGGTTTCGTACTGAGAATACAAAGAAAGGCAACCCTGGGTGGTTTCCTCTGCATCACTGAAGGAGTATCCCCTCTGCTTAGTTCCCTCCTCTCTGGGACTCTTTTATGCAACTTGCAGTTCTCTCTGTTGGATCAGTTCTTTCATAGCTGTTAAATAGAAAACATTACTTAAAATTATTTTGTTCATTTTTCTAGTTGTTTGCTGTGAGAAAATAAGTCTGTTTCCAGTTACTCCCTCGGAGCCAGAAGTAGATACTCAGAAATGCCAAGCTTCTGAATGTTAGACAATCTGGGTGAAAAATATTATGTCACTGTGGCTTTATTTTGCATTTCTCTGATTATTAATGAGATTTTTCTAAGTTTACTGGGCATCTGTGCTGCATCCACTCATATCTTTGGCATATTTTAAAAATTGGGTTGTCTTTTTTTGTCGATTTATATTAATACTTTGAATATTCTGGTACTAATTCCTTGCCAGTTATATCATTGCATATATTGGCTCCAAATAGCTTGTTAATCTTCTTACTTTACAGTATATCTTGTTTAATAGAAATTTTATTTTGGTTTAAATGTTGATAACTATGTGAATTTCTGTTTTTCTTATTTAATAATTCTTTGGTTTCTTCAAAACTTTAGAGTTTAACTTCTCATATTTATGGCTTCAATCCACTTACAATAATTTCTGTGTGTGTATGGTGTGATGTAGGAAATTAATTTTTTTCCTGTAAATATGTACAATTACATCCATTCCATTTACTGGGATAATTCCTTTTACTCTATAGATCTACACTACTACACTTGTCATATATCAGGTTTCCATATGTACATGGTTGTTTCTGAGCTCTGCATTCTTTTTTTATTTATGTGGACTTGTGCTAATTCCACATGGTTTTAGTTACCAAAGCCTTGATATCTGGTAGAATAGGACCCAGCACTTTATTTTGTTCTTTCAATTTTTTTCTTAGCTATTCTTGGTCTTTTAAGTTCAGGGGAAAGTACTGTTAAGATTTGGTTTGAATTTTTAAATTCATTATGAAGAATTGGCATCTTTATTGGGTCTATCCAATTAGGATTATGATACTTACCTTCATTTATTTCATTTTTTATATCCTTTTATAATTCTTTATAATATAATAAGGGTATATAAAGTATACCCTTATTTCTATAAAGTTAAATAGTATTCAGTCATTATTTAAATGGGATCTTATCTTTCTATTACATTTTTTTGATGGTTACATTTGTATAGACACATATTTGGGGGGTTTGTATTTATCTTGTATCTGTCAACTTTGTTTTATTATTTAATTAGATTTAATATAGTGTCTATGGATCTCTTGAGATTTTTTAATAAGATAATTATACGGTCGGGCGCCTGGGTGGCTCAGTTGGTTAAGCAACTGCCTTCGGCTCAGGGCATGATCCCGGAATCCCGGGATCGAGTCCCGCATCGGGCTCCCTGCTCACTGGGGAGTCTGCTTCTCCCTCTGAACCTCTCCCCTCTCATGCTCTTTCTCACTCTCTCTCTCAAATAAAGAAATAAAATCTAAAAAAAAAAAAAAAAGATAATTATACAGTCCACAAATAAGGACAGTCATCTCTCTTCCTTTATAATTTCTATTTATTTTTTTCTTTTAATCTCACTGTGTAAAACTCTTACTACATCACTGACTGGAAGCAGAAATAGTTCTATTGTTTCATCATCCAGCATGATGCTTGGTAAGTTTTACTTTCATGATACTTTCATCAGATTAAGGAAGTGCCTTCCTATCAAAGTATTAGGATTTCTTTTCAATTTGAATGAGTGCTGAGCACTTTAAATGTTTATTCTACACCTACTGAGATGGTTGTGTATTTTTCCTTATATCAGTGTAGTATACTATATTGTAGATTTTCTGATGGTGAAAAGTACCTGCTTCCTGAGTAAACATTACTTGCTCACATTATCTTTTAAAAAAAAAACTCAGCTTAAATTCACATGTGACTATCTTATTTAGTGTTTTTGTATCTGGACCTGTTTTTAGTTTATAGTAGAGAGATAATTTTGATTGCAATCCACCTTCCTTTAATGGCTATTGGTTAATTTAGATTTCTATTTTTTCTGAGTCAATTTTGGTCATTTATATTTTTCCTAAAATTTAGCCTTTTCAACGAGGCTTGCCTATGTACTCACATAAAATTATTCTTCAAATCGCTTCATTCTTTATGCTAAATTATGTTTGCCAGAGATAGTTGGGCATTTTTATAGTGGTTTGAGGATATATTTATTTCATGAAAGTGGTATTAGACTCATAACTCTAGGAAACAAACTGAGGGTTGCTGGAGGGGACGTGGTTGGGGAGAAGGGGTAACTGGGTGATGGGCATTAAGGAGGGCACCTGATAGAATGAGGACTGGGTGTGAGAGGCAACGGAGGAATCACTAAATTCTACCTCTGAAACTAATAATACACTATATATTAATTAATTGAACTTAAATTTTTTTTTTAAAGTGGTGTTAGAAGGAATTTACCACCACCTTTTCCCCAGAGCATAGCTGCTAAACCCAGTGACATCTTCGCACAGGCTGTCACTAAAATTTCCATCCCATGGAAGCATGGCCTCATGATCTAACCGTATGGAGGTATGCATTATTGTCTCCTTCTAACAGGTAAAGAATTTGAGGCTCAAGGAGTTTAAGAGAGCTGCACACGTTTAAAAGCTATTTAGTGAGAAGTTTGGCTTTCTGAAAAGCCACAGTTCAGGCTCTTTGCATCACCTTGTCCTTTCTCGGTGTGTGGTCTGACATCCACCTGCCGCAGAGTCACTTCGGGAATTAGATTCAAAATTCTCATTCCTGAGCCCTGCTTCAGGTATACTAAGGCAGAATCTCTGGGGCCTAGGGACCTGGCGATCTGTACTGCGAACCGATTCCATAGATGATTTTGACCCGCTAAATTTGGCGAACTTCTGTACCCATAGTGGCTTTCTTATGAAGTCACTTGACAAAGTAGAATCCTCTAACAAGTCATTTACGACTGAATTTCTATCCCTGGTGGCTGGCTTTCCTGGTTCAGGAAATTATAACCAAACTTCTCATGCACTTACCCCATTTAAAAGAAAAAAAGAAAAAAGGTACTGCTGACTTCAGTGTAAATATTCAAACAGGGCATGTCGGCAACTGGCCGAGAGCCCCAGATGCACAGAGGGCACGAGAGAAGGGAGTTGCACAAACATGGGGTCATGGAAATAGTAGCAAAGGAAGTGAAGCAAGAAAACAGATGTAGGAAGGGGACCGCTGCAGAGGTCTGTATTACAATGAGAAATATTATACCAAAATTCCAATAAAGAAGTCTTTAAAAGTCTTTCTAGGTTCTTTATCAGCTAAGAGATTTTTCTCTTTTATCTGTGGCTTAGTTTTGGTCTCTCGTTTGCTAGTGTTTTCTTCCTGGGTTCTTGGCCATTCTTGCATGTGGATTTTCTGGAAAAGGATTAAAGAGCAATCTCTTTTCTTCATTCTTTACCTTTACTGACAACTGCCACCCTCTGTGCTCCTTCACTTAGTACTGATTCACTATCTCCTTCATCCACTTATTCAGCAAAGAGATACTGTGCACAGCCAGTGTGCTGGGTGCTGTAGGCCTTGCCCTTGGAGATGGCAAAATCTACTGGGGGAAACTTAGAAATCAGTACAATCAAAAGTTGAAAAAGGTGTCTCTCCGGCTGAGAGCAATGACATCCTAAAAAGGACTGGAGAGAAGAACAGAGATGAAGGATTTAGAATACCAGGCTGCATGGATAGGAATCATGTCTCTACCACTTCTTAGCTATGCGCTTTTCATCTTTCTGTGCCTCAATTCCTTCATCTGTAAAATGGAAACAATAATAGCTCACCCCCAGGGTCATCCGTCATGAGATTGGATGAGTGGATATATGTAAGGTACTCTGAGTAGTTCAAGGTATGCAATTATTTATAAATGTTAGCTGTTGCAGTTGTCATTCTTAGGCAAGGGCTCAAGCTGGGCCTCCTCCACGTCTTCCCCAAAGAATCACGTAAGCAATAGCCCAGAGGTCCACGAGGAGTGTGAGGTCCAAGCAGTGATAAACAGTGCTGTGTGATCGCACTGCACGGTTCAAGCATGCATTGTGTGTGCAGGAGCGGGAAGTGCTCAGGGTACCATGCCTGCGTGCCCATGAATGTGGCCTGGTGCTGAGGAGGAGGGCTCATGCTGGGGCACCATGGTGTCAGGATGCTTGCCTGGGGACTGAAGGGGCAGGGCCATGAATGACATCTGGAGAGGTAGCGGCTCGCAGCGGACCCACAGCACCCGTCTGGAACAGCCGGCCTGGGTGTGGATCCCAGCTGTCCTGCTCACTAGCTCGGTGGGCTTGGGCAGCTGCTTAGCTCTGAGCCTGGCTGCCCTTATCAGGAAAATGCAGAAACTCCTAGAGCACCTCCGACAGTGAGCAGTGGCGGGTGAGTGCGTTCATAGGGGACAAAAGTCTCTGTCTTTCACATCACAGGCTGCATTTATACATTCGTCATCATTATTACAAGTTGCCCCTGAGGACAGAGGCACAAAAAAGAAACCTACAGTGATACTGGAACAGGGGGTGGTCTGACCAGACCTTTATCTCAGGAATTTTGTCCCCAAAATTAATGAAGCCATAATAAACAAATAAACATACCAAACATAATAAACAAACAAATAAAACGGTTCTTTTCCTAAAGTCGGAGAGGGAAAAAAAAAAGACCGAGTCCTCCTAGAGGCGAGGAATGTGCACTCCTGTCACAGAGTCTACTGAGTGTAGGGTTTCAGGTCCGCATGTAGTCCCCTGAGGTGACACAGAGGTGCCACACCCGGAGCGGGAAAGGTGGCTGTCCCACGGGCTCTGGCACACTCAGGGACAGGTCAGTTCCGGGAAGCACCCAGGAAGAGGCGGAGACTCCCCAGCTGTCTCAGATGACAGCACCCGGGCTGGTGAGGAGACTGGAAGCTATTTCAGGAGAGGGGCAGCGAGGGAACGGGATGTTGGACTGAGGGGAGGTTGTCGGGAGAGGCTGGTACTAGGGACATGTTGGCTGCCCTAAACTCAGGAAAGGCTGTCATGGGAAAGAGGGAGTAGACCGGTCTGTGTGGTTCCAAAGGATGGGAAATAAACTGATGGATGAAAAGGACAGGGTTTTGTTGTTTTTTTTTTCCAGCTCAGTTTTTTTTTTTTTTAGTTTTTATTTTAATTCCTGTTAGTTAACATACAGTGTAATATTAGTTTCACGTGTACAATATAGTGATTCAACACTTCTGCACAACACCTGGTGCTCATCACGACACGTGCCCTCCTTAATCCCCATCACCTGCTTAACCCTCCCCACTACTCACCTCCATTCTGGTAACCAACCCTTTGTTCTTATAGTTAACAGTATGTTTCCTGCTCTGGCTCTATCTCTTATTTTTTCCCTTTCCTTGTTTATTTTGTTTCTTAAGTCCCACATGTGAGTAAAATCATAATGGTATTTGTCTGTCTCTGACGGACTTATTTCATTTAGCATTATATTCTCTAGCTCCATTCATGTCATTGTAAATGACAAGATTCCATTCTTTTTTAAGGCTGAGTAATATTCCATCGTGTGTGTGTGTGTGTGTGTGTGTGTGTATAATATATCCATTCATCAGTTGATGGATATTTGGGTTCCTTCCATGTCTTGGCTATTGTATATTTACAATAATGCTGCTATAAACATAGGGATGTATGTATCACTTGGAATCAGTGTTCTTGTATTCTCTGGGTAAATACTCAGTAGTCCAATTGCTAGGTCATAGGGTAGTTCTATTTTTAACTTTTTGCAGGTGCACCAGTTTGCATTCCCACCAACAGTGCACAAGGGTTCCTTTTTCTCCATATTCTTGCCAACACCTGTTGCTTCCTGTGTTGTGGATGTCGACTCAGTTTTTAAAGGGTAACAGTGTGGTCTGCTTTTATTGATCACATTCAATATGTCAGAAACCGTCCTCGATGCTTGACTGAAATTCTTTCATTTAATGTTATAACAACCCAATGGATTATATACTGTTGTAGCCACATTTTACAGATTAGGAAATTGAGACAGAAGTATGAGACAGCTTACTCAAGTCACATGGGAAATGCATGGCAGAGCAGAGACTGGAACTCTACCTCTAGGAATTACATACCACTGCCTCTGTATAAGCCACATCAAGCTGAAACGAGAGGACTTAGCAGGGCCCAAAATGTCCCTCTGGCTGTCACCAAGTTCCTCCATGGGTCATTTGACCTTATTTCTAAAGTGAGGACTTCTTGACCCAGGCCACTTGTCCCTATTAAATTTAAGATGTTCCTGTTAGAGTTTCCCATGACACACTGTTCCTTCCATTTAAGAATATTTACCAAACTTGCATTTTTTTTTAACTTTCTTACTAGGCTCCAAGCTCTTTTGTTTGTCATTATATCTTAGTGCCTAGACTGCACCTGGCTCAGAACATGGGCTCCGTAAGTATATTAGTCGTGATTATCCAGAAAACAGAACCAGTAGGGGTGTATATGTAAGAGAGAGAAAGAGAGAGGAGATACTTTAAAAAATTATATATGTTTGGAGGATAGAGGGGTGGAAGGATGGGGGAGCCTGGTGGTGGGTATTGAGGAGGGCACGTATTGCATGGAGCATGGGGTGTGGTACATAAACAATGAATCTTGTAACACTGAAAAAAATAAAATAAAAGTATTTGGGGAAAAAAACAAAAACAAAACAAAAAACAAAAAAAAAATTATGTATGAATAAGCACACAGTTGTGAAGGCTGGCAAGTTCAAAATCTGCAGTTCAGCTTGGCATGTTGGAGACCAGGGAAGAGCTGATGTTGTAATCCAAAGGCAGCCTGGAGGCAGAGGCCCTTCTTCCTCAGAGGAGCTCCATAAGGCCTTCAATTGATTAGATAAGGCCCACCATGTTATGAAGGATAATCTGCTTTACCCAAAGTCTACTGATTTAGATGTTAATCACATTCTAAAAATACCTTCACAGCAACAGAGAGACTGATGTTTAGCCAAACATCTGGCGTCATAGCCTAGCCAAGTTGACACATAAAGTTAATCTGCACAGTGATCATAACTACTTTTTGAATAAATGAATAGTAAGTTACCCAATACTGGAGATGTTCTAGTTAAAACTGGGCTGAGATGTTGTAAATGCCATTCAAATTTCTGAATGAACTAGATTAATTTTAAGATGTCTCTATTTTCTGTACTTCATGAGTTTAAGAATGGCATATCTCACCAGAGAAGTTTTAGACCAGGAAGAAATAGTTCTAATTTTAGCACGATTCCAATGGTAGCAAGCTATCCCTTTAACTTCCATATAATGTGTTTATTGTTGTGTATGAAATCCATAACAATTTTGACTTTTTTTTCTTTAACCGAATGGAGTATTATCTAAGCTTTTTTTAAATTGCATATATACCATGTACAGGTGCTATTGTAAACAAAACAGACAACAATCCCTGCCTTTGGAGAGTTGATATTATAGTGGGAGGATGAGAACAAAGATAATAAATCATAACTAAGTAAATCATAGAGAAGGGCTGATGATGACCAAGTACTACGGAGAGAAATAAAGCAGGGAAGGAAGTAGGAAACACTGAGGCCAAGGTGAACACCAGAGAATGCCATGTTCGATAGGAGGTCAGAGAAGGCCTCACCTGGAGGTAAAATTTGAAGAAAAAGCTAAAAGTGTAGGATCTAGAGCAAGCCTCATACATATGTGGGAGTAGAAAAAAGATTTCAGCCAGAGAAAATAGCCGGTGCAAAGGCCCTAAGGTATGTTTATCATGCTTGATCAAGAATAACTAGGAGGCTGGGAACCTGGGTGTCTCAGTCGGTTGAGCATCTGACTCTTGGTTTTGGCTCAGGTCATGATCTCATGGGTCGTGGGATCGAGCCCTGCATTGTACTCTGCTCAGGAGGGGGTCTGCTTAAAGATTCTCTCCCTCTACCCCTCCCCCACTCACGTTTTTTCTCTCTCTTTAATAAATAAATAAATCTTAAAAAAACAAAAAAACAGGAAGATAATGTGGCTGGAGAGTGGAAAGTAGTAGATGTCAAAGCCAGAGGGGTCACAAGGGTTTGAGAGTATACAGCCTAATGGGGTTATATGCAGGTTATGGGGGTTCTGACTTTGACTCAGGGAGAAATGGGAGTCACTGGAGAGTCTTAAGCAGAAGAGGACATGATCTGATTCACATTCTTAAAGGACCACTCTGGTGGTAATGTGGAGAATATGGCTGGAAGCCATGTATATGCCAGGTCTATCCAAATTATTACATAAATTCCCAACTCCTAGCTCCCTACCAGGGCCACCCTTCCATTTTATATGGTGCGGTTTTCTTTTGTCTTGTTTTAAACAAGTTTACCAAGGTATAATTGATATAAAATACACCACATGTGAAGTATACAAACCAGTAAGTTTTGACATGGGTCTATACCTGTGAAGCTATCTCCATATTCAAGATAGTGAGATATCCATTACTCTCAGTTTCTCATATGGTGTGTTTTCATTTTGTTCATTGCATCACCCAGGGGCTCTTATAAAGTGGGGTGGGGTACAAGGGGTATGAATTAAAGGCAGTTTTTGGCCATTTGTTTTATATTCTTGGCAAGAACCTGGACACCATCCCACATAACCGTGATGGTGGGTTTCCTTCCGCCTGTACGTACTTTAGGAATATCTGAAAGGGCATTTGCAGGGCCAATTTCAATTGTTTCAAAACTTCCATTGCATTTTGCAAGGTGCGGCCACAGTTGTGAGCAGAGAGAGTGACCCGTGTTTTATGTGGCAAATATTTCTTGCCAAGACTGTTTGAACGAAGCACACCCAGCCTTTTGTAGCTATTTTGGTCCTGCTATAGGGAAAGTCAGCTATTTGGTTTGGAAATGCCTGTGTTTCTGACAGACAAATAAAAGCCAGATAAATTGGATGAAAAGATGTGGCAGAAAGAGGAACGTTTTCCCCTAAGGAATAAAGACATTCCAACGTCTACATCCTCACCCTTGGCTATAGTTCTGCCCTTGAGGCTAATTAAGAAATATGGATGTGTTGTTTTTTACTTCCTTAATTCTACCTTTGATTCTCTTCCCTCTTTACCCCTCATCCCTGAGGAGCAATGTATTTTCTTACTAGGTGAGGGGAAATTCCTGAAGAACTTCATAATATGTCTTGCCAGGATTATCCACCACACCTTGGAATTTCCTGCCACCCCGTGCACTGCCTCTCCACGTTCTTTCTCGCCCCTGCCAGATAATGGCTTTTTCTCCCCTTACTCTGCACTGAGTCTACAAGACTCTCATGACTTGCATTATGACCCAAAGAGCTAGACAAGAGTCAATTTCTCAAGTCCGGATCCACCTACCCATCTCTATATTTATTTGTAAATTTTTTGTTTACAGAGCATCTCCTGTATCAGGCAGGGTCCCAGGAGAAAACACAGGGTACATACAAACTGAGTGATCTGAGAAGAATTTAACATGGTGGTGACATTCAAAATGTGAGCTAGTGAGTATAGGGAACCTAGGAGAAATCAGCATAAGATCCTGGCTGCAGTAACAACAGGATTCATTACCTCCCCTAGGCTTAAAGGGGCAAGGGGGAGAGTCAGTAGAACCCAAGAGGGGCAGGGAGAGGGGGAGACACACTAGATGGGAACCTCGGCCTCCAGTCCAGGGATGACGCCAGACTACACTATCCTGGCCAGGAAGTAGCCTGGGGAGGAAACACTCTGACCTGCCTTTCCTCCTTCTCATCTTCTAATCTTCTGCCATGTTCACTCTTAACAAAATTCATGCAGAAACAGAGCAAAAGGAAGTCTACTGATACCACTCATACAGGTGGGTCTTCCAGGGGCTAAAGCCTGATAGAGAGTAGATCTGGAGGGCAAACTCCTACACACCTGCTTTGTGACAAACAAAATACACTGAACTGCTTACCGAAAAAAATATAGTTAGGTATCCTATGGGAACAACAAACACAAGTGGTGGAAAATTGAATTGCTTTATTCCCACGAAGTTGCTCTTCTCCTTGTATTACCAATCTTGTTGCCACCATTGGTAGGATCACTCAAATCAGAAACGTGTAAGATCTGGGCTTCATTCTGTGCTCTTCCTCTCTCTCATGCTCCTGCCCTCCCACCCTTGGTTATGTCACCAAGAACTGCTATTTTACCCCTAAAATATTCTAAACCCATGTTCTTCTCTACATCCCTACTATTGTTGTCCCCAAACAGCCTGTGTGTCTTTTATCTTGTTTATTACACAAGCAACCTACCACTCTCTCCATTTTCCCCACATTGCCACCACAGTGACTTTTCTGAAACATCATTCTTTTTACTTATTGATTTTGTCTCTCTCACTGCAATATAAGCTCCACTGGGGTAGGAGTTATATGGTTTTTGTTTATTGCTGTGTTCTCAGCGTGTACATATGGCATTGGGTGGACACTCGAATATTTGCTGAATTTGAATATATGCCATGCCACTCCTCTGCCTAAATCTCAGTGACTCCCATTGTATATGGAGTTATACAGTCATTATTAGTATTAGAAACTATTATTTATTGAGTACAGTGACATGGTTAATGCTTGCAACCATGAAGTAGGTACTGTTATTATCTCTGGTTTATATTTGAGGAGACTGAAGGTCAGAGGGATTCATGTGGTTGAATAAGGGAAAAATGCAAAGGACCTAGAGGAGAGCAGACCCATCAGATGGAAAAAGCCTGAATCTCTGAATCACTGTGTGGAGGGCTGCCAGCCAAACTCTTGTATTAAATGGTTGTATGAGAGAGAAATGTGCCTACTGTAGTGAATCTCTTATATTTGAGTACTGATTTTTATAACAGTTAATCTGTCATGACTCATGTGACTACTACTCAAGATGAATTTAAGTATCAAAAATCTATAAGAAAAATAACATTAAGAAAGATAGCTAACAAAACTAGCATATGGAGGCCAGTTTTCTTTGGTTTAAATAAAAATAACTCAGAGGGGTTAATAAGATTTCCAAAGAGGTAAAAGAAAAAATTATATTCATAGAAATAATAAAAAATTATAAAAAAAAAAGAGAACTAGGAAGATATGCAAGATGAGATATGAAAAAAAATTTGAAATTCCAACATGGAAAATATAGCTATTGCTCCATTAATCTACCCAAGGACACCTTGGCTGCTTCCAAGTTTGGGCCCTTATGAATAAAGTTGCTGTGAACATTCATATGCAGGTTTTTGAGCAGATATAAGTTTTCAGCTCCTCTGGGTAAAAACCAAGGAGTGCAATTATTGGATCATATAGTAAGAATGGGCTTCGTTTTGTAAGATATTGCCAAACTGTCTTCCAAATATCTGTGAAAGAGACTGCTGCATTGCATATCCACCAGCAGTGAAAGAGATTGCCTGTTACTCCAGGTCCTTGTCAGCGTTTGGTATTGTCAGTGTTCAAGATTTTGTTTGTTCTAAGAGGTGTGTAGTGGTATCTCATTGTTGGTTTAATTTACATTTCCCTGATGACGGAGCATCTTTTTATATGCTTATTTCCCATTTGAACATCTTTAGTGAGGGGTCTGTTCAAATGTTTGTCCCATCTTTAAATTGAGGTGTTTTGTTTTCTTATTGTTGAATATTTAGAGTTCTTGGTATATTATGGATAAACCATCTTTTGTCAGATGTGTCTTCTACAAATATTTTCTCTGTCTGATTTGTCTTCTCAATCTCTTGCCAATGTCTTTTGCAGAGCAGAAGTTTTTAATTTTAATGAAGTATAGTTTATTATTTCTGTTAAAAAACAAAATTCAACTCAGTAAGTTTTAAAAATCTTACTGACTTCATTCAATAATTTATGAATCAGGCAGCATCCAACCTAGCATATAGAAAGAAACTCTATGGTACTGTACAAAATGAAAGATTTTTATAGGCAGAAGCGAGCAGAAAGAAAGAACTTATGTTAGTTCTTGTTTGGGCGTCTGATTGGCTCAGTCCATTAAGTGTCTAACTTGATTTCGGCTCAGGTCGTGATCTCAGGGTCATGAGATGGAGCCTGACATTGGGCTCTATGCTCAGCAGGGAGCCTGCTTGAGATTCTCTCCCTCTCCCTTCCCCCTTCCCCAGCATTTGCACGTTCTCTCTCTCAAATAAATAAATAAATCTTTATTTAAAAAAAAAAAGCAGTGGATTGTTTATTGCAGGATTACTTTTCTTTAAGGGTTGGCAGGCTTTATCGGGAAGATTACTCATCAGCTGATTCTTGATGGACTAGTTTAAGATTCCATTTCTGGGAGAGCTGAAACTGTTTCAGTCTTGGTTTGCTGATGTGGGGCTTAGCAGAAGTCCTTCTGGGGCCTGTTGTCTTGGCTTTAATAATTCTTTCATAGATCATGCCTTTGGTGTTGTATCTAAATACAGCTATTGAAATTGCTTTATAAATCCTCACTAGATGGGTGAAATGCTTCTTTGGACACTTTGAATATAGTGATGACAAGTATACTAGGAATATAATTCACAATATAAATATATGAAACTTAGAAACCTGCTTGATATATTGGCAAGTCTTCAATATATCCTATATATGTCTTATAGGAGTATATATGTCCTATAAAAGTCCCAAAAGACAACACTAAAACAAATCCCGTAGAAAAACACTTAAGATATATTGGAGGAAAAATTTTCACCAAGACATGAGTCTCATACTTAAAGAGAGCTCCAATGCTAGTAATATAAATATAAATATGTCCATACCTAGATGTATCAGAGCTAAAGAAAAAAAATATTTAAAGCTAACAGAATAAAAAAATTATCTACAGGAATGGCAATCATTCTAATGGCAGACTTGTCATCGACAACAAAGAACAAAGACAATAGAGTACTAGGGTCAACAAGCTGAGGGAAAACAATAGTCTTGAAAATAAGGTATACATAAACTACAAAACTATTGTCCAAAAGTAAGGGGGAAACATAACTTCAGGCATATGAAGACTAAGATCCTTACTGAAAGAAGCAGTAAAAAATATAATTGAGCAAGATGAAAAGATTTATTCTCCAATAAATGCAAGAATATATAACAAGATCGGTAAGATATTTTTTGGAAAAAACAAAAACAAAACCAAGGTGGACACAAAAGAAGTCCTGAATTACTGGAGAACTATCATGAAGTTGGCAGTTCTCCCAAAATTAATCTGAAATATATTATGATACTGATTAAAATTTCCATAGCTTTTTGAAAATGACACTTGACAAGATGACTGTAAAATCTAAATGGAAGAACAAAAGCAGAGGACAGCCAAGATCATTTGAAGAAGAAGGTTGTGCTTGTCTTACCAGTTCTTAAAACCTATTTTAAAGCTGTGGTCATTAAAATAGTGTAGCATCTGCCCAGGAATAGACATGCATGGCCATGGAACGAACGAGAAAGCTCAGAAGCAGATACAATAATCGATGGAGCCACATATGTAACACAGATGGGTTTTCATATCAGTGGAGAAAGAATGTTAGTATATGAATATTTTTTAAATCTTTGTAATATGTTTTTGTCTGTTATGCTTTTCTTTGTATATACATTTGATCTTGGAGAAACATAATAGGAAGTCTGAGTCTTGTTATAGACTCAGCTGTCCTTTCTTATCAATATTTAACAATAATCTGACACGGATTTCTGCTTCTCTCATTCCTTGTTTCGCAGTTGATTGGGAACTCAGAAATAGGGGAGAAGGAAACTGTGAATAAATACCAATTAAAATCTTATCTGCAAAATGGGGCTAATGGTACAACTACCCCAATGAGTGCTGTGAGATTTAGATGAGTTAATACATGCTAATGCTGAGAGCAGTCTTGGCCTAGTAAATGTTAGCTATCAGCATTACCATACCACCCTCCCTTGCTTGACACACTACTTTGTTGTAGGTGCAGAGGGTCCTGGTCAGATCTCATGGACCCCAGTCATTGCGCCACTTAAAAACAATTTAGAAGAAGATGTAAATTCTAATGGAACCCATGTCTTTTCCTACTGCCCAATTTACATATTTTGAGAGAGGTTGCTGGGACTATCTCACCATAATGTATCTAGACAGTGTAACAAATTGCACAGCTGGGACACTGTGCTCATTATGGTCAAAAAGTTTCTTTCCTGCACCAAGTTGCATATACACATGAAACACTACATAAGCACTCTCCATCCATGCATAGTGTGTAGACCATCAAATAAAATTTCCTTCCCACATTTGTCACTTCACTGCACTACATATATTTTCATATATTTTGATGCTGTTGAGAATAATTTTCATTATTCCACTTACCATGTTATTTCATTTGATGTCATTAGGAATAATGAAGTAACTGAAGCCTTCTGACAAATCAATGGGAAGAAATTACTTTGACTCTGCCTTTCTCACTGAAGGTCAGCGTTGTTAGGACGATATCTATTAACTATCATCCTGATGCCTGGGAGCAAGTTTAGGCTTGAGAGCATTATTCAAGTTGACTTACAGCTCACTGCACTAGATTTTACATACTATGCAGTGCTTTGTTTTCTTAGTAACATCAATGCTTTGTGTTTTTCAAAAGCAACATATTCAGTATTCCTTAGAGGACTGACTTCTTGGACAGTTTGTTCTCAACAAGTGAATTGATTGGAAACTGATCACAGGGTATATCCAGTTATATATATTTTTGAATGTCTGAAATGTCCATGAAAGAGGTTACAAAGATACATAAGGTCCAGTCTCTGACTTTGGGTGTCACAGAAATCTAGTGAAAGAAAAATAGAAATACATTGAAGGGTTACTATTAACCCAGAGGAGAAAATGATTCCATTTTAAGAGACATCAGCAAGGCTTTGCAGAGATTTCTGACATGATGACAGGGTTTTAAAGGGTGAATAGAAGTTCTTTAAGCAGAATGAGTAAAAAAAGACATATTTAGTAATATTGAATTATGAAATATTACACTGTTTCTGAAAATTAAAAGTGTTCACAAATTCACTATACTAACCATAAATACATCTATGTATATTAAAAATATAAATATTTCCCATATACATACCTTGCACTCATTAACTTGCTTGCATAAAAAAATCAGCCAAAATTCAGTGGCTAAAAGCAAGAGTCATTTATTACTGCTTTTGTATCTGCAAGTCTATTGGAAGTCTGCTGACAACCATCTGGGTTTAGGCAGGGCAATTCTGCTGTTTCGCTCTTCCTCCTTTTGTGACCGGTGGGCTGCCTGAACTTGTCCTTCTTGTAAATGGCAGGCACGTAAGAAGACAAGTGGGAACACTAAACGCTTTTTCAAACCTAGGCTCAGCACCGGTACACTCTCATTTCCAGCATTCGTCATTGTCCTGGGCAGGTTATACGGCAAATCTCAAGTCAAGGGGCAGGGAAGTACGCTCCACCCTTGATGTGGCCATCCCAAGGACGTGCCTGCTGGGATGGGTGAAGAATCAGTGCTATTAGTAGAATCTACTTGATAATTCCAGAAGGGATTTGCCCCAGTTTACAACAAAAAGCATGGAAGGGGGTCTATTATGAAAGGATCCATCTAGGGAGAGACCATTTACAATAAAACCCCAGGAAACTGTTCTAATCAGGTGTGGCATGAGTTCTGAGATTCCTGACAGTCAAAAGGAAAAAGAAACAGGAAAAGGAAAATTTTCTTTGCAAAAGGGCAAAGAAAATGAGATGTCTGAGAAAAGGAAGACCAGCAATTTGCAAGTAAAATGAAATACATACACTTATATCTAACTCACCAACATATTTACTCTATGTGCATGCATTTTCATAAATTCTATGTGGTTAGAAAATGGGCTCTTATGATTCACATGATAAATTTTTCATCTTAGTAATCTTTGCGTGTCCATCATTCATTCTCTTCCTCTCCCTATATACTGTGTAACCTTTGTGTGTAATGTCCTTCTTAACTAGGGGAAAGGACCGCCCCACTTTACCTCCAAGGAATATCCTATTTTTCAGCCAAGAAAGACCAGACAAAGATAACCAGGCAGAGAGTTTTCCATCCGTGTCTAGTGTCTGACCGGACAATAAAGGAGTCTGGTACTTTGGCCAACTTGCCTGCCAACATTTCACTTGCTTTGCTTGCTGTTACTTGCCAGGTTGAAAAGTAAAAGCAAAACAAAACAGTCTTCACCAAGACCTGGACCTTTTATTTCCCCACTTAATAAATATTTGAATCTATCTGTTGCCTCACATCCTGTGTGAGTTGGTAGGAGAACCAGTTGGGCTGTTTTATACAGAAACAAACGTTTAGATGTGTGCCTTCAGGCGAATGTTCAAAACAATGGGGATTCCTCATACGTATACACTGTTTTTAACTTTCTCAGACAAGTGGCAACAAGGTTTTGGGTCTGTGACAGCCTCTGATTGTATTCTAGTTACTAACTCTGTGTGAACCTGAAACATCAGTTAATATATTTGAATCTCAATTTCTTCATTTGTAAAAATGATGACAATCGTATCTGCCTCAAAGCATTGTTATGAGGATTAACACTGAGATGGTGTGTGTGTGTGCGCGCACATGTACACCAGAACCAGAGTAGTAGTACATATTAGGTATCCAGTAGATGTTGGACCCCTTTTTCCTATGATGTTAGGGGGACTATGCCTTATTCACTAAGCATGTGTTATATGATGTATCAAACAGATTAAGTTAAATAAATAAGAAAACTCAGCTACAAAATAATCAGGTGAGTTTCCAGTGGCCACACAGAAGGAAGCCAGAAACAAACCACACTTCCTGGGTCTCATCCCTGGTTTATTCGGTTGTTATACTCTTCGTGCATGCCCCTGCTCATCCATTATTTATTTGCCCCATTATTTATTTATTTGTTAATATACACTCTGCTAGGCACTGTACATTTAAATACATAAAAGAGACTTGCCCTCAACTAGCTTACCGTCTAGAGGGGTACAAAGAGAGAAAAACAATGATATTACCTTATAAGAAAGCTGATGACAGAGGATTTGGTCAAAGATCAAAGAGAAAAGAATTCCAGTGATGTTGAGAGAATAACTACCTTCCTTCCTCGACTCTCCCAGAAACTGCATTTTGTCATTCAGTCTCAGCGCAGACCCACACCCATACTTGTTACTTATATCCCCACTCAGGCCCCTCCTCTGAGCTCCAGACACACATATCAATCCACCTTCCACCTTTCTGATGTCTCAAAGCCCTTGAAACTCACACCAAAAAGCCAATCTCTGATCTCTCCCTGTATCCCCTTCCCGGGCTCCCTAGCTCAGTGAGTTCACCCCCACCCAGCCAGGCATGCAGGTCAGAAACCCAGGAGCCAATCTCTGACACGTTCCCTCCCCCTCGCCCCACATCGTGCCCATCCTGCGAGTTCTATCAATTCCACCTCTCAGTTGCTCTTCGATCAACCCATTCTCTTTCCACTCACACTGCCACCAACCGTCCCACTACCTTTATTTATTGTCTGAACTATTGTTAGAACTTTACTGTTATTACACTGACATCCTGATCCGCTCTACACACTGCAGTCTGAAAAAGCCTTCTGAAAACAGAAATTTGATACGTCACCTCCCTTCTTAGAACCTTTGCATGTCTTCCCGTGTGTATGGCCTATGGACTTGATTCCTCATCACAGCCCATGAGACCCTGTGTGATCTGGCCTTCTCCAAACTTCCTAACCGCGCCTTCCCACAGTTACTGTTCCACTCATCTCACGTTAGCTCTGCTGCTTATCTTTCCACTTGCTACTTCTTATTAAAATGATGTATTGTGTTATTCGTCTTGGGAACAAGTTTCAATGAAAAGTGAAAAGTAAGACTTTCTGTCTCCCCTCCCTTCCTAGTATTCTCTCTTTGACTCCTCAGAAGCTCATTCAGTTGGGGTGGCTCGGGGCACCAGTGTGGGTACTGGGGGCGACCCAACCTGGAAAGCTTAATGGAGTGTGTACTTCGTGCTGCATTTGGCTACAGAGAGGCAGGTGGTAGGCAGAGGCTTGTGAGAGTAACATCAGCTGCTTCTCTTTAAGGAGGACGCCCTTAACCAGCTAAGCCTAATGGCACAATTTCTGTTTGGGTCTTGTCTCAACTCCCCATGTATTACATCAAGCAAACTCTCTGGATCTCTTCCTGAGTCTTTCCTGAATCAGGGACCGAAGAGAGCTTCATGCTGAGGTACTGATTATCTGTAACAGGGCTCTTTATGTTTTTTTACAGGAAGTCCATACCCTTTGATCTTGCTGTTTTTCCTGTTTGTTTCAAACATTGAACCAATAAAGAGGCTTTGCTCGCATCCAAGATGTGAACCGGGGATAGGCAGGTAGAAAGTTACTAACTAGCAAAAGCAGAATCCAATCGCCTTTTTGTAGTCTCTGTACTCAAGGCCAGTGGCCTCATTATTTTTCTTTGAGGGTTTAGTGTGTGGTTTTCTGTCTCCCTGTCTTTTGGTAAGTCAGGAGAAAGCACTGTAAGACTCCTTGAGTTAGGAAGGCTAAGTTCCTGAATGGGGTCCAAGATCAAAACAGACTCCCCCATTGGGGAGACACCTGCACAGGATTAAATTTCCCGTGCAGCAGCACGAACCATCCTCCTGGTTGCCCCAGTTCACCATTTTATTGTTTAACCAATTCATGCTGACGGTCTTGGGGGTCATAGCTCTGTCTGACAGCCGAGTGCATATTATTTCCATCATCGTACATTCCACTCTATTCTTTAGGAGGAAGTGTTTTAGGTGATGCCAAGTGAGAATTTACTAATTACATTTCTCGCTGAATCTGTCATGGTTTTAAGGATTGGTTTTTTTCCTCCAGCTAGCAAATTTGGGATCTCTCATTTTCTGCCTTTCCAAATACTATAGAATCTTCATGATCTCGTTCCTTTTTTGCAGTTAAATAGGGTTTCTCTGCTATTTTGAAATTTCACAGCCTTTGCAGTTTGTTCATTTTTATGTTACAGTGTTCCGAAAAGTAGTTAGTGTCACTTAATCACGACCGTATAACTGTCTAGCTTCTTGGATGGTCGTTTTGGAGGTGTCGATAGTTTCTTTTCATTTAATAATGTCACAGATTAATAATGACTTCCTTGAATGCAGGGAATAGCCCTTTCCTTTTATTGAATCCTCAGGTTATATCCAAAAACCTGGGCACAGAGTTGGTGTTTTATAAAAGTTTGTTGCTTGTTCTCACTTCAAGTGGAAAAACACCCATCAAATCAGAGTCCAAAAACATGCAAAGTAATGCAAGCTGGAAGGAGGCAGAGTGGTTTGTGGTAAGCAGTCGTGTCTACAAAATGTACGGAGGGGTTAAGAATGTGGATTTTAGAGCTGTACAGACCCAAGTGCAAATCCTGCTTTTGCTCCTGGATAATTATGTGATGCGGGTAAGTTAATAACATTTCTAAGCCCTTGTCTCTCATCTGTAAAATGCAGAGAATATCTATATTATTATAGATTGTTGCGAAAACTGAATGAGAGAATGCTTGGTAGTCTAGGCACAATACCTAGTTCACAGCAAACACTCAACAAAGGATATATATACACTGTTAATTAATAGTAGCAGTGTCAATATCAGTACCATTTGTAGCATTAAGGTCAATCCTGAAAGAGCATTGCCTTTGGCATCAATGTCTAATTATGACAGTTATTAGTTATGTGGTCCAGGTCGGGTAAGGTCCTCTGGGAAACAGATGACAAGACAGGATGTTCGAGACCCTTGCTGGGGAGAATGCTACAAGGGATAAAGATGGAGGGCACAGGAGAGGGTAGGCGAGGCAGGTCCGACACTGTGAAAGGAGAGTGGGAAGGCAGGAACAACCAGTAGGAAGAGTCTCTGCAGATCTGAGTACAGTTCTGAGGAAACCCTGATCTGGCCAATGCAGAGCCTTAGAGCAGAAGTTGGAAGAACCTCGCATTGGGCAGGAGGACACAGGCTCTAGTGGCATTGCTGTCCTCAGTTGTGGCCTGGGAGCAGCCTGGGCGGAGGGCAGCCTCGGCACCAGCGCCAACATCTCTCTGAAGATGCAGCGGCATTGTTATCTGTGCTATGCAGAGCAGGTTTTCTGTAACGGAGATCAGGACAGGGCAGGTCCATGCCCCCCCCCGCTTGGTCTCAGACTCGTTAGTCCACCGGTTAGAGTCAGCTTGTCATCTGTGACATGAAGAACACAGTAAATACCCCTGGAGGTCGTGCAAGATTTCACAGAGATGATTTACGTGGAGGATCTGGACCATAGTCAAGTGTTCTGAAAAGGCCCCTTCTTTTCCTTTTGCCCTAGTTTTATCTTCTGTCTTTAGCTTCCCATCCCTTAAAGATGGGCTCCCAATCCTTTCTGACCCTTCCTAAGCATCAAGGCTGCAGTTAGTAGCTCCACAATTTAAAAATCCCTCCTTTTGTCTCAGTCATCCAATCTTTGGCAAAATATCCTAGAATTAAATTATCCAGATAATGACTCTGGCCATTTTGTTCCTTTATCTAGATAAAAAAGTCTCGGGTGAGGGGAAGGGAAGAACAGAGAAATGAAAAGCAATTCATATTTAGCATTAGGGTTCTTTTTCCTTGAGGGAATAAAGCTTGCTTTTCTTTGGCATTAAATACTTTATGGGAACACTATGTCTTGAATGCTTCATCCTATTCAAGTCATTGGGGCATTCGAGAACTAGAATTATTTAGATCAGAGAAGAGGAGCTGAGTGGGGAAGATTGCTATCTTGAGACTACTGGAGTTCTCAAAAAGAAACTCTTCTGAATCCTAGCCCACCAATACGCCACACAAAGGGGCAGAGGTTGAAATAATTACATATTGCACAGAGAAATTGAAAAACATAAAACATCAAGAATGGAGTCCTTCAGAGGAGTTTTTTATAAGCTGTGGCAAGCAGACATATAAATACACATAGTTTTAAAATTACTCTTTCAATCCCCAATCTTTTTTTGTAAATTGCACTTGGTAAAAAATGCATTTTGCTTTTGCTTCTGCTTGATTCTAACAAATCACAAAGGCGTTGTGCAGGCTCAAAATCTTTTCATGGACAAGTTCACTTTCCCAGCCTCAAACACCACCAGTTTAAATTGGTTATTTTCCAAAGATTTCACAATGTTGTATGGTTGTCTTTGGGTGCCTTGATATACAAACAAAACAAACAGTTTAATATTACTCTCTCCAATAAAGCATCTTTGTTCCATGTCTGGCTTAGTGAGACCAACCTTGTCTGTACCTGTTCATTTTGGATTTTTATTTGAATCAAGGGGTGTTGAGATCCATTCTGTGACATGGAAGAAAGCACCTAGCTTTCCGTGATGGCATGTTGAGGCACTAAATGGTCAGATTCCCTGTTAAAGACCTTCAAAAGTGACTCACTGCTTACCAAAAAGTCAAGAGTTTTTTGGCATAGGCTTCTTTTCTAAATAGTGATATATTTCAAGATCCTAAAAAATGCAATAAATAATCTAATAAGCACCCATGTATCTACAACTTAGCCTTGCCAAATCTTAACATTTTTCTCTAATTGCATCAAATCTTTTTAAAATGGACACTGAAAATTAGATCTAGGCACTTAGGCCCTGGGATACCTTCCTTCTCATTCCCTTACTGCCCTTCAAAATAACCAGAGTCCTGATTTTGATGTACATCATTCCAACATATGTTTTCTATACTTCTGCTATATATGAAATATATCCAGAAACAATTCATGGCATTTCTCAGGTTTTAAAATGCATATAAATGTTATCTTTTATATATCCAGCTGAAATCGATGTTTGCATATGGTGTGAGAGAGATACATTTGTATTTTTTCTTTCCAAATGAATAGCTAACATTCTCATCCTTCTTCATGTATGTGTTATAATTCACCCTATCTCCTTTTATCAATTTGTTCAGGTTTTTTGTTTTTGTTTTTATTTCTTCTTGGGTCAGTTGCGGTAAGTTATATTCATGTAGGAAATCATCCATTTCTTCTAAGTTTTCAAATTCTTTGACATAAAGTTGTCCATAGAATTGCTTTAATATTTTTCATGTCTCTCTTACTTTTATAGTTCAGGCCACTTCTTAACTCTTGAAGCCTGTTATGAACATCGCCTGCTTCTTTTGTTTCATAACCAGCTTCTCTGGAGGTTTTTCTCTTAAATTCATGTTTTAAAATTGAATAACAGTTTTAATTTTAACAATCCTCTATAATACAGCTTTGTTTTCTATACATTTAACTTTTGTTCTTACACGGTTCATTTCTTCCTTTGGGTTTACACTTTTTAAAATTTTCTAATTTGTTGAGTTTAAGTTTAGCATTCTAACGTTCAGGCTCATTTTGTAATGTAGCAATTTAAAGTTATGAATTTTTCTGCAATTATTGCATTAGCCAATATTCACCAGTGCTGACATTATCACTCACAAAGTTTATATTCTTGGATTGGGTAGTAGAAGATGGGGGACAGAAATCAATCAATCAATACATAAAATACATTTTGTAAGTGATCAGTGCTGTGGAAAAAAAGGAGTAAGAAATGCGAATGAGGAATGCTGAGGGTAGGGAGGGGGCTTTGTGATTTTAAATGGGATTATTAAGCCAGGCCTCACACACAAGGTGATATCTTATGCAAAGACCTGAGGGAGGGGAAGGAGGGACCCAGGCAGATATCTGGGGGAAGAACAGCCAACCAGAGGAGACAGCAAGGGTTCTGTGGGTGGGTGGGTGGGGGAGGGTGGAGTTGACCAAAGCCTTTGTGGAAGAGCAAGGAGGGAGGTCCGGCTGGAGTGGAGCAGACCAAGCCGAGGGTCGAAGGGGCACATGTTCAGACAATGAACGGGGTATGTCAAACCAGGCTGTATAGGCCTTGTACGTACTTTCACCATTACCGGGATTGGAAGCCAGGGGATTTTAAGCAGAGGATCGACATGGTCTGATCCAACTTCTACTTTTTCAGGTTCAGATGTTGAGAGTAGACCAGGCATGGGCAGCAGCAGGAAGGTCGGGCAGGAGGCTACTGAAATAATCCTGGTGAAGGGCGAGAGTGAGTTGGATTGTGGTAGTAGAGGTGAGTGTAGTTAGTACCAAACTATTGTAACTATCAGTTTCCAACTATAACTTCTGCTTGCCATGTCTGTTTCTGTTATTATTTTGCATTCCATCTGCTATGACTCTTATTAAATTTCTTCAGTGTTTCTCTCTCTATATGATATTCTTAATCATTTCTTTGGGTCTATCTTCTAGTTCATTAATTTTTCTTCAGCTTATTCTAGGCTACTATTTATACTACATGTTGATTTTAATACCAATAACTATAGTTTTCACTTATAGATTCTTTCTCAGATACATTTTCAATGATGTCTTACTCTTCTCCATATCTGTTTTTTTTTTTTTTTATATTTTTAATCATCTTAAATATACTGATTTCATAGTTCTTATTACCTAAAGTTCTTGAAGGTCTACTTTTGTTGTTTATTGGTCTACTACCTCTCCCTAAGGATTATTCCTTCACAAATTATATAATTTTTTCTTGTGAGCTAATCTTCGGTAGGGCTTCAGCTTGAAAAATATTTTGTAACCTCGTTTGATGGTTACGTTCTGCCAGAATGGTTTCATGCTTGCTCTCCCCAGAGCTACCAAAATAATAGCTGTCTGAATCCCTTTTCTGTTAATTTCTCAGCTTGTAATTTTCCAGATCTCTCCTGCAGTATTTATTTAACCTCCAAACTGAAGCATAGCAGGTATTTGGTAAGAAATCACCGGAGATGACGATTTTGTTTTTATGTCCAGGCTGATGCACAGATCTTATTTGTGATTTCTCTAACAGTAGATAGATTCCTTTACGCCCTATATTTTATTTCCATAGTCCTTGGGAGGCTCTTACTTTGTGGGTGGATATCAGGTACGCAACCATCTATCCCCAGTGCTCCAGGGCTAATGCCTCATTCATTGTCTGCTTAAGCACATCAAAGTCAAAACCTTTGTTAGAAACAGGGTCAGCTCATGAGCTTACTGGTGAAGTTTGCAGTTTTAGGGTTCTTACAGATTTCCCTTTCTTGTCAACTCAGCTATACATTTAAACGATGTTGGTTGTGTCTTACAGAGCTGTCCAATGTGACATATTAGCAAAAATGAAGTCTGGTCCTTCATAATCTGTTAATAGTTTATATTTCGGGTTCACATTCCATGTATCACCCACAGTAGCTACCTAAGTCGGCCAAACTGACAAATGATTACTTTGCTGCTTCTGTTTTCTTCTCCTGGATTTCTTCCCTTGCTAATCTCTTACATCCATATATGACTCATACATTGAGGCCCTGCCTGAATGTCACTTCCTTTAGGAAGCCTTCCCTCATCTGCCAAAGGGAAGTGATCTTCTCTCCCACAATGTCTTAGCTGTGTCTCTTATTTAGCGCCTGTTGACTTCCACATCTATTGTGCCTATTACTATGCTCTTACTTTTTCCCACCCCGAGCACTGAACTGGAAACTTTTGATCCAGGACAAGATCTGTGGTTAATTCATGTTGTATATATCCCAGATGTAGCACTATAGTCTTTCAGAGTCTGAGGGCTTATTAAACAAAATTGAATTTAAGCAGAGTTTCAAACAGAAGCTATAATGTAAACATATTATAGAATGAGATTAGTATACACTGAGTGAATGCATAGATTAGGTATCTGTAAATCCATGATAATCTTAAGACCTAATAAAAGTAAAAATAGTCTAAATGGTTGAACCTGTCACATTTCAGGCACTTTGTTAGTGCTTTACTTATAAGATCTCTAATTCTTATGATAATTCTGAAAAACAGATGAGGTTAAGGTAGATCCTCAAGATCACAGTAATAAGAGGCAGAGTTGAGTTTTGGATCTAGATCTATCTAGCTTCCAAAGACAACAAAAGGCAAATGCACATAAATACTAACATAGAAAAGCTATATGCTTTACCGAAGATAAAGGAATGTTTATTTTGTGTAGATGACCAGAAATCATGGGCCAATGTAGGTGGGATTGGGATGACGCCACTCATTGTGAAAGCCCACCTCTGGGATCACCTCCTCCAGGAAGCACTGGCTCCCCATACTTGCTTAGTTTCCTGCTACTGAGCTTCTACCGTCCTCTCTGTATTTACCTTAATTGTTATGCTTTAATTAGTTGGTTTTAACAGTCTGTTTATGGCATTGTCTCCTATTAGGCAACAACTGACTTGAAAACAGGAACTTTATTTATTTTTTTTTACTCTGTTTTTCCAATTTATTCCCACAAGATATGAATAGTGTTCTTAACCAAATTTTTTACATGCCATATCCTAGTCTTGGAGGTTCACGATGCAAATTAATAGATAAAGGTTTTAATAAGTTCCGCAGAAAGATTCATTTAGCCTCAACTAAGAAGCATTTCCCAACCTCGCTTGACCACATGGTCTTTTTTCTCAGAACACTCATTAATTTATCGTGCATCCAATGCTCCAGAAAATAAATCTTGAGAAATAGTGTTCTTCCCTGACTTTCTTGAATGTTCCCTTTCTCCTCATTTTTGGGATAACAGGTAGATAATGATGGTGACAGATACTGGAACCCACTAATTTTATTATATAAGAGGAATTCCCCTCATACCAATTGCTAAAAGAAAGTATGCTGTGGAAACACGGAGATGTTAAAGAAAACTCAACTGTTAGCAAGAGAATGGACTTGGCATTTCTGCCTGGGAGGTAACCATACTCGTTCCAGGGATGTGGGAGGGGGCCTCTCCTCGAACCCAAATCTGCTCTTTGCTTTGATTTCTCTTTAGAACATGATTCTGTTCCTTCAGAAGCAAGGACTTCTTTGTCCATTCTTTCTGTTGGAGCACATAAATCCGAGTGGCAGCTCTAATATTGAGAAATGCAAAAATTCAGGGGGAAAGAGTTCAACAGTTTTCTCAGTGCTAATGACAGCCAAGGGCTGAGCCCTATGTGTCGTAAATGACAGGGCTGTCCAAGGGGGGGAAAAATCCTGTGTAGGCAGTTTTTATCCCTTTTTAAATTTTTTGGTTTTAAGGAGTGGAATCTTTCAGTAGCAGAAGCAGTTGCAATCAGCCTCACCTGTTTTTTAGATCTCACAGCTCCTTGGGGACAAAGAAAGAGATGACGACCTGGGGGAAGCAGAGGGGCAGGGGTGCCAAGTCCTCAGCGGCCAGGCTTTCCAAAAGATGTACTGTGCAGAGGTGCCTTACTTTTTATAACCACTTTGGTGTCTCTCGCCCCATGAAATGACTCCTGAAAAGTCTCTTTTTCTGCGGCCATAAATGCTTCTACTATGATCCTCAGGAAAACACTCGTAAAACACACTCATGTGAGGAATTCAACCTTATTTGTCTCCTGGGTCCCTGGTATACTACAGACACAGGCACAGACCTATATTTACTACCAAGACATTTGGGTGTAGTGGCCCCCCAAGATTCTTGGTGCCCACTGCAATTATAAAACACTTGCTAAGGCAGAGGAACAAAGATATTTTTATTCCTCGAAGTTGTTGTTTCTGTCTTGCTGACTCTGCTTGGTAAGTGGGTGGACTCCTAAATCAAAAATGAGAGTTAATTCTAAAATATTGCTGGTGACGTTTTCATAAGGGAACATGACTACTGCTAAGGACCTGTCATGGATCAGCATTACGTATTTTTGTTCCGCTAAATTCTCATGATGCCCCATGAGGTAGTTATTATTCCCTTTTTACATATTAGGAAAATAGATCTCAGAGATCAGGAGGTCACAGAGCTGCAGAATAATGGAACCGACCCTTGAAACCAGGTCTGCAATATCTCCGATAGTGTAATAGGAAGTATGGGAGAGGTGGGGCAATTTTAGGTCATTGCCTGGGAGGTAACACCTGTATAAAGATGTGAAGGACAGGAGCTCACAGTCTATGTGGAAAGGTACTACCAAAGGACATGGGAACAGGGAGGCATGAAAAGCTGGGGCCATTAATGCAAGTCATCTCCTATACTGGGCATATAACCAAGGGTTGGGGAGCAGAGAAACAGACTAGGGGAGGAGACAGGGTCCAGACAACACAGGGCCTTGGGGGCATGCTAACATGGTCTTGTTTCATTTTAAGGCCAAGAAGAAAGCCCTGACAGGTGACTTGGACGAGCTGGTACCAGTGGAAGTGGAGACCAATGGGCAGAGTTGAGATACGTGTCTGTTGAATGGACAGAAGGATTTGGTGATGTTTTAGATGTGGGCACTCAAGGATCTGGCTGGGTCTCTGAGTTTATGGCGAATGATGGTACCCTTTCCAGAGAGATTGAGAAGAATGGGGGAGAACAGGGCCTTCAGGGGCAGGAATCAAGAGTACTATCTGGAGCACTGACTTAGCAGTGTCCACACGAGGAAAGCAGAAACTACTAACTTTTCACCCAAAGAGGAATTTGTTGCTGGAAAATGGTTGCAGAGGTCATGGTTGCATTATAACCTTTGCATTATAACGAGATATTTTTGCTTTTTATAGGCTCTTTCCCCCATTCATGTTTCTTTTTTCTTTCTGATTAAAAGATAATAATTAAAACATTTCCAGGGCCCCTAAAACTGTTGTGGGCTCAAGGTATTGTGCCTGCCATGACTAAGGGGTAAGTTGGCTGTGCTAATGGTACTGAAGGGACTGGAGAGCAGAAGGGATTGGGATAGTGCATAGAGATGGGGAAGCCGCTGCCCCCAGCAGGTAGGAACTCACCAGCCGCACTCGCCCACTGGCTGTGAGGGAACCACCAGTTCCCGCTGCCTCGCAAGGGCCCCCATTACTCTCCCGAATGCTGCAGCAACCTCTACTATTGATGGTGTGTAAACCATCCTTACAGAAACTGCCGGGGGCATGGCAGCTGCCGCTGAGCAGAAGACATCAAGGTGGCCATGGCCAGAGGTGCTGCCAAGAGCACAAGTGTTTTTCTTTTTCTTTTTTTAAAGATTTTGTTTATTTATTTGACAGAGAGAGATAGAGCGAGAGAGTGAACACAAGCAGGGGAAGTAGGAGAGGGAAAAGCAGGCTTCCTGCTGAGCAGGGAGCCCGGTGCAGGGCTCCGCCCCAGGGCCCTGGGATCATGATCTGAGCCGAAGGCAGACGCTCAACCGACTGAGCCACCCAGGCGCCCGCCCAAGTGTTTTTCATCGCTTTCCCTTCCGCATCGCCATGTAGCCTTCAGAGTCTGGGAGTTGTCACTTGCAGGCCTCCAGTCCTCGCAGGACCAGGAGAACATAAGAGAGCAAACACAGGGTCAGTAATCAATAAATATCTGGCGCGTGCATGTGAAGTCTGAGATGTCTGCAAAATACACTACTGGAACCGTCAAGTGAGATCACCTGGAAGGGAGTGTAGAGAAAGAAGAGTCGGCGAACTGAGTCTAAGAATAAGATCACCATTTCCATCAGACCAAGGATGAGACACGGACAAACTGGAAAGGTAGAAAAGGCAGAGGATCAGCTGTGGTAAATCCTGCTAACAGGGGGAGGAGGGCAAACGCATAAAGGTGCCACTGGATTTCACACCACGAGCGTCATGGGTAACCTTGGCGAAGGTAGTTTCAACGAAATGTTGTGCAAGGACATCAAAAGGGCTTTGTGTGTCCTGATATTTTACGAAAACCCCCGTGATGTGTGGATTATTACCCCCACATATCTCCTAAGCACTGGGATAAGATTCCAAACTCAGGTTTCTGACAAGGCCAGTTAGTTCTCTTTCTACTATTTCAAAAATTCATAAGATAATCACCCTCCTTCCTTTACAAACAATGACATGGCAAAACAGAATGTTCTGATCCTCTCTTGCAGAAATTCTGGCCACGTGCAACTTGGTCCACACGGAGTCTCAAATTAAAAAACATACTTGGATACAAAATTCCACAGCCGCTAGGAGTTCTCCTCCAGAGGCACTGTGAGTGTGTGCAGATGGAAACCAGAAGTAGGTATGGTCTTCTCATTACCACCTCCCCCAACACTTATTTTATCATCCTTCCCTTAAAGACCAGGGAAGATTTTGTGTCCTGATCCCTTTATTTTCAGGCAACTGCAGGGAACTTTAGATCACATCTGTCAGCTAAAAATTCCAAGGAAGCTGCCTGCATGCTAGTCGGGCTTCAGAAGATGAAAGGTCAAGTAATAACTGGTGAGGGAGAGGAGCTGCAAAAGAGGAAAATGAAAATCTGGTGAAAAACGGGGAGTTACTGTAGAAGGCTATGGAGCGGAGAAGGCCCCAGGAGAACATTCCCGGCTGATTCCAAAATGTCCATGAAATCACTGCCCAGAATGAGCGGCACCAGCAGAATATTAAGAGAGAGAGAGGAAGATTCCAAGGAACAATGACGTTCCGTCATTTCTGAGGCCTTCGGTTATCTTGGGGCCGGGGGGGGCAGGGTGAGAAACCAGGTACATTCCTTCTGCCAGTTCCTAAATGTGTCTGTTGCCTGGGTTTTGCAACAGTCTCCTAATTCATCTCCCTGCCTGGGGCACAGCCCCCCGCAGGACTCTCTGCCCAAGACCGAATGCAGGGCCCTTCCACGTGGGAATCATCAGGTCCTGTGGGAGGGAGGAGAAGGGAAGGAAGGGGCTGATCGAGGCTTGACTATAGGGACGCGGTAAACTATGATGGGGTTCTGCCATCAGAGTGCTCGTACTCCTACCCTGGGTCCTCCACCCCTCACTAGTTGTGCGCCTTTGAAGAAGTCACTGCCCCTTCTGCACACCCGTTTTTCTCATCTGAAAACAATGAGATGAAGAGCGCCAACCTCTGAAGGTTAGTGTGATTTTTAGAAGAGCTACTATGTGGAAAGTATCTAGACTCGTACCTGATACATGGAGTAAGCACCAGCAAGGGTGAGCAAACAGTTACAGGTAACAATGCCTTGAAGCTCAGTACAAACCATGTGTGTCCAGCCTCTGCTGAGAGTCCGCGTTGGGAATTTTACCAAAGTCCCACTTTGATAGATTGATATGCGTATTTCATGTAAATGCACTAACACCTACACACACACATATACCCACACGCAACATGTGCTTGGACAGAGTCTATTTAGAAGCTTAATGAAGATAAGACACTATTAAAGGGATTTTGTTGCAGTTACATGAAAACAGCCAAGGGCCTTCCGCTCCCTTCTCCGTCTCTCCTGATTACTCTGGTTGGAGACGGGGCGTGTTTTGTTCTCTTCACTGAGGACTTCTCTGTGTGAAGGAGCTGAGGCATGCCCAGCAGGAATTCTGAGCAGAGGCTGAGCATGGATACTGCGCCCCAAGCTGGAATGTGCAGCTTTGGCTCCTAGAGAGACAGAAAAATGCACTGCATCATCCAGTAAGGATGGAGACGACTTGCTTTGGGACCCACAGTTGCTGAATGGCAAAGCCCGCACTAGGACAGCGGTCATCTGCCTCTGAGGCGAGGTGGCATTCTGATGACAGCCTGAGCTTCCACTGATCTCTTCAGGGTCCCCTTCTCCTCTCACTTCTCCCACCTTCATGACTGGCTCCTTCATTTCACCTCTCGTTTCATGACTGATCCTTTCTCTTTTAGGTTTTTGTAAGATGAAAGTTTTGTGGCCGAGTCAAGATGTCGGCAGGTGCAGTTTCTCCCAAGGGGCTGTCCTCCTCGCCTTGTAGATGGCCGCCTTCTTGCTGGGTCCCCTTCTATGGTCTTCCCTCTGTGCACCTGCATCCCTGCTGTCCCTCTCTGTGCCCCAATTTTCTCTTCCTATAAGGACACTGGTCAGATTGGGTCAGGGTCTACTCTGTTGGCCTCTTTTTTAACTTAATCGCCTCTTTAAAGAGGCTATTTCCAAATACAGTCAGATTGTGAGGTACTAGAGGTTGGGGCTTCAACATACGAGTTTGGGGGGACACAGCTCATCCCATAATATTTATTCATGGGGTTTGTGTGCCTACTTGGCATTGTACCCTTTTTCAAACCTTGGAATCCTACTGGACACCACAACACTCACATCAGTTTTTGGGCATTATGAGCTTGACAACACAGTAACTGCCGAAAACACATTTTCAAAAAGATAGGACAAGGTCAATGTAGCATAATGTCGAGACTGTGAACTACCTCTGGCTAGTACTTTGGAGTCCAATACATGTCAAGTAGCACTGTGTTTCCTTTGAAATTTTAAGATAACCTGAGATGCCCCTATGACTGCTCTGGTACCCAGGGTAACCTGGCACCCAGTTTGAGAACTCTTATGTATCTATCACATTTGGTCTTCCCAATAATTCAGAGTTATGTATAATCCAATGAACTATTTGTGAAAAGAGGAACCGGGTGCTAAGACTAGATATGTAATTTCACTAAGGTAACACAGTTAATAAATAGGAAACCTAGGTCTATCTGCCTCCAAAGCTCAGTTTTCTCTCTATTGCTGGGGCAGGTAGAGTTGATTAGCATACAATGTCCAGTCTCACCTCTTTTCAACCACCATACTTCCCTGAGCTGCTGAAAGCTAAATGAAAAACCACTCTTTCTGGATTCTGTTGTGGCAAAGGTTCAGGATGCAAAGTAAGACTTGCAAATCAAATGCACTCACAAGAGATTTTAAGGGGCTGGGGGGTTAAGACAGAGGTCATCACCAGGGCTGAGACGTGGGCATTTTCTCCTCTGGCATCATTCCAGCAACTTGTCTCTAGGCTTGACCATCAAGATCATTAAACCATTGAGCAGACTCAGAGTTCTTTTGCCCAATTACCACATTTCTGGAGGTCAAGGTGGTGACAGCAACGGGAGCTTCCCTGGATTGCAGCCACTGAGGCATGTTCTTGAACTCAGTTGTTTCAGTAGCTAGCCTCAAATTCCTCACTGTTTGATTGCACAGAAATAGCAGCTCTGGGGTGTCGGGGAAGAGGTGCGATTCTTGTGATGCTCTGGGGCATTCCTAGATATACAGCTACTGTCCACACTTCCAGCTTTTTTAATACCTTAGAAAGTCCTGAATTCCCTGTTAAAAGGTCTTTAAAAATATTTGAGTGATATGTTTCCTACACATATGTCTGAGTGATATTATATTGCACATACGTTAATAACTTATGAGAGAAAAGCCACTACATTTGTATTAAAAAAATAGAAAGCATAAAAGAGCATTCCAGCCATCATGGCCTGTGTGCTTAGAAGGCTTGGATAGGAAGAAATTTAAGAACACCTCAAAAAGATAGGAAATTAAATTCCATGTAAAGTCCAGTGGCTATAAAAGAACATTGCTAGGAAATTCACGGGCTACTTCCCATTTATGCTTTTAGGATTCATGAAAGAGTTTAAATAGATGGTTTCAAGAATAAACTTTGCCATATTCATACCATGAGCTTTGTGTGTGTGTGTGTGTGGGGGGGAGATACACAGACGCAGACATCAGACACACACACTCATATACATACATATACCTAGATGGTGGACTCTGTCTTTGAAACTTATGTTACCAAGAAATAGAGGCTCTATTTCAACACAAATAAAATAGATTAATAAATCAAATTTGGCTGAGTATCAAAAAAATGCATTCCTCCCAATAACCCTAAAGTTAGAGAACTCCACAAGGTTCTATATGGTTTTGAATTTGGGAAGTTATCTTTCCTAAGCAACTATTCCCAACAAAATGAATTGGATTGTGTCTTGGTAATTGCTCCCACCAAAGAATGGGGCAGCCTCTCTTTAGTATCCAATCTAAATGTCATTCAGACTTAAGTTTGCCTTGTAAATCAGAGAAGGGCAGCAGAGACATGTCTCCCCTGGGTCAATGGTATCAGTCGGGGCCTTGGCAGGAAAATGGAAAGCACACTCAAAGGGGTAATTGAAGAGGGTTTAATGAAAGGCCTATTTACAGTTAAGGTCAGGGTTAAGGGAACCAATGTGGGTTGGAGTTCCCTTAACTGGAGTAGTAATTAGCTGTAGCTTCTGCTAGCATATCCTTTCTCCTTGCCCATCCAGAGCTAAAGGCCATCCCCCCCTCTAGGTTCTGAAAGGACAGGGGAGAGGGCAATTACTGGGCTATGGAGAGAGCTTTAGTTACGGGAGAAGACACGTCTGGCGGGTGCTACAGCCATAGGAAGAGAAAAGTGACTACAGATAAACCAGCAGGGCAATGGAACTGGCAAAGATAAATACGAACAAATGTCCCCAAAGCTCATCCTACATGGGGAAAGCTTCAGGTTTTGCAGCAAACAAACAAAACTAATAAAAGAGGATTCAAGATGACACACTCATTAAATGTTCTTGGTCATGTTACTTAAAATTCCAAAATTATCTTCACAGCTTAAAATAGGAATAATAATATCAAGGGTATCCTAAGGATCAAAGGGAAGAATAGAGCTTAAAGTGATGTAAAAACTATAAAACGCAATAAAAGCCTACTTATTTTTATCACCATTACCATCATGATCTTCAGAGACCCTCAATGATTTCAGAAGAGTATCTGAACAAGCCATCTTAGGACAAAGATATGATTTTCCTTCATTCCAGAATATTTCATAGTTTGGTCTCTGTTGGCTACCCATATTTAAATATCAGGGACACATGGAACTAAGTACAGTGAAGACATGTTCGGAGAATAAATAGAACACTCTACCCTTAAAAGAACTTAAGGAAACATAAGTGACAAGGCTTTTTAGTCTTTGCTTTCACAAACTCCACGGGGAAACTTGGAAAGATGTGTATTCAGAGGGTCCTTCCATCTAAGGTATCGCAAACCAGCCACCACTCTCAGCTCAGGCACCCTCGGCAGACATTGCAAAGCCCAGAGATAACATTAGAGCACAGAGAAAACATTAGAACCTTCTTCAGCATAGCCTGCCAGGCAGCTGCTAGTAAAGGAGTGGTTGGAGGTAGCACAAAGATGCATCACATTCACTATCACTGAACGTTCAACTGGTCAGCAGTGTGTTGAAATCAGGTGAAACACCCAGGTATTAGTTTGTACCTCACAATTTATAAAGGATTCCAATACATAAAAGAAAGCTCAGAAGAGAGCAGTTGATTTAGTGGAAGGACTCTGGAATGTTTTCCTGAAATTGAGAAGACTTAGAGGAGCCAAGAGGAAACTTTTCATCTATCTGCAAAACTTGCACTAAAAAGGGGCAGCTAGCTTCCCTGGGGCTCAGAGGAAAGAACTAGAGCTAATGGAGAGAAGCATCCGAGAGGAGTATCTATCAGCTATTTAGCATTCAGAGCTAACCAATGATGGTATAACCTTCAAGTTCAGTTGAACCTGGGTGAACCTGTATCAGATTGTTTTCAAATAAAGTAATTACTGATCTAGGAGAGTGGGTAGGCTAGAGGACCACTAATATCCATTCCAGGTGTAGATTTTCAGAGTTCTAGGCCATTCTGGGTGTTTGGTGGTGCACACCAGCTCTCAGAGGGCAGCTTAAAGGAAAGCCATACTTATTCGCTTGTGACTCTTCTGATGGGTACAGCATTGGCAAAGTCCCATACAATCCATTTGCCAGCTTTATTTTAGAATGTGTCAGCCAGAACTCCCCTAGCCAATATTTTGTGCCCCTAAAAGGAAAGCTCACGATGCAGTAAATTATTGATGATGCTGCCAAAAAGGAATTTCACTCTCGGATCAAATTTGGGTTAAATGTAGTAAATCCATAGCATTAGTTTTTAATAACCAAAAAGTTCTGTCGATGTGCTTGAAGAGAATAAAATTCCCCCTTTTAAAGGACTGTTTGATGTAACACTTGAAAGCTGAGATGCAATCAATCATTAACAATGTTTAATATTCTCTACCTTCTAGAAATACAATACAGTCAAGGTGCTGAGGTGCGAAAACTGGCCAAAGTTCAAATCTCATATTGGATGAAAACCACTTTTGAAGTATCATTTTCTTACCCACATTTCAGTTTAGCTATTTCTTCACTATATCACCTTTATTCATCACTACTTAGTTAAATGAAAAGACTTCGCTTGATCCTTGGGTCTCTAGGCACAAGTAGGGGGAAAGAGGACATGGTGAAATATATACAAGAAAAGCAAAGATTAGAGCTCCCAATTTCTGTATAAAATGACCCAACAGCAAAATGGGATTTAGAGGTCTCCATATGGAAAGACTAGGTATTTATGTAAATATGAGCAAACAGATTTCTGCAAAGTTGCCTCCTTTTTTGGGACAAGCTTGAGGGCCTGGAATCTGCCTTATTTATCTGCTTCCTCAACTCAGCCCAGGGCTCAGAACATAATGGGGATCAATAGATACACAGTGAATTGGATAAAATACAAATTCTCAAGTCCTCCCTTCTCTGTGCTCCTAGAGTATTCAACATATGGGAAGTGTCTTGTTCATTTTTTTCTTTCTTATATGTGTGTCTCCCATGATCACCTAGGAGGTTCTTGACAGCCCAGAGCATAATACCTTATGTCACTGATTCCCAGTGTCTAATTCAGTACCTGCTGGGCACTCCTTTAATATTTTCCTTGGTGAGATCACACCCATATACTCAAATAGGCTTTACTGAAGAACAGCAGTGAATGATAAAGAACAATGGCTTTCAGAGTGGCTGGGGTCCTACATCGGCCATTTACTAACCCTAGAAACTATGGACATATATTTATCCTCATTTATAAAAGAGGGAGAAAAATCATTTAAATATATGATGCTTGTCATTCACAAAGTACTTTCATACATATATTAATGCCATTTAGTGTTTATCTTCCCAGTTATACCCAAATGTATAACAGGAACAATTAAGAGTACTACACACTCTTATGTTGAAAATATTATTTAATCCTTTCTGCCCTATCCTGATGGCCATATACCTGCCAGCACACCTCTTCCTACAGATACGGGAACTGCTGTGGGCCACTTTCCTTTCAGATCAGACCTGACGCCAGACTTGACCTTCTCTCCCCACCCCCATCACCCTTTGTGGATCTCTTCTCTCATTAGTTGTCAGTTTTATCTATCCTATCTGCCTGAACCTCCTACTTCCGTTTCCTTGCCATGGCTCATGGGTTCAGTGATGGAATTTCATACTATTCAAATGGGCTATGATCTAGCTTTCCCCTAAGATACTCCTTTCATGATCTGTTTATGGATTCCACACGTAGAAATTACGAGCAATGGGGTGCCTGGGTGGCTCAGTGGGTTAAAGCCTCTGCCTTCGGCTCAGGTCATGATCTCAGGGTCCTGGGATCGAGCCCCGCATCAGGCTCTCTGCTCAGCGGGGAGCCTGCTTCCCTCTCTCTCCACCTGCCTCTCTGCCTACTTGTGATCTCTCTCTCTCTGTCAAATAAATAAATAAAATATTAAAAAAAAAAAAAGAAAGAAAGAAATTACAAGCAAGAGGTGCCTCTCCAAGCTTCTGGGACATTGAAATTTCTACAGAAGCACGGTGAGGTGGGCCTCATTGCCCCATTCTTCCAATGAGGAAGAATTGGGACAGTAAAGCACCTTAATCAAAGGCTTGGGACAGTAAAGCACCTTGATCAAAGACACAGAGCAAGGGAATGGCAGATCTGGAATTGGAATCCAGGTGCTCTGAGATCCAATCCTGTGCCATTTCCCAAGTACATGCTTCTTGCTCATATAGTGAACCGTGTTACTTTGTTCTATGCACTTAGTACTTCAGTAGTAAAAAGCAATGCATCATATTAGGCATGATGGTAAAAGTTCTTTTCTGTACTACTCTCTCATTCCTAAACCCGAATGAAGTGAACTCTCATTTCTCAGGAAGAACACAGCAGAATTCATCTCCCTACACTATGGAGGCAGCGTGACATACATAGAGAGAAAAGGCTTAAGAAGCAGACCAGACAAATCACAGTATACTAGCTTGATGACCTTGAGTAAGTTATTAACTCCCTGGGGGCATTTTCTTATGTAGAAAATGAGAATAATATGCGTCAAATAATGTCTTATTTCTCTGGGTGGTAAGGAATGAAAACCATATTTTTAAACACCTAGGCAAATCAACAAATTTAACTCATGGTCTTTTCTGTTTCCTAAATGACTATCTCCTTCTGCTGCCAATAAAGAATATTTTTAAAGAAAGAACTGATTCTGCCATAAAAGCCTAAATCTTTCAATTATGGAGTTCCAAAGAAGACTGAATTCTGCTTTGTTTGGGGGTTAACACCTTCATATAAAATGACATTTATTGGGAAGAGTTGAGATCAAATCAAGGACCAATCTAATTCCTTTTTGTGGATTCGTTATTCAAGGAAGAGTAGAACCCACTAGCTGCCAAAGCCCTGAGTAGAAGCATAATTTCAAAAGCTAAACCGTCTTACCACATAAGAGCAATACAATTGTAACCTCAGAGTTATCCAACCTCAGATGGCGAGAAATGACATAGAAATATGAGTTACATAAGTGAGGAGCCCCAAGCCAGCTTGCAATATTTTCCAAGAATTCCTTTATAAAAGCCATGGAAAATATATTGAACAGCTATTTTGGCCTTAACAGTGTGTGTGGCAGAGCACCTCACAAAGTCTTCTGATGAGTTTTTACTGCTGTGTTATTGTAAGATCTGTGTTTTATAAATTTTTCGTAGTCAATTAGATTTAGAAGACCCTCGGACATGATCCCAGGCAATATCCCACTCAGCTCAGGCGCCTCTTCCTCAGCCCCCATGGGCTGCTTGAGGAAGACGAGGAGGGTGGGGAAAGAATGGCAGTAGACAGTTTTGGAACATTCTACCTCACAGGGTCCTAGCAATATTGAATAAGTTTACAGTAGTACTCTTTATTCATCCAAATGTTAGCTTCTCCAAGAAAACTAGCATGGCATTCAGTTACACCACCACCTGGCCAGGTTGTGTTCCTTTGTAAGTTCTTTCTCCTCTGCATATCTGTGAGTCTGTGTCCTTGGACCAGACACTGCCCTGCCCCTCTTCTCCTCTCATTCTTCTTTACAGGCTATTCATACTCACTGTTTTAGCCTCCAACTCTCTGTAGATAATTTTTAAATCTGCAGTTCAGGGGTGCCTTGGTGGCTCAGTCGGTTAAGCATCTGACTTCATTTCAGCTCAGGTCATGATCTCAGGGTTGAGATCGAGCCCCACAATAGGCTGCCACTGGGCTTGGAACCTGCTTAAGATTCTCTCTTGGGACACCTGGGTGGCTCAGTCGGTTGAGCATCTGCCTTTGGCTCAGGTCATGATCCTGGGGTCCTGGGATCGAGTCCCATGTCGTGGTCCTGGCTCAGCCAGGAGCCTGCTTCTCCCTCTGTTTGCTGCTCCCCCTGCTTGTGCTCTCTCTCTCTCTCAGTCAAATAAATAAATAAATAATCTTTAAAAAAAAAAAGACCCCCTCTCCTTCTGCCTCTCTCTCCTCTCCGATAAATAAATAAATAGATAATGAATAAATAAAAGTAAATCTGCAGTTCAGAACAGTCTTGAGTGCCCAATTTCATAGATCAGATTTCTGAACATCTCCTCCTGACACTGAACAGAAAATTTCAAAAAATGAGTCCAAAACTGAACTCCTCAATTTACCACCAACTCTTTTCTCCCCTTGACAATCAGTCAAATAAAAATATAATAAACCACTAATGTTTACTTACAGTTTTTTTAACACACCTCAGTTTAGAGTAATTAAAGGGAATAAGAATTCTCAAAAACTATCTGTACTGCACTCAAAATCAGAATAATTTACAGCATGATTATTTTCCTTTTTTTTACATAAACTTTTGAAAGTATAACTTCTGTGCAAGTGGCCTCCTTTCCCAAAATGTAATGGAATAACAAGGAACCTATTTACTCTCCTCCCTTTGACGACCTGAGGAGAAAATAAATGTGAGAAAATTGGTTCTCACTCATTGGACAATAGACAGCATGGGGATGGAGAGAAGGGAAACAAACCTGTGAACGTTCAGCTTACCACCTAGAGTTGCGGCGCAAGTGGGGAAAGCTCAAATAGGTCAGAAAATGGCATACAAGGTAGCTAGAATTTGAGGGACACAGCACCAGGGTGAAGGGAGATACATCCAGAGAGAGCTCCAGAGAGCTGCAGAGAGGTCCTTCGAATTCTTGGCTGAGTACCATTGTATGCATGCCATACATATATGCCATACATACATACATTTCCAAAGTCAGGAAAGAACCATATAGAGGGCTGAAAAAGTGTATGCGCCAACCAACCAGAATGGAAAGACACTATAATAGTTGGGGCGCCAGGTCAAGTTCTCAGAAGGGTATCAGTTCAGTGGGGCTGAACTAGCCCTACACATAAAGCTACTCTGGACATGTCTGAACAAAGCTTAAAAGCAAACACTGAAAGGATTCAGTTGTTCCAAATAACTGCATGCAAGAACAAAATCCAACACTACATCAAGAAATGTAACAAAACTCAGCACCTAACAACGTAAAATCACAATGTCTGGCATCCAATATAATATTAACAGGATAGTAGAAACCATAATCAGGGGGAAATTAATCAATAGAAACAGACCCTTACATGACAGAGTTGATGAAACCAGCAGACAAGAATATTAAACATATTCCATATGTTCAAGAAGACAGCAAACACATAAACAGGATGATAAGAAAAAAAGACAAGATATAACAATAAGACTCAAGTGGAATTTCTAGAAATAAAATCATAATACCTAATTTTTAAAAAATGGATTATATCCTAAAGAAGAATTAACATGAAGATCTAACAATTAAAATTGCCCAAAATGTGGGGCACCTGGTTGGCTCAGTCCACTGGGCAGCTGACTCTTGATCTGGGTTCAGGTCATGATCTCACGGTCCTGGGATCAAGCCCCACATTGGGCTCTGCACTCAGTGGGAAGTCTGCTTGAGATCCTCTCTCTCCCTCTCCCTTCAACTTCTTCCTCTGCTCACAAATTCTCTCTCTCTCAAATAAATAAAGCTTTTAAAAAATTGCCCAAAATGAAACACAAAGAAAAAAGAAATGACCAGAGCATCAAGAAAGAACAAAGAAAATAACCTTCAAAATAAAAGATATTGTCTGAAAAATTCAGACCAACAAAGCAGTGTGAAATTCATTTCCAGCAGATCTGCACTGTAAGATACGTTAAAAAGAAATTCTTGAGGCAGAAGAAAAATGTTACCAGATGGAGATTCAGATCTAAATTTTAAAAAATGAGCCCCAGAAATCATAAATATATAAGACATTTTTTTATGTTGTTAAAAACAGTTAACTTTATAAAATTTTTAAAATAGCATTAAATAGTGTTATTTAGAGCATAGGTAGAGTAAAATGTATGACCATACTAGCCCAAAGGATAGGAAGAGGAAATTGAAGTATGCTGCTGTAAGTTTCTTACAGAGCACATAAAATGGCATAATAATAATTTGAAGGCAAATTGTAGTAAGTTAGAGAAGAATTCATCATGAAGAAATATCAGCGCGCCCCCCCCCCAATGTATGTATGTAACAACAGAGCTTCGAAATATATGAAGCAAAAACAGAATTGAAAGTAGGAACGTAAGAATCCACAACTGCCGCTTAGAGTTTCAAAACCCTGCTCTCAGCAAGTGATAGAACACGTAGATAGAAAATCACCAAGGAATAAGAATTTAAAAAAAGAAAGAAAATCACCAAGCATATGAAAGACTTGATTAACACTCTCAACCCACTTGACCTCAGTGAAATTTATTGGACACTCCACCCCAACAGCAGAATACAAGTTCTGCAACAAGATTGATCATATCCTGGGCTACATATCAAGTCTCAATAAATTTAATCAAACATATGTTATCTGACCACAGGAATTTAAACTAGAGACAAATGTCAAGAAGATACTGAAGCATCTCCAAATATGTAGAAATTAAACAACCCACTGCTAAATAATCCATGAATGAACGAAGAGATCCAAAGTGAGATTATAAACTATTTTGAACTGAACGAAAATGAAAACACAACACATCAAAATTTGCAGAATACAGATAAAGCAGTTCCTAGAGGAAATTTATAGCACCAAATGCTTACGCTATAAAATAAGGTCTCAAAATGATCTAAGCTTCTATTTAAGAAGCTAGAAGAACAAATAAAATTACATATCATTAAATGCACTCATTTTAAATGTACAGTTCAATAAGTTATAATAAAAGTATATAATCCATGGATAGACCACCATAATCACCCCAAAGTATCCTTGAAGTTAGATTATCACTACCACGAGCATCGCTAATTCCATCCCAGGGTGACAAATGATCTGCTCTCAGTCATTATAGATGACATTTCCCTATTGTGGAATTTCATGAAATGCATTAATATGGTATGTACCTCTTGCATTTCTGGCTTTTTTTTTTTTTTTTAGCATGTTTTTGAGATTGAACCTTGCTATTGTTGTTTCAGTGATTTGTTCTCTTTTATTGCTGAGTGATTTCCCATTATGTGACTATATCACATGTGTTTATCTATTCACTTGTTGATGGGTATTTTGATTGTTAACTGCAGATTTTGATTACTATGGCTAAAACTGCTATGAACATTTAGGAACAAATGAGTCTGAGACTTCATCTGAAATTGCACATTTGTTTGGCTTCCTCTCCTTCGCTATCCTGGTTCTTCTGTTCTTTTACTGGTATCTTCAGGGATACCTTATTAATTAATCATTTGCACCAGAATCCTTGGCACAGAATCTACTTCTGAAAGAACCCAACCTAAGACATCACCTGAGGCAAATGCATTTCAATATGATGCTTGTCTTAAGATCCTCCCTGCCACTCCTCATTGCCTCCAGACTGGTAACAGAGATCAAGTCTCTTGCAGTCCAAGCAGGGAATTACTGTCTCTGCTCCAGGAAATAGCTTCTTGCTACTAACATTCACAGGAACCAAGGAGCATGTATAGAGGTGGACCTTGAGGTTTGGGATCTGAGAAAGTAGACTATAAAACTGGATAGGTGAGAATTTATTGATTCAAGGTTCAATATTCCTGCAAGAATATATGAGCTAGTCCCAGTTCACTAGCTTGAACCTGACAAAGGACAATAATGAGATGGAGATGCAAGAATTGCTTTAGCATACCATAAGGAAAATGGACAGACAGTAAGGGAATTGAGACTATTAAAATGGATTTATTAGGTGAGAACAGAATTTCTACCATCTGTGTTCCCAAGGAGGGCCCCAAGGACATTCACTTTACTAAGACAATATACGCTAGCACAAAGGCTATTGGCATTTTTTTTTTTTTTAAGGCTGTTGGCATTTTGGAGAAACTCAGTGGTGATTATCTAGTATAGGCCAGGGTGGACAAGGGAGGTGCTGCTGGAATGATAGAGGCCAGGAAACTGTATTCAACCATCAGAGACAAAGTGACCATAATTACCAGCAAGCCTAGAGTGGCTAGTAGGATGCTCTGGCTTACAAAGATCCAGGGCAATAGATAATACATCTTGAAATTCCTATGGGTGAAGTAGGTGGACAACAGATCAGGATGATGCTCAAATTGTATAATTAGGGGAAAAAAAGAGGCTGGAAAGCAAAATCTGATTTCATTTGCTGCTGTGGGAAATTATGGTCCCTGACCTCATTTCCAGATCTAAGACTGTTCATAGAACCAGCCTCTATTGACAGAAGAGAAAGCCTGATCCCTTTATTGAAAGTCCCTACAGTATCACAAGAATATATGACAAATATTTTGGTAATTTTTCCGTAAATGTGTGCCATTTTTCTGGAAAGAGGGTATTGGCAAAGGAGAATACCTAGAACATTCAAGGGATATTGGGTCAGAGGTCAGAGGTGACATGCCTGGATAGCAGGTAGCCTAGATTTTCCCAAAAAGCAGCGCTTGAGACAGGGATTGCTTGTAGGTAGTTTACTGGCAGAAGAAATATCAAAGAATCAGAGTAGGGTCAATGGGAATAATGAAGCAGAAAAGGAGGGAAAAAACAATACAATGGTATGTTACCAAGCTGGTCCCTAATGGGGGCAATCATGGCTTGATCCTGCTATAGAGACCCTCTGAAGAATATTTTAGGATGAATCTCCAAACTGTCCACTGAAGAATGGAAGAGAAATATTTACCTGCCAGTTCTACTCCCCCATTTGTCAAGGGTCACCTTACTGCTTTAGTCCCCTCACATTTCCTTGTTTGTTCTTTGCATCAGAATGGCTGGTGTCATTTCATCTGCAAGCATCCCAAAAGGCAGATCTGAGAATCCCCTGGGCAGAAAGCAAGAGATACTCAGTGCTGCTTTAGCAGTAGGGACTAGACCTTGTTTCATTAACTCTTGTTCAAAGCCTCAGAGATTATGGCTGGCTAACTTTCTGAAGGAGACTCCATAATGCAAAATATGGGAGACAGATATGAGGGCACGCAGTAGAGGATCTTAGGTACAAGGGGTGGACCATATCAGACATCTCTGATATACTACTTCAGATCCCTTGACCTTGTTTATCTCTTATTCCAGGAAGCACTGTTCTGGGTAGTCTCAGACTGACTTATTGCCAATGCAATCTGACAGAGCCTCATGTCAGAACTGCACCATGCTCCTCTCCTTCTCTGAAGCTTCCCTCTTGATGCTGAGGCATAAAATGTGCTGGGGCTAAGCACAGCAACCACATATGCAAAACATAGAAGTGAGGCAAAGGTAACACTTCTCAGGGTGAAACTTGAGCAAATGGCAGAGAGAGAGGTGGATAAATTCTTCTCCTTATCTCTCCATATTGTGGGTAATATGGAAATGTATCACATATGATCCTCAATCAATCCTGTGGGATCAGACAATTAATAACCCCTAGCTATGACCCACTCAATAATGTATCTTTTGGTTGTCTCTCTCTGCTTTGCTCCCCAGTGTGAAAGAACTGTTCCATGGGATTGTAGTCCTTGCACTTCCTACCAAATCACTCATATATAAGCCACCGTATCTCAAGCTCTGAATGTTGGGGAATCCACGTTAAACGAGGGGGGGGGCAAAATTATCATTATTTCAAGATCATGATTATCTATTCAGAAAACTAAAGAGACACAACAACGACAACAAAACTCTAGTAACAGGACTCAGTACATTGGCTCACAATAAAAAATACACAAAAATGAACAGCTGTTCTATCTGTGCATAATAACTTTAAAAAATTGAATAGGAAACATACTAAACTGAATGAGTACACAATGACTACATTCTGATCCATAAAAGATATGAATTATTGGGAAGACATGCCATGTTCCAAGATGGAAAGACTTAAATGGTTTAAATATGTCAATTCTCCACCAACTACTCTGTACATTTAATGAAATTCCACTTAAAATTCTAATTCTTTAGCCTAACAACTTAAAAGATAGTCAAAAGAGAGCTGAGAGAATAAAATCATGAAAATAGCCAGGGACATTTTTAAGAAGAGTAGTAAGAGATGCCTAACTCTAATTGATATGCAAGTTTGCTATAATGCTATGATTTTAAAATGGTGCATAACAACTTTAGATAGTCCAGGAAACTGGCCCCAGTTGAGACAGATGTAATATATGTTAAAAGTGGCATAATGTATCAGTGAGGATATGTTAGGATATTAGTGGATAGTTTTTAATAAGAATAGCACAATCAGTTAGTCACTTGGGGGAAAAAATACATCTTCCCCTCCTTTGTAGAGAAATAAGTTCCAGATGGAATAACAACATCTTAGTTTGGTGTGTGTTCCTCCATAAATTTTTGGCATTTACTTATTTGTCTATTTCACATTAAGGATTCCTTGTCTATAATGTTCTGCAGTGCACTTTCTTCATTTATTAGTAGTTACCTCCGGTGTGTGGAGAAGGGGCTGGGTTTGAGAGTGAAGATAAAAGGAACGTTTAAATAAGTTAATTGGTTCATTTAAGAAACAGCTGAGGGCCTGCCTGGTGCCAGGCACTGTCCCTGGTGCTGAGGATACAGCGTGGACATCCACAGTAACTCTGCCCTCATGGAGCATATGTTCTAGTGGGGACGAGTGAGACCATAAACAAAATACATGAAAATATAGTTTACATGGTGGAAAATGCTGCAGAGGAAAATAAAGCAGACAAAGGGATAAAGAAGGAAGACTTTGCTGAGCATGTGACCTTTGAGAAAAGATGTGACAGAGGTAAGGGAAAATGCCATGTGGATATAGGGACTATTCCCAGGCAGCAGAACAGTGAGAACAAGGCCTGAGGATGGAGTAGGCCTAGCTTGTTCAATGCCCTGGCTTGGGTGCTGTTCCTTGGAGAAAGAGTAGCAGGGAATAAGGTCAACAAGATAAGGCATACCTTGCAGGGCCTTATAGGATATTTGAGGACTGTGGTGTTTCCTCTGAATGACAGAGCAAGCTTTTGGAAGGTTTAAAGGGCATGATATGACCTAACTTAGTTTTCTTAACAGGATGAATTTGTGGTTACTAAGCCAAGAATAGCAGGAAGGGAAGCCAGATAAGGGACAGCTGCAAACCAAGAGAAGGGAGATGATGGTGGTTGGGACCGGCGTGGTGGCAGGGCAGGTGGCATAAAGCAGTTGGCCTCTGGATATATTTTGAAGGGAGAGCAGCAGGATTTGTTGATTAGTTTAACAAGGACTATAAAAACAAGAGAGGAGAGTCACTAAGGCTCCGAGGGCTTCATTATGAGCAATCTGCATGGTGGATTTGCCTTTACCTGAAATGGGGAGGCTGATGGGAGAGGTGGGTGGTAGAGGAGATGGCAGGGCCTAGTTTTGGATGTGTTATATTTGAGATGCCTATTAGATATCCAGGTAGAGATATCAAATAGTCAGGTGCGTGTATGACCCTGGAATCTGGGAAACAGGTCAGGAATGGACATATGAATTTGGAAGTCATCAGGTCACATTTTAAGCCATGAGACTGAATGAGATAACCAAGGGAATGAAGGCATGTTTCAGTGATTCTGATCGTAAATATTCAAATTTTTACAATAAAATTATATCTGTGTATTATTTATATAATTGTTCAAAACTGGTAAAGCACTGAAAGAAAATATATGCAAAAATTTATACAATTGAATGTAGAGTAAAACATTCTGAGTTTGATACCAAAGACAGGTTATGAAAGAAATCATTAACAGATATGAGTACAATGATCATTTTTTTAATGTTCTAGTTGTCACACATGGTATATGTAAAAATAAGAAACCAACAGGTTATCGGCAAAATCGGTGCCAATGTGTACAACATACAAATTACTAATCTTAATATGTAAATATTTTCTTGCAAATCAGTAAGAATAAGATAAATACCCCAATAGGAAAAAAATAAGTATAGATCTGAACACAAAATTCATAAAAAAAAAAAAAAAGAACAGAAGCCATCAGTAAGTATACAGGAAATGTATAAACTAAAATAACATTTTCGACTAAATTGGCCAAAAAGAATTTTTATGTGATACTACCTACTTTGGGCAGGGGTGCTAAGACGTGTGTGTTCTTTATACTTTTACTGTGAATTGATATTAAATTTCCTGAGACTAACATGGCAGTCTCAAAGAGCCTTAAAATACACACATTCTTCGACTAGAGTGTCCACCTCTTGCAATTTATCGGAAAGAAATGGTCCTGTTTATGGGTCATGATTCATTTAAAAGGAAGTGAACTGTGATATTTTAAAATAGTAAAATGGCAAATCAAAGAAACTTAAATGTCTAATATTAGACATAACTAAGTAAATGTTGCTACATCCATGTGATATACTCTCATAGACATGAAAATCATGTTGTAGAATTATTACAAAAATATTCGCATAAAAAATATTCGCATGAGTACATGTTTTATTTGTTCAATAAGCAGAACTGATAGCAAAACAAAGGGCAGAGTAACTTTCCATCTTAAAATATATATACGTATAATCTCAATAGAACAATCCAAGAGAAGATATTTGAAAATACCACATTCAGTTTTGTCTGGGTAGTGGAATCACAAGTGATTTTATTTTTTCCTTTCTGCTTTACTGTATTTTCTCGATGTTTTAACCAAAATAAATGTTTTCCTAAGTTTGTGTGGTTGAAAAATGAAATCTATATAAGGAATAAAAGAAGGTCCAACAGTCCCGGTTGCCATCCAGTGTTATATAATCCTGGAGTGCTTCAAAACCACGCAGTTCCGTGCTGACAGCTTGTCCAGATGTCTGGGATGAGAGTCATAGGACATCTTTGTCCCAGCGAATCAGATGGTTGGGCACACAAACAACCTGCTCTTTATTTTATTTATCTGTACTTTGACAAGGCAATTTTCCCTGTCATCATCATTATGCTTTTCTGTTATGAATTCAAGGCACTTTACTACGTACTTAACATACTTTATGGCATCCACGCAAATATCCTCCAAGTTGAGTGTTAATATTTCATTTGACTAATGAGGAAACCAAAGTACAAAGACTTTGAGTAAGTTGCTCAATGTAATTAGCAAGTAGGGAGTGGAGCCAAATTTTGAAGGCTGCTGTCTCTACCTCCAAAACTTCGCACTATCTACTATAATTTTTATTCTACAGAGTGAGTGGCCTGAAAAACGATTTAAGTGATAAAAGGACATCAATTAAAAGATAATGAGTCTTATCGTGAAATAGTTTTTCCCTTTTCAATTATATTCCTAACCTGGTTACATCAAAAAAATGTGTAAGAGCCTATCCACAAAACCTCTTTAACATTTGCTGATTCTCCTTTGTCTGATACTAAGAGAGCAGATCTACCACTTGGAGCCTACTTAGGATTTAATAATACTGCTTTGTCTTACTGCATTTAGTTTATCTTCTTTTTAGAGCAAGAATGCCGCTTTTTCCATTTAGAGTTGTAATACAAATTTTGTTTTTAAATAAATTTAAATTTTTCATGAGTAGATTTAAAGAAGATATTCAATCATTACCCATACAAATAGCACACACATGCACACACACGCACATGCACACACACACGGAATATATATACATTAAATGCAAATTCCTGGAGCTTGGAAAATAATTGAAACACTATGTGCTGCCTCTTGTCACAACTGTAGAAGTTTCAAAAAGGACATAGTTAACTTCTTTCAAACCTTTATCATGATGGCTTAGGTATGTTCCTGCATGATTCCACTTAATTCTCAGTTATTCCATGAGATTGGCACTAATACACCCAGCTTACAAATTTGGAAATTGAGGCATTGCATGGTGATGTAGCCCGAGGATACCCAGCTAGTAAGTGGTTAACCTGAGATTTGAACTCCAAGTTTTGGGACTGCAAGGACTCAGTTTTAGACAATGCCATCCAGGGGAAGCTAGCAAATTGGTCCTCTCTTTGCAACTCTTATACAAGTGGTAAGCCACGAACGTGCAGTAAATCCAAGAGAAGTTCGGTGTAGAGGAGACTGTTGTGGGCTGGGATTGACAAGAAGGCTCTGCAAAGTGGATGTGGCTGATGTGGACTTCCAAGAACAGGTTGGGCCCTGGGAACATATTCGAGTGCATTTCAGATGGAGCAACTGAGGTGACTTCTCTACCACTAAGGCTAATTTCTGAAACGCAGTGCCTTACCACCCTACTGCTTTGTCCCTGCAAATGCCCAGGGAGGGGAAACATTTTAAGCTTCTGTCAATATTTCACATCTTACTGTGTATTTTCCATATTTTGCTGAAAGCAGATTGGAATAACAGAAAACATTCCAAGATCTGGGAGGTCCTCAAAGCACAAACACCACCAAATAGGCAGTGTAGAAGCAATAAGGCTGATTTTCTAATTTGTTCCCATTTTGGTAATTGCCAGTTCCAAATCTGTGTGCCTGTGGAAAGGGCATTTTTTCTCTTACCATAGTTGTCCAAATATCAATGATAATCTCCGCAAAAGATCAGGACAGTGGTCTGGCTCATATAAATCTCCTCATACAGTTCTCACTGGGATAATTATCAAAAAGGAGTCTAAAGACTTATAGGACTTGAAAAAACACATGGTTCAAACTTCTGGCCAAGTTTTCTAGCCTGTGTGCATATAAAATTCTAGTCAGGGAAACAATGACCATCGTGGGCCTGTGCTGGCCAAGACTCCATGTTTATTATTGGGAGGATCACTTACAGCCCCGGGGAGGTCACCGCATTGACCTGACAGGCTTCCCATCCCATCTCTTCTTTAGCTGGTCATTTGAGCCATTTAAACCTGACCCATCAGATCCCTTCATCCTGAAAACCAGATGTGCTCAGCAGGAGAGAGGAAAGGTCTCCTCTGTGCTCAACAGAATCCAGAATCTGTGGTGAAGAGGGCCAAACTGACAAGCAGGCTGAGGGTTTGTCTTTTCCGCCCCCTCCCTGGCCTCTGCCTCCTTCCAATTCCCATTCTGGCCCTGGTAGTCCACCTAGAAGGAGGGCCATGTTTCCTCACATCCTCGGGTCTCAGTGGCACCCCCAATCCATCTGTTTTATCTCCAAAGTGTTTATTGAATATGCCCCATCCTCTATCCCACCATGGCCCCCGACCTCACCCACACTCTCATCATCGCTGCCCTGGATTAGAAAAGAATTTCTCAACTGACCTCCCATCTCTCTCCCTCAAAGACAATTCTCTGCATTCTAACAACGTTTATCAAAACAATAAGGAGCACAAAGATGGCAGTGACCGTTGCTGAGCATCTGCTGTCAGTGAGCTTCCCGTGGGCATTGTACACACATCCTTTCTCCTGTCTTCCCTTCCCCCTGCACCCAGAGCGCACCCTCCCCATAGCTATCCCGAGCTGCTTCCACTTCCTCTGGATGCTTTCATCATCTACCTCTGGGACTTCCAGCAAGTCACCATCCCCATTTGAGACCCCATTTCCTCTGGTGTAAAATGAGACTCCATCACGTTTAAAGTTAAGTCCTGTGGATTTAAAATTGCTGAGTTTTCTTTCTCTTCCTTGTTGGTCTCTGTGTGCTTCCAAGATGGGAGAGGAGAACACCGGTTGGATATTCCCCTGCTAACCCCAATTTATCCAGCTCCAGGAACATCTCATTTTCCAATCTGACTTCCCGGACACCTGCCTTTCGCTGTGGAGTCTCCAGCTCTGATCACATTAGATTCACAGCTGTGATACACACGTGAGTCCGCATGATTTTACATTTGTTCCCCTGGCCTCATGCAGCTCAGGTTTGTGTCCCCGTGTCCTTCAAGGTTAGTGATATGCCTTATGCTGTTTTTCATGGAGACTTTCAGTGGCCGTTCCAACAGTAGGGAAAGGTAGAAGGAGAGTCACATTTATAACATCACAGTTGAGAGAAGGAGCACGGTAGCCTGATAGCTTGGGTTTCTTTCAAATCCTGATCCTGCCATTTACTGGCTGTGTGCCCTTGGACAAGTTACTCAATCTCTCTGGTCTCAATTCCCTTCTCTGTATAATGGGAAAAATATCAGCTACTTCACAGGTTGTTATGGGGATTACGTTATTTAATTTAAGTCGAGTGCTTAAAATAGTGCCTAGCACACAGCTGTTATCTCTAGATTTGCTGTTATTAGCTATTAAGAACTAATTCCAAGAATTATGATAGAATCACAAGTCATAATGATAATAAAAATAACGGACACTAATTATTGAGTACTTGCCAGATGCTACCATTTTTTATATGATGATTCCTAATTCCTGACAGCGATGTGTTTCATTTTGCAGATAATAAAACAGACACAGAGACTGTCTCAGTACCTTGCTCAGAAAGCGAATATGCTTTTGGAGCCAAGACTGAGATCCAGGTCATGCTCGAGTCCCAAACTCACACTGTTTCTATCACATCTGCTGTGCCATGACCACTCCTCCTCTAACTGCTTTTGGTTCTGATGTTCTGCTGAGCCACGCAGAGAAGCTGAAGCTGGCAGTCCGACACTCTCCCCTGTGCTGGGCAGCCGCACGGATACTGCTGTTCGTGGGTTACGCCCCAGATGCCACCCCCGCCTCACATTCCGGAGCTCTGATGGCACCTCTTATTCCTCCCTCCCAAGGAAGCATTCTGTTAGATAAGAGGAGTATCTTTATAGGGCTCACCTGGACTCTATCTGGGTGTGCCGTTCTGGAAGCAATAGCCTTGCATGCTTCCAGCTTGCATGCACCTTCCTCAGTGTCCTTGAACGAGAGTGATTGGCCCCATGTGCGCCACTTAGTTTGCCTTTCAGGGTTGCCTCACTCTCTTCCCCACCACCCAATGCCCCTGCTCATTTGGAAATGGTCTCCACCTGAAACTCCTGGGCCACACTCCCCCCTTGCAATGGTGCGGTCCCCCCTTTACGGGCAGCACTGCATGAAGGTGGGGAAGCCACACTTCTCTGGGCAGCCTTTTACTTCTGTTTTCCCTTACCCCATCCCAAACGGCCTCTCTAAAGACTGGGCATAACCAAGTTAACTGGCATGTCAAAGGTGGAACATGTTTTATGTAACTGTCCATTATAATCTGAGACAGAATTACAAAAAAGGTAAACCCTTCAGAGGAAGGCGTCTGTTAGACACGCTCGGTTTCTCACCTTGCACTGCCGTGTCTACAAGGCTGCATGATAACCTCCTGTGCCAGGTCTCTGCAGTATGACTCCTTACTCTGTCTCTCATTCTAGAGAAATATAGTGACCATCATTATTCATCAGTGGCTCCCATCATTCCCATCATTTCCACAGATTAGCTCTCGACACGGAAATCCCACAGTAGTTCAATTACCCTGTTGTTCCCTGTGGAGGCTTTACCAAGACAGTCCAGGATGGGCTTTGGCCTTCGATGTCTAGGGTTACTGCTGATGCTCCAAGCCATCCCCATGTAGATTTCACCAACCATTCCCCAATAGAGGCAAAGATCCGGAGTCACACGCACACATTCATACCTTCAGCGAAAAATAAACTAGGACTCAGCAGCCGTGAAGATGGGGAGAATTAAAGTCAAAGGTTTTCAGTGCTCAAACAGTTGTTAATTGCTGCGATTAAGGATTCAAAGGATAATGGAAAGGGTACACACTACAGATGGCGATTCTGGAGGGGGTTCAGAACCATGGATCTAGGATCACAGACTCAAACCTTTGAATCAATGTCATTGTAGCAGCTGCCTTGACCCTTTCCTCCTGGCTTCCGATCTCATCTCCTGTGCTCACCACCTTCCTACTCTAGGTGGGCCCCGTAGCCCTGCAGCGTTCTCCGCATGAAGAGACTCCTCAGATCTATGACCATCGCGCCTGTCTGAAGATACCCGTGACGCTGTGCACAGCTTGAGGATCAAGGTCCTGTTGTCTTCACTCCTTTGCTTTGTATCTTTGCACTCACTGGATGAAAGAGTTAATGAACTAAGATATGCTGAGTAGAAGCTGGGTCACCTACAAGTCTGTCCGAATTCAGGAAAGCAAAGACAACCAAATTCTGAACTTCTCCTTTGAAGAAGAGTTCAGACCCCACAGTCATAATTTGATCTTTAAAATTGATTGTTCCAGTGACGAAGATGATCACTAATAAAACACATTTGATCATAATGATCAAAGTCACTTCTTGGCCATCCACGCAAAGCCAAAAGTTACTGCGATAGAATTCCACCTGCGATCGGAGATGGATGGCCAGAACTACCACTTGCTAGTAATGTCATCTGAGGCATGATCTGCAATTGCCTGAGCCTTATTTTGGTTGTAGAGTGGGGGCGACCATTTGTTACACTGCTGCCCATGGAGTTTTGCAGTGTCCTAAAAATAGGGTCAAAATCACCGTCATTCCTTCCTGACAGAGGAGTTTTGTGACTCCGTGAAGTTTTAAATGTAATATTAGTAGCATATGGGCCATTTCAATTGAGCTGGTATGAGTAATTAGAGAAGGCTTGGGGGTTTGGTTGAAAGAGCAAAGGCTGTAGACTCAGGCAGGTTCTAAGTTCTGATTTCCACATTGTCAGCTGTGTGTGTCCAGACAGATTATCTAACTTCTCTCGTCTCATTTCTATCACTTATTTAAAAATACTTATTTTTACTGGATTAGAAAGTTTAAAAAGACAGTCAGTATATTTATATGTAACCAAAGACCTGGTTTCCATCTACCCCCTTTTCTTGATCAACTCCTCCTTCTGATCAATATCTCTTTCAATCTAATAAAGAGATCTAGGGAGTGTGTTTTCAGCGATTTTTATGAAAGACATTTATTAGGCCATAAAAAACAATGTTAACATTTTACCCACTTGTTGGGACATGAAGTTCTACAGTCTCTTTTTATGGGTAAGCTTGTTTTTCTTCATTTTTTTTTCCAGTCCTGAACTCAAAGTCGGCCCAAATATGGTAACAGTAAATCATTCGGACTGGGTTAATACATGGTGTTACAGGTTTAGATACCTTTCGTTCCCCTTGCTCATCTCTGAGACAGAGAAGAAGTTCGCAAACCTTCATTAGAATGGTTGTTTTGTGCATTAAACCCTTGAGTACCATGTAATGCGATCTCTATTTTCCTTACCTTTCAAATCTCTGGCTCCAGAGAAACCACAGCTCTGCTGGCTTTTGTGCAACTGACCACAGCAATGTTTTTTAACTCTGCTTAATTTCCCTTCCATCTGTTCTTTCCTCAGAAAGCACTTGATTCTTCTCTGTCTCCCTTCAATGAATGCCAAGTGCGGTAGGTTTGTTTCTTCCCTTCTTCAATCAAGCTGAAGTGCCTCCTCTGCTTACAGCTTTGACCTATCTTCGTGGGCTCATCTTCCCGGACTCGGGGCTATAACTCTCTCAGGGTCTCTGAAGTTTTGTAATTTCATTTATGGTCATGTGGGAGCCTCCCAGGTGATGAAAACCCACTTTTTAAAGTCAGCTTTAAAAATGTTCCATCTTGAGGTAAATTTTGTAAAATGCTGTAAGAACTGAGATTTCAGTTGACAAATCCTTTCTCTTTCATGCCTGCGTCGCTGGTGGCAGGCTACGTTAGACCCTATCCGGAATAATTCTTTTAAAAGAGGCAACTTGAACTGCCACATACTCTCTTGGCACCACAATCTTGAATACAAATGTTGGCTGGATCAGTATCAAGGGAAATTCCAAAGTGGAGATCTCTTAATTGATGGAAGTGGTGGCGCATCATTCAGGGGCCCCCTTGCTTGGGGACGTTTGATGCCAATAGCATACAAAACGGTTTCAGGTGGTCCACAGCAGTAAATAACATAGAATCATATGGTGGGAAAATTATTTCTTTCTTCAACACCTATCTGAATTTCCTTAATTCCTCATTTTATAGGGAGATAATAAGCATCAAACTCAGAACTTCAACAGAAAACAACAGCATGTAGCTAGAATTTCAGAATGTTTCTTTAATTGTAAGTTTTATGGTTTCCATTTGCCTTTTATGATTGCCTTTATATTTACACTTTCTATTCATAATGGTAATATCAACTGCCCTTACAAAATATATTTGAGCTTAAAAAAGGATGACCCAATTCAAACAAAAATATTTTTTAAATACTAGTGTAAACGATACACCTATGTAGTAAAAACCATGAAAGTGATATGCAAATGACTAAAGTTAGAAAAATATCAGTATAGTTGAATAAACGTGGATCTTGGTAGGCAACCAGATACTCTATTTTTTTTTAAAGATTTATTTATTTATTTGAGAGAGAGAGAGCACAGCACAGAGGGAGGGGGAGAGGGAAAGAGAGAATCTTAAGCAGACTCCCTGCTAAGCACAGAGCCAGATGTAGGGCTCGATCTCACTATCCTGAGATCAGAACCTGAGCAGAAACCAAGAATCTGATGTTTAATCAACTTCACCACCAAGGTGCCTCCAGAGGCTTGAGTTTAAGTCCTCCCTTTCCTATTTATTACCTGTATTTGTAATACAGTAATATTAGTAAATAATTTACTAATTTACTCTGAGCCCTTGTTTCCTCATCTTTAAAATGGGGGAAAGATCTACTCTATAGATCATTTAAAAATAAAATATTTACTATGTACCTAGTATAGTACCTCATAGTACCTAGTAGAAACTCAATAACTGGTATCTTTCTTCTCCCTTTTATTCTTATTTTATACTTGTAAATTTAAAAAGAAATTAAAGTATTGGCTAAGGATAATGGAACTATGTACCATTTCCTAGACAGTTAATATATATTTAATGAGTTACAAAAATATGTAGCTATCATTGCAACATGGACCTATGGTTCACTACCAATTATACCTCCCAAGAGCATAGGAAAAATTTTAGTGCAAGAGTTGACAAAAAGGCTGTGTCAGGGTTCCCATCTGAGTCAATGTGACCCACTTCAGACATTAAGCGTTTTCTTCTGCAACATCTCCCTTTATCTGCAAAAGGTGCCTCTGGATCACTTCTATCCCAGAGTGACACCATCAGTCATACACATCTACAAACCAGAAAGCTAAGACAGAGGCTTTCTCTGTCTCTCTCCCTCTCTTTTTCTCTCTCCCTTTGTCTCCCTTCCTTCTTCCTCTATGATCCCAGGTGCAGTCCATCATCAAGTTCTGTTTCATTAATCTTCCAAACACCCCTTGCACTGTCTCTATATCCACCACTTCTTTGCCCATGGCAGTAAGCTCCTAGAAGGTCTATTGCATTCCCCCTGGTCTCTCCATTTGACCTCTCTGCCCCCCTCCAGGGCCTTCCAACCCTTCAAATGCTCTACATGATTTGTTCCCTGCTTTCTCAGACTTATTCCAAACCACATTCCCCTCTTTCTTTACCATCTATCCCTAGCCAGTTTCTATGTCCTTCCCATCCTTCTGCCCCAGTTCCCTTCCTGCGTTTTTTCATTCATTAGAACTCAGATCGATGGTTCCTTCTTCTGTATAACCTTAATCTTAATCTTCCCTGACCCTTGCCCAAAACCCTCAATTAGGCCAAATATTTTACTTATCCATTTTCTTTCTTTCATAGCACTTATCTACAGTTATACTTTAAAAAACTATTAATTTCTGCCTCTCTATTAGACATAGTCCATGACAGAATGATAACGTATGGTGTTGCTCAGCAGTTTGTGCCTAGGATCTAATCAGCAACTGACACATAATAAGTGCTCAGTAAATATTTGTTGAATGAATGAATGAATGAATGAATGATTTGTCCTACTACACTGCGATTTCTGTTTGTTGTTTTAATACTTAAAAAATGTATTATGATAAAATATGTATAACATGACATGTACCATTAGTGACATTTAGTACATTAACACTGTTGTGCAACCACTACCACTCTCTAGTTCCAGAACATTTTCATCACCCCAAAAGGAAAACCCCATACCCATTAAACAGTCACTCCCTATTCCCTCTGACTCCAGTCCCTGACAATCACTAATCTGCTTTCTGTCTCTATAGATTTGCCAACTCTGGATATTTATATAAATGGAAGCATCACCACATCGCTTGTTTTTTTTTTTTTTTTAAAGATTTATTTATTTATTTGAGAGAGAGAGAGAGTACATGTGAGCAGCAGGAGGGGCAGAGGGAGCAGGAGAGAATCTCAAGCAGACTCCCTGTTCAGTATGGAGCCCAACACAGGGGTCCTTTCCAGGACCCTGAGATCATAACCTGAGCCGAAACCAAGAGCCAGATGCTCAACAGACTGAGCCACCCAGGTGCCCCATCACTGCATTGTTTTCTGGCTGCCTGTGATGGTGTCTATATCCCTATATCTAGACTTGCCTTATCACTTCTTAATACATGGCTTAGCACTGTGCCTTGCATGTAGAAGGTATGGAATAAAGGCTTCTTGAAATGAAAGGGTGTTCTTTTTAACTTATCATATCAAATATACATACAAAATATATTTTTTAGTTCTGAAAGCAAAGATTTTGCTATCTTTTTCTAGAAGGAAATCGAACCAAAAAATGCAGGACATCTAATATATCCATCTGTATCATTGTACTGTATGCCCAATGTATTTCCAAAAGTAGTTTTACAACTAAAGGAAACTATGGTTCTGGAAAATATAGTAAGATATTATGCTAATAGATAATTACCACAATTAAAGACATCTATTAGCTTCCTACAAACCAATATTTTAAAAAAATACTTATATGCTCTCACATTATAAACAGTGATAATTTTCCTTTAATGATTGTAAAAGAGATTTGTAATTTATTTATTCATTTCTAAATATTTACAAGTAATGAACTTGTGTTAGAAACTACTTCACAGTATGGGCATAAAGATGAATAGTTTTTGGACCTACTTTCCAGAGATTAAAGTTAGTATCTTTTTTATAAGGACACTCATGATGAAGTATTTGCTCGTGCTTAGAAAAATACCACACTTAGGAGTCTATGCATGAACCCGGTGGAGCTATTTATTTACTCAGAGATCAGATTTCTATTCTATAAGCTTGTCAGTCAAGCCACAATTCAAAGTAATTCCAGAGCAGCAAGTGTGCCGAGCCAAGCAATTTTGAAAATACCCACTTTCAATCACAGCGGTGGGCGTAGTTTGAAAATGGGTTTCTAGGAAGGTTGGTCTGAACCACAGGTCAAGCAGAGTGACCTGCGATCGTTTATATATAGGCACTATGATCATTTGTCATTATTTCACACCACCTGGCAAAGATTGAGTCCCAAATAGCCCACCTGTTAAACATTATATTTTGATCAAAAATCAGATCACATAGACTGATGCTTGACTGGAAAATTTACCCATGAGTCTGCAAAAATGGGAGTATGGTTAAAGCTATTTTCTGTATTTGTAAAACACAGACCTTCCTTTTCTGTAGCTTGGCAGAACACAAACTTAATGGAAGGTTCTCATGGGAAACTTTCAGATTTGTTAAGCATTTGATGTTAGCTAAAAGCACTCTACGTCAATTGAGAGGAGCCGAAACTGCCCAAATTAGAGTTTCTGGTGTAGTTAGGAACAATGGCAAGGTTATTTTAGGGAAGCTGGTCTGTAAGGTTTCCTGATTATTTTGTCAGCACATCACTCCAGCCTCAGGGTTGGATTAATTAAGGCCCTCCATGTACACTCACTCTCCCATCCTGAGAAAGATGCTAAAGGTCATAGCCACTAAAACCACAGAGGCCTCAATGACATCCTATTTTAGTGTTAGAATTCCAAGAAGGCTTTTGTTAAAATAAACACCAAGAGATTTTAAATAAACTAAACTGATTATTAGCTGACAGCGTTTTTTCTTTCCCTTAAGAGTGATCCATTGAAACTCAATTCATATGTATCCATTCATTTGACAAGTATTTATTGAGCACCTACTAAGTGGCAGGCACTCTATTTGGGGCTAGAGATTCAATAAGAAAGTTGGACAAGTTCAGGGCACTTAAGAAGCTTACATCTTACCAGGCACATACCCTAACCCTAACCCTACCCCCCAAAAGAAGAAGAAGAAGAAGAAGAAGAAGAAGAAGAAGAAGAAGAAGAAGCAGCAGCAGCAGCAGCAGCAGCAGCAGCAGCAGCAGCTGCTGCTTACATCCTAGAGCAGTCATGCACTTACTTAGTCATTCAAAATATATTTGTTGAGTGTCTACTATGTTCCAGGCATTGTTCAGCCAATTAGAATGTATCACTGAACAAAATATAACAAGTCCTTGTAAAGCCCACGTTCTAGTAGGGAGAGTCAGACAATAAATAATAAATGTAATTAGTAACTAAAATATATAGTATGTTAGAATGTGACAAATGCCATGGAATTAAAACATGATGGTCAGGAGAATGATATTGAATAAGGTAGTCAAGGTTGGGCTCATTGAACATATACCATCTGAGCAAAGACTCGTAGGAGTTGGGGGAGTGGGCCATGCTGACAAGTAGCAGAGAGCATTCCAGGCAATAGGAACTGCCAGTGTAAAGGTCCTATGACAGAAGCAATCCTGCTATATTTGAGGAGAAGCAAGGAGGCCAGAGTGGCTGGTGTGGAGCAAGCAAGGTAGAAAGTGGTAGGAAATGGGATTAGAAAGTAAGCAGGGCCAGGTGGAAGACTGAAAGGGGAGGTGGTAGTCCATCAAAGTGTGTAAGCCACTGAAAAGAACTGGGGCTTTTATTTTGCATGAAATGGAAGGCAGAGGAGGGTTTCATCTGATTTCTACATCTAAATTCCATGTTGGGGATAGATGTTAGGGGTTATCAAGGATCAAGGCACACAGAACTATTAGGAAACTGCTAGGGGAAATCTTGACTAGGCACCCGGATAGTTTAGACCAGAATGGTAGCAATGAAGGTGGTGAGAAATATTCAGTTTCTAGAAATATTTTGAAGGTAGAGCCAACAGATTTCCTGATGGATTGAATGTGAGATGGGAAACAAAGACACAGGCCTTCATTCATTCAACCACTCTTTCATTCCTTGATGTATTCTTTCACTCACCTACTAATTTACTCAAAAAAAAAAAAAAAATGCAACTCTTGTGTGCCAAATACTGATGAACTGGAGAGGATGTAGACTCAGTCTCGGCTCTCGAGACGTTCACATTCTAATAGAGAGGACAGCGTTATAAACAAAATATGCTATGACAGACATATGGAACCAAAGAGAGAATGATTATTTCTGCTTAGGAGAATTTTGATACAAAGGAAGAGACATTTGAGTTAGGTCTTAAAGAAGCAGTGGGCATTTGCCAATTGGTTGATTTGGGAAAGCCATCCCAGGCAGAGGGAACTACAAACACAGAGACAGGAGACAATTTCACAAATTCGTAAAACTAAAAGTTTGGAGTGGCTGGTACACAAGGGGCAAAAGTGAGGATGTTGAATACAAAGGCTGGAGAGGGACAAGTTATCTGATTTCAAATGACCTCAGACCTCAGGCTAAGTATGGTGGCCACTTTCTTCTTAGTGATGAGAAGTCATAGTAGGGGTTTAAGAAATGGAGTGACATAGCCAGATTTGTGTTTTAGCAAAAATACTAATTCAGTAGGACAAATGCATTGTAGACGTTTATAGAAAAGTTATTGACAGCATACAAAGGGTAGTAATTTTGTGGGCCCTGGTTTGGAAAAAATACAGGATCACAAAACTTTATAACTCTATGTATTAGGGCTTTCCAGAGAAACAGAACCAATAGGAGATAGATGATAGACAGATACAAAAATAGATAGATGATAGATCAATATTATATATCTATATCTATAAATAGATAGATATTTGCACACACATGTAATGTGCTATAATAGACATATGGAACCATATGGTTTAAATGAGACAACTTTTGGCAAGATTTACCATAGTGCCTAAAACTTACTGGGTACTTGAAAAATATTAATTACAATCAAGTAACTAAAATACAAGGCTGAATATGGTTAGTATAGTAATGGTGTAGCAGCAACAATAACACAAATGTAATTGTAGAAATGAGGGGAGGTTGAAGAGATACCAAAGATGATTACAATCTTTGTTCAAGATCCTCTTGCTTACCATATCTTTCCCCACTTCCAGTGCTATGAATATCTTATAATTTGACATCAAACCCAGATACTTTCTTCTAGCAACACTTTCACCCAGGCTGAGCAGAGCCCATCTCTCCTGAGCCACCATTTCACCCTGCCATTGCATTGCCCTATACGATGAGGGGGTCAGGATGGCACACCTTTGCCATGTGGATATGTTCTGCCCATGTCTGGCTCTTCATCTAGACTGGAGCTCCTCGAGAGTAGGACCTGAATTATCTCTTCATCTTTATATCCTAAGGGCCTATCACAGTGTTTGATATGAGCCTAGAAACTCCTTAAATATCTGTTGAACTGACATCAAACTTCATCATAGGCCTGATGGTTACTAAAAATCTGAAATGAAGGCTGGGTGATAGGGCATTCCAGACAGGCTCTGGCAATGAACCAAAGTGTCGTAGAGGAATGGGTGGTGTGCGTGGAGGAAAGAGTGCAGAAAGATGGTGTCTAGTGGTGTGTAGTCAGAGCAAAGCATGCGTAACAGGGCGGCCTACAAGATAAGGGTGGGTGGAGGTGATGGTTAAGAAGTTATACTTTATAGACAATGATCATGTATTGCAGGGTTGGACCAAAGAGTGGCATGATCCAAGCTGTGTTTGGAGAAGAACCTGGAGGAATGGAATGTAAATGGCAGTAGGGAGATGAGTTGCAGAAAAGCTGCCCAAGCAGAAATAAAAGACACCTGTTAAAGTATGTCAACAGACATCAGATCTGGTACAAATTAGCTGGCCCTTTCTCAAAGGTATTGCAAGAGCAATAAGGGCAGACTGAGAATGTTTCTTGGAGCCTCATTCATTTTGTTCCATCAAGTTTTGCAATTGTCGCTGTTTACTGTCCTCTTCTAAAAACAGCCAGTGAGGGATAGATGAGACCATTGGATTCTTCTCATTCTGTTTAATAACTGTTTGCCATGTAATCCTGAGGCTACATCTGAAAGACCAGAAATTACTCCCGTGTTTTTTCTTACTCTTTTCTAAAATGACAAAGACAATACTCTGGTTTTATTCATCAGAGAAAGCTCTGCTGCTATTAGTCTGCGTGAACCATTTATTGAAGCTTAGAATTCAGTGCTCAGGGAATTGTTTAAATTATCTTGAGGCATCACATCCTCCTCTGGTGTCTTGCCAAAGGAAAGAATTCAAGAAATATTTGTTGAAAGAGAGTAAGTTAACAATTCATTGCAACATTCGCTGCAGTAGTTTCTGACTGGATTTTGACTTAAGAGTCCTATTTTCCATGGCTTCCGATTTACTTGTTGGGGTCTACCATCTAAACTCTCTGGCTTCTGGCCCAGTTCTGACCTTGAACCTGTCTCTTTCCTTTCTGAGCCAGAAAGGAGGGGAACTGGATCATGCCCAAGACGGGACTATACATGCAGGCAATGCCCAGGAACTGGGAATGGTTGTTACGGCTGAAAGGCTGCTCTTTGTGGTTGGTTTCAGGAGGTGCCATTCATATTACAGACTGTGTGATTACATGGGAGCCCCTACTGGGTCACAATTCCAGTATTTGATAGATCTGTCAGTATTTGATAGATCAAAGTAACACACATCAATAGGGATAGAGTAGATCTGAACAAAATAAACAAGTTGATCTTTATATATAGTGGATCCAACAATTTAAAAAATTTATATTCTGTCCACAAGAAGAATTTAAGAAATACAGCAACAAAAAAGGTTATAAACCATTTCACAACAAATGTCAACAAATAACAAATGTTTATATCACTTGTTTTCCAACTACGATATGATTACATTATAAGTAAATACAGAATGAAAATGAAGACAAACATGACACATATTATTTTCATTTGACAAGTGGACATGAAGTATTTTTTAAATCTCCATAGATGTCAACAATAAGCATTAGTAGAAAGTACAAATAATTGGTTTTAAATTTTTAGTGTTTAATTGTGGTACACATGTATTTTGAGATATATTAATAACTTAAATATTAGAAAATACTAAAAATTCAATAATAACAATAGTATTATGTATCAATATATCAACAGAGTAGAGAGATTAATTATACAGAGTGAGTGGAGATATTTGTACTACATAAAACCAGGATGGCCAGAACTCCTGCCTCTGACTTTAAGGGAATGACAGGTTCCAGAATTACCTACTGTCAACAAATCGAAAATGAACGAAGTATAGAAAATAATGATTTTCAGGCAATTATTTATGATCTCTAAAAGAAAAGAAATAAATCAAATGAGCTCTATGCTCACTCTGGCGTTTAGCTTGGAGGCAATTTCTGGATGAGGGTGTGAGAAGAGAACCAAGAGAGAGACCAACATAGATGTTGTGTTGAAAAGGCTAAAATTTCTGTTGGGGAAAACTTTAACAGCTAGGCTTTGCGGGTGAGAATATAAAAAGAGAGAGCTAGGCAGAGAAAGAGCTCCAGAAATCTGCATATGAGTCCTTTTATGTCTTTGGCTAAATACCAATCCACATGCATAGGGAAAAACTCTATGAAACTGGGGAAAGTACATCTTTAGGAGAAAGTAGAATTATTGGGGACTTAGAAGCCAAACAATTTCCAGGGCTCACAGAGCATAAGTAATCATTGGAATTCTCAGCAGGTAGAGAAACCTCACTGAACACACAGGGGATTTAGAGTCATGCCTTATTAGTCATTAGTCATGCCTTATTAAACTAGCCATAGAGGAAAGGCTATTCTAGATTTGTCTTGGAAAAACAGCATAAAACAAAACAAAATGAAACAAAATTAAAAATAAGCTTCAGAATGATCAAGTCATTTAGCAAGTAATATAACTCTCTGTCACAGTAAGTCAAATATTCCTTAGAGAAATATAGCAAAATCCAGAATTCAACAATGTAAAATTTAAAATATCTAGCATCTAATCAAAGTAATTAGGTAATAAGGCCAGAGAAAAATCTGTCAATAGAAATAAACTAAGAAATAACATAGACGATAGAACTAGCAAACATGAATATTAAATGAGCTCTTATGAGTATGTTCAATATGCTGAAAGCATTGAAGAAAAACATGAGCACTATGAGGAAAGATATTTTTAAAAGAACCAAATGTAACTTCTAGAGATAAAAAATATAACATCCAAAATAGAATTTTCACTGGATGGGCCTAGCAGAAACTTAATTTTGTATTTCAGCAGAATAAAACATTGTTCATTCTCAAGATCATTTGTCATCATTAGATAACACTACAATAGCTAAAATTAAAAAGACTAACAATAGCAAGTGTTAGTGAGAATGTGGAGTAATTAGAACTCTCTTAAATTACTGCTATTAATATAAAATGGTACAATGCTTTGGAAAAAATTTTGGTGGTTCCTTAAATACCTAAACATATTGTTACCATACAACCTAGTAATTCCACTAAGGTATTTATCTATGAAAAATGAACATATCTGTCACAAAGACTTGTATATAATCACTCACAGAAACTTTTCTCTTAATAGCCCAAAATCTGGGTTGGGGGAAGTTCCTAAAAATGTAAATAGATAAACAAATTATGGTGCATCCATAAAATGGAATACTAGTTAGCAATACAAAGTAATGAACTATGATACAGGCAACAATACAGATGAATCTCAAAAATATTATGCAGAGTAAAAGAAGCCAGACACAAGAGTATATACTGCATGATATCATTTATACAAAACTCTACAAACAAGAAAACTATTCTATAGTGACGGAAAGCAAGTCAGTGATTGCCAAAGGTTAGGTAAATGTAGGAAACTGAATGGGAGGGTATTGCAGGGGGTGAGAGAAATATTTTATATCCCAATTGTTGCAGTGGTTACATGAGTGTGATTAAAACAAAGAAAATTATGCTGTTATACATTCGAGTTTGGGACAGTCCCAGTATAATTATTAATACTGTATATTTTTATTCTCAAGGTTATGATCCTAATAGGACTGACAAAGGACTTATAGGCATAATAAATAAAGACAGGCAGCCAATAGAAAAGTAGGCAGGAGATTTGAAGAGATACTTCATGGTCAATAAACATAGGAAAAGTAATCAAGGAAGTGTTCATTAATATCCCAACAAGATTCCATCGCATCATCAATATGACTAAAATTAAAAAGACTGATAATAGCAAATATTGCTAAAGTTATGAAGAAACTAAAACTCTCATATACTGCTTGTAGGTATGTAAATTAAGGCAACTAGTTTGAAATCCTGATACTACCTATTCAAATTGAACATAAATACAGTCTATGACCCATCAATTCCATTCTGGTCATATGTAAATCTGAAATGCAAGGGTACATTAAAATTATCCATGTAAGAATGTTTATCAAAACATTATTCATAATTGCCCCAAACTAGAAACAACCAAATGCCATAAAGAGTCTAATGGGAACATAAATTGTGGCTTATTCACATAGTGGAATATTTTGTTTAGTAATGGTATGAGAAGCCAGGACAGGGATCATCTTTAGAAAGGTGGAGGAGGAAAAAAAGAGAGAGAAAGAAAGGAGGGAGGGGGAGTAACTGGGAAGAGGTATGGGGTACTTCTAGGTTAGAGATAACATTCTATTCCCTGAACTGGGTTTTGCTTACATAGATATGTTCAGCTTACGATAATTAGTTGAACATTACATTTAAATTTGTGTACCTTCCTCATGCATATTTTGAACTCATATAGAAATTAAGTATTAAAAACAGCAGAGCAGCACTAATACCCTTTATTTCTAATTGAGTTTGTTTGCTGCCAGTCTCTGTTCTTCTAAACCATATCAACCACAAAAATAATTCTCTTCAGAAAAATTCCTATCTAAATCAGTTTCTGACATTATGTCTGGTTACCTGAAACAATCTTTCTGATAAAGACAACTAGCAAAGTTGAATTAAATATGGATAAATATATTTTAAGTGCTTTGTTGATACTTCTACATTTGTGTAGAATTGAATTACTTGGAGCTTTTACTAAGAACAATTATACAAGATAAATAAATACAAAAATTAGCTCTTAAAAAGGTGTCAGAAAACCCTTGAAAGTTTTGAAGACTTTGGAGGCCAAAATTATGGAAAGGGAAAACCATGGAGAAGTGGGGTGGTATCCTCCATCTGCTTTTTCTCTGAGGACATTTCCCAATTCTGGTTTGAGGGTAGGGGGCTGAAGATCTGGGTAAAACACCATTGAAGGGTCAGAGGAACCAGCAGAACTTTGGGGAAACCATGCTCAGTTTTTCTCTTGAGAGATCTACCAAATTCTGAGACTAAGCAAAAAGCCCCTGAAAAGCAGATTGGAATCGCAGGCAGTTTTTCCTTGTTGAAAAGACCAAGAACAGAATTTAAGACTCACGAGGAAGAGAGACACTGGAGGAGGCACTAGGATTTTAGTTGAAAGTCCCAGGGAAATATGCCACGTTCCTGTACCTGTGCACTCTCCAAAATAGCACCCCAGTCTTGACTCAGATCCATCCTTGACTGGATGTTGGTAATCATTCCCTACTCTCTTTGCCTAGTACACAAAAGGGGAACTGTCTCTGGGAAAAAAATGATCATTTGGAGCTTGTATAGTGTGTTATGCACAATGTCTGGCAGTCAGTGAAAACTTTTTAGACATGCTGTCAGATAGAACACTATGCCTGAAAACCAGGAGTGGAAACAAAACAAGCAACTGAAATCCAAGACTCAGATGCATAGGTGATCCAGATACTGGAGTCAATCAGGCAAGGACATGAACTATAACCAAGCATATCCAAAATTACATAAAAAGATAAGTGACATGATAGAGAATTTTACCAAGACTCAAGTTCTGTAAATACATTTCTGAGCTGCCAAAAATGAAGGAATGCGAAGGTGCCAAACACGAAGGGAAAGGCAAAGTCGTACTAAACATGGCTATCATCATGGATAAAAGGTTTTGGCAACAATCTGGTGTCATTAACTTTCCGTTTTAACAATTATCCAATGTGTAAGATCAAGAGATTAAAGTTTAGGGTATACTATGGACTGACTTGTATCCCCCTAAATTCTTATGTTGAAGCTCTGCCCCCTCAATGTGACTGTATTTGGAGGTAGGGCTTTTAGGAGGAAATGGAGGTTAAGTGAGGTCGTAGGAGGAGGGCCCCAATCTGATAGAATTGGTAGCCTTATAAGAATAGGAAAAGAGAGATTATGCTCTCTCCCTTATGTGAGGGCAAGACCAGAAGGCAGTCATCTATAAACCAGGAAGAACGGTCTCACCAGAAATCAACCCTGCTGGCACCCTGATCTCAGACTCCAGAATTGTGAGAAAATAAATTTCTTTTGTTTAAACCACCCAGTCTGTGGCATTTTGCTATAGTATGGAAGAGAAAGCTAATATAAGGTGTAGGCAAATTTGGAAATTTAATGGAGGTCCACACATAAATCTAGGCCATCAAAGAACTATACCATCAGTGGAAGGGTATTGAAGAAGGGTAAATGAAAAATAAATAAAATTGCTAGTAGAGAAAAGCAAGGAAACTTTCCTGTGTTGACTTGATTCATAAACCAAAGGAAAAAAATCTTTCTAGAGACTGCTAATACAAGTCGATCTTCATATCAATTTTTCACCCCAAATTGTTGTTACTTTGTAGTACAAAACATCTCATGAAGATAATTTAGTTTGAAATCACCCTGAGTCATAATGAAATAAAAACAATTAGCAGAACCATATGCAAATCCTCTCAGAAAACATAAAACTCCAATCCATGCCACTAAGTCCTCCCACAGAAAAAGCTCCAAGGAAAATGTGCTCTAAATAAAAGATAACAAAAACACAACAAAACAAAGTACCAAGAACAAAAGTCAACATAGAACATAGGTAGAAGAATTAGAGCTATAACAACTTCCTGTATTGATTGGAACTATTAAATATTTACATAAAATAAGGATGTTTAATATTTTCCCCAAAATTAAAAAAAGGCTTAAATATGAACAAGGGATAAAAATTTGGGGTAAAAATGACCAAGCACATTTGGAAAAACACCAAAAATAACTCATAGAAATGGAAAATATAATTACTAACATTAAACCTTCAATGACTGGTTAAAAGTCACATTATACACAACTGAGGAAATAATTAGTGGACTAGATGACAGAGCCAGAAACTTCTCCAAAATATGACCCAGAGAGGCAAAAAAATAAATATAAAAGGAAAAATATGAGATTATATATACAGAATATATACTGGAAAGGTCTAACACATTAATAATCAAAATTCCAGAGAGAAACAACAGAAAAAAAAGATGCAATTTATATAATTAATGGCTGAGCATTTTTGAGAACTGTGGAGGAACCGGCAATATATTTTTGGTAGAACTATGAATTTTGGCATGCATTTGGTATAACCTAATAAAGTTAAATGTAATTATTCCTTACAGCTCATTAACTTTCTCCAGTGGTGTATGCCTTAGACAAGTTCTTCACATGTACATTAGGAGACCTGTAGACTACTGCTTATAGGGGGGCTGTTCATAATCATGTGTGATATATATTCATACAACAGAATACCATGCAACAGGAAAAATAAATGTATCATCAGTGATTAATCTTGAAACATTAGAAAGCAACTCAAAAGAATACATACCATATTATTCCATTTTGTAAAATACACAACCATAGTCTTTATAGATATCTGTATACAAGATGGCCCCATTGCTCTATTATTATGGTATGTCTACCCAATTTTTGATCTATAAACACATATACACACTCACTACACACCATGTACTATATACCCACAGAGAATTTTTTTTAAAAGATTTTATGTATTTATTTGACACAGAGACAGTGAGAAAGGGAACAGAAGCAGAGGGAGTGGGAGAGGGAGAAGCAGGCCTTCCGCAAGAAAGGAGCCCAATGCGGGGCTCGATCCCAGGCCTCTGGGATCATGACCTGAGCCAAAGGCAGACGCTTAACGACTGAGCCACCCAGGCGCCCTCCCCACAGAGAATTTTTTAAAAGCTTGATATCATATTATGTATACATAGAGTAAAAAAAAAAAAAAAAAATATATATATATATATATATACACACACATATATATATACTTTTATAATCTGCTTGCTTCCCTTAGAATACACTATAAACAGTTTCTCATGTCAAAAAAGTCTATGAATGGTTTTATTGTCCCACAAAATCTAGCATATGGATGTAGAAAACTTAATTGATCCTCTACTATTGAACATTTAATTGAGTCAAACATTCTTTCATAATAAGTAGTATTGCAATAATGCATACCTTACCCCTAAATCTTTATGTTATATCACCATTTATTTCAATATATATTGAAATAGCAGAATGACTTGCTGAATGGTTATTATACTATACATCGCCACCAGAGAGATAAGGGTAATCATGTCTCTACTAGCCTTCCTAGATACTAAAATTCTATTTAATGTTCTATCCATTTGATAGGTGAAAAATGGTATTGAGCTGTCTTAATGTTTTCTCCTTTTCTTTCTAGTGAGATTGAAACTTTTCAGTATGGGTCTTTCCTATTAATTATTTTGTACATACAGAAAATTATTTTGTACATACAGAAGCTTTTCAGTATGGGTCTTTCCTATTAATTATTTTGTAAAGAGCTTCTATACTTGTTTTGCCTGTTTGCGTATGTGACTTGTATATTTATCGTCTCTATTTTTCTTCTAGAGAGACTGCTTTTCAAAAACAATCTGTGGGTTTTGGAGGGGAGGTGGTGGGGGGATGGGCAAGACTGGTGGTGGGTACTGAGGAGGGCATGTATTGCATGGAGCACTGGGTGTGGTACAGAAACAATGAATCTTGTAACACTGAAAAAATAAAATAAAAGTATTTGGGGGAAAAAAAAACAATCTGTGAAATCTGGGTGTGTATGTGTGTAGTTGCTAAAACTATTGTGCAACAGACTATATTTTTTCCAGCATTGCATTTGGCCAGGCCTCCATGCCAGGCAGATCACGGAAGTGTCACTGGTCTCGTTGGTGCCGCTGCCTGCCCAGGGGCTCTCAGCACTTGCTAAGCTATTCCATATGCCCCGGGGCCTCGAAGCCCAGATGCTTTCTCCTGCTATAGACCAGGGGTTGCCAGACTGCAAAAAGTGAGCCAAATCTTGCCTGTCACCTATTTTTGTAAGACCTGCAAATATTTTAAGAAATTTTGTATGACCTAAGTAAACATTTTATTTTATTTTTCGAAAAGATTTATTTATTTATTTGAGATAAAGACAGAGAGAGACAGAGAGTGTGTGAGCATGCGGGGGAGAGAGGCAGAGGGAGAGAGAAATTTTAGCAGACTCCCCAATGAGGATGGAACCCCACACGTGCCTCTAGGACCCTGAGATCACGACCTGAGCGGAAACCAAGAATCTGCGCCACTCAGGCACCCCTAAGAAATCACTTTAAATGCTTGGGGGAAAAAAATTAATAGGAGAATATTTCATGACATGAAAATACATGAAATTCAAATCTCAGTATCCATCAATAAAATGTTATTGGAACACAGCTATACACATTCATTTGCATATCAGCTATGGCTGCTTTCCACTACAATCGTGGCGGTGAGTTATTGCTACAGAGACCACATAGTCAGCAAAGCCTACCATTTTTATTATCTGGCCCTTTACGGAAAAAGTTTGCTGGCTGTTGTTGTAAAATTGTAGCTCTGAAATGCGTAACATACCCTATCTCTACCTTGTCTATTCCTCACCGATAGTTTTCACCTAAGTTAGGGCTGTTACTGGGACTTTGTCAGAATCTCTTTTCCTTACTGCTGTAATGTTGGACATCTTTATTAGGGAGGATGGATTTGAGCATGTCTTCTTTCAATCCAACTCCAGAAATTCCTTGAGGTATCTAGAATATGAATAGCATCCTCCTTTATTTTGGCTTTAATGCACATTTTCATCCATTTTAAATTTCTTTGCCCATTTTAATAGTGGTTTGGGAGAAATAGATCTTTACTCAAATTACCTTCTTAGTCCAACTCATGGCTATTAATGTTGCACTTTGAATGGGGTTATAACCAGAGTTCACACCCCATAGGATTGGCATGGATCCCCTCCCATCCCATGATAATCACTATTGTTTGAGAATGTGTTTGGGAATGGAAAACAATTTAGGAAGCAATAATCTAAAGTTTAAGTGAAAAAATATATATATATAGTTGATACCTTGTTTTTTCCCCTAGTTGATCTCACTATTTCACAAGGGAGAAAGAAAAACATTTTTATACTTGATCTTAGCCAAAAGGCCAAGAAGCGATAGAAAAACATTTTTAAATCACTGGCTAGTAATTGTTTTCATTTCGTTGTTAAATCCAATGATCAGCCTAAGTAAAAAAGAAATATTAAGTTCATGGTCCATGGCACTGACTTCCCACTGACTTCAGTAAAGTTCAAGTTCTGTAGATAGAGTAGTTGGTACAAGGCAGAACCAGATCCAGAATCATGCCAGACTGAGGCTACCTGGCTCAACAATCTATAAGGAACACTAAAACAAGAATAAGAAAGAAACAAGATTGAGAAAAGTGAATCCAAAAGGGTTCCTCTCAGAGAAAGCACGAAATGTACCTTAAAGGAGTAATTTGATAAGCCACCTGGATCATTCTTGAGTAACAAAATAGGGTTACTAAGCTTTCTTCTAAGGGTAGTGGGTCCAGTTTGCAGCTGGGCTATTGTTTTGCTAAGAGTTAGGAGAATGAATAGCTGTAATACTCTTTCTCACCTTTCTCCCTTGCAGTTTTAAAGAGATGTCTTTAAAATAGATACTTATATCTATTTGAATGGGCAATGACTGTTCACCCACACACCATTCCAGTCTAGGAAAAGGAGATCGCCATACAAGTCTACTGAATTATGTATCAGGGGCTTTAACAATGGGGAAAGGGCTCGATGTGCTACTGTATCCCATAAAATCATCATACAAAATACTTAAAAGGTAATATTGCTCCTGAGGGATATTCAACAGTGTTACATGAGGAGAATTATGACATGGCCCAATGGGAAATCAATTTTCATTTTCATCCCTTTCTGCAAGATCAATATCTTTAATAGCAAGGAGATCATTGGCAGGAAGGAAGTTACCTGCCAGACAAATATACATTTAGAGAGACAGACAAAAAATGGATTCCTGGGAGTTAATATGTAAATTATGAACTCAACATTTTGAAAAACACGTTGAAGTGAAATTAGAGACGAGGCTTAAAGTCAATCAAGTGCTGCTATAGGGAGTAGGAACTGTCACCATGTATGTGTATGTGTGTTCATAGACATATACACAGATAGAGAAAGATAAAGAGATACAGATATAGACATAATTATTTCATAACAAACTAAAATCTAGCAAGATTTATAGATACACAGAAGAGGATGAGGACCACAAAAACAAGAACCCCACAAAAAACAGCATCCATATTGGACTGGAACAAAGGTTATCTAGTTTTTTAGTCAAATTGGTTAATCCTAATCAATTAAGTGTGCAGAAAAAACAGAAATTGATTTCAGAATTCCACTGAAAAGAGATAGAGCTGAGAAAAAAGAGGTAGAGGCATTTAGAGTAAGAGATAGATCTTTAGATTTGAGTTTGTTGATAGTATATTTTTTAAAGGTTTCATTCAAGTTTGATCAGTTATCTTTTAAAAAATATTTCCATTATCCTCATTATGTCCCAGGTTGAAAGATTCCGTAGAAAACAAATGTCATTTATAGGGTATTATTTAAACAAAACTTGGGGGGCGCCTGGGTGGCTCAGTGGGTTAAAGCCTCTGCCTTCAGCTCAGGTCATGATCCCTGGCTCAGTCAGTTAAGTTTCTGCCTTCAGCTCAGGTTGTGATCTCAGGGTCCTGGGATGGAGCCCCACATTGGGCTCGCTGCTCAGTGGGGAGTCTGCCTCTTCCTCTCTCTGCCCCTCCCCTTGCTCGTGCTTGCTCTCTCTCTCTCAAATAAATAAAGTCTTTAAAAAAAAACACAAAATAAACTCAGTTTAAAGATATGTGTGGCTTTAGCACACGTATGACCACATATGGGATCAAAGAGAAGACGAAAGAGGGTAGAATTGGCCACAGAAAGAGTTGGATGAATTTTGGAAAACTAACCTGGCTCTAGCACTAGTCTCTGAAAGAGTAGGTCAATAATTTAATGTTTAGTGTTTCAAGGGTCATAGAGAATGCATGCTAGTCCCAGTAGGCATCAATAGCCATGGAACTTCCATCAATAAGGTGAAAATGGCATTTACTTATTCAGTAAATACTTGTTATTGCGAAACAGCCACTTGCTTGATACATACAAAAGAATAGATACAGCCTCTATCCTAGAGACCATGGTCTAGAAGAGAGGAAAAAGTAGATGATCAATGTTATCCTGTCACTCATCCATGGTAAATGGGATTAATTTGAGCAAATTCTCAAGGCTCCATGTGAGGTTTCAGGAAACAGGTCATAAAAGGCCAGAAGGAACTTGACCTTGTCAGGCAATTCATTCTTTCATGTCAGGATCCCAGTTTCAGGGATTCGAAGAAGCAGTCTTTTTAGGGAGTGAGTTAGCAAGAAAATATCAGCAAACAGGTGGGCATGTGGTAGGTATCACACAGAGAAGATCTTGTTTAATCCTCATGACCATCCTTTGAACTTGGTATGTTACAGATGGGGAAACTAAGATTCAAGATGTCAAGTAACTTTCCTAGGATTCCCTATCTTGTAAATATCAGAGTCTGATGTCTTCATGGAGTTGGGTCTTCAGAAAGTTTTGCAGATGTGAAGTAAGAGCCAAATATTTCTGCAATCTAGATAACTCAGATTTTCACAGTCCAGTTGGTTCATGTGGTAATCTTAGTAATAACAAAGGTACCACCCCATTAGAACCTGTGGAAATTTGGAAACTGATTTTGGAGCAAAAATGGAGGTAGCTAGAAAATGATATGGACTATTAAGTAGAGTCAAAGTGTTAAGTCATAAGAGAAGAAACATTTTTTTAAAGCTGTTTTTTTCCCTAAGTATATAGTGATTATTTTGGACATACAATGCTAAATCCCAATAATATCATAGTAAAACATGTGACGTCCACTCAGAAATCACATAAAAAGGATCTAGCATTAAAACATCGAGAATCTAGACTCTAGATGTACCAAGCTTTGTTGTTGTTGTCTTTTTTTTAAAGATTTTATTTATTTATTTGACAGAGAGAGAGATCACAAGTAGGCAGAGAGGCAGGCAGAGAGAGAGGGGGAAGCAAGCTCCCTGCTGAGCAGAGAGCCCGATGCGGGGCTCGATCCCAGGACCCTGAGATCACAACCTGAGCTGAAGGCAGAAACTTAACTGACTGAGCCACCAAGGTGCCCCTCAACCGAGTTGATTTTAATGGCATCTCACTTATGCTCTTCACCATCCTTACCATGTAATTGAGGTATTTCTGTATATATCCCACCCCAATATCAAGCAGAAAGTTCTTTGAGATTATGATTGGACCCTCATTTAAAGCAGTTTTTCAATAAATAATTAGTGAATTTTGAGAATAATTTGGCTTGGGGCCTTCTCAGAGATATTACTCTCTCAGAAGTCATTGATAGATTAGTTCTGAAGTTAGAATTGATTTAGGAGGATTTAGGCCATATGTGGACAGATGGTAGGGAAAAAGGATTTTAAGGAAAATTTCACAAGCAAAAGAGGAGTATTTGTACAAGATGTTAAGAAAAAAGAAAAGAAAAGAAAACAGATTTCTGAGGTCAAATAAAACTGGGTTACACAAAATTAAATAAATTCTTTATTGCAAGACACCTCAAATCCTATCAAATGTCAAATCCTGGGCTATACTGGATTGTGAAATATACAAAGTTTCCTAACATGATTTGGCCATGAAAGTTTTTTTGTTTTTGTTTTTGTTTTTTGTTCCTAGAGATTCAAGAAGGATTAGTGGAAAATGCTGCTGTGAGTATGTGTCCTGCTTACGATGGCTTCCTATTGTCTGCTGGGGAAAAGTCTTGAAAGGATTAATTAATTCCTTCTGAATGAAATCTTAGAATATCTCCCTTGACCTTTTGTCCTCTCAATTTGCCAAGCATTTTTTTATAGCTAATTAAACCTTAGGCAAAGTCACTGCTCTAGAGTCTTTCCTTCACATTATCTGGGTCAGAACCCCACCCCAGACTCAAGGTTTAACAGATGGGGACAAATGGTACTATAAAAAACAATACAGTTGCCATTATTCCCCTCCTTCATCAACGGGCTTTGTAATTTTTGCTTAATCTAGCCTTCAACCTTTAGCCTCAACAGAATAATAAATTTCTGGCGTTTTACCTGAAGGGTTACAGAGATGTTTTCATTTTCCCTGATTCATTTATTCAACAAGTCTTTATTGAATGCCTATTATATGCCGGGCACTGTCTTATGTGTTTGAGATACATCAACGAACAAAGACTGCTTTGGTAGAGCCAACACTCTAGCTGAAGGATGGAGACAGAAATTAAAGTAAACCTAGCAAATAACTGGTTAAGTAGGTCATAAAGCATACGTACTGTGGGAGAAACAAACCAGATAGTATACGGTAGGATGTCGGTTGAAGCCGTAAATAAGGTGGCCTCCTTGAGAAGATGGCATTTTAGGAAACTAAGAAGTCGAGAGGTGTAAACCGGAATGAGGCACAGGGGCCATTCCTTTAATGAAGAGACAGAAATATAATTTTAATATGTTTTGGCAAGTGACAGAGTAAAGTTCAGGGTGCCATGGGAATATGCGTCAGAGGAAAAATCTCTAATCTGGGTATTCTGGGAAGGCCTTTTGGAAGCTATCATTCCTGACATGATTTTTAAAGGTGAACGAACATGAACACAAAGCTTATCTTCTTTATTCCTGAAAAACAGTCACCTAGATGATGAAGGGACAGCTAAATGAGTAAACCACTTTGGGAGCGTGATTTTAGGCAGAACTGTTCTAAGTGTGACCCCTCTCATTTAGCAGCGAGAGAAGACCTTCACCACTTTCTGCCTCAGAGCTTCTATTTTTCCCATCTGATATCCAGAATGAAGCAAAACAAAGTATTTGAAAGTGCTTGAAAAACATAATAAACAGAGAAATTGCAGGAGCCTCGATCTTGTGGGTCAGCTTATAAGGTGATTTCAAGTGACATTTTAATTTGTGGACCTAGTATTTTTGCACGCTGTCCTTTCCCAGGGGAACTGCCATTGGAAAAAAGCTGCCTAGTTAGAAGGAAAGGGCGAGAGAGAGCCAGACGTGGAATGTCAAAGCAAGCAGGCCTGCAAAAGGGAGTGAGGGAGGAAGCAAGTCTAGGAGTTTTCCGTGTAGGTGGCCAACTCCTTGGCCTCAGCATGTTACCAGTCCTGAGGCTGAAGCTAAATGCTTTGTCAGTGGCTGCCCCTCGTGAAAGAACCGCCGTGGTGACCGCAGTGCCCACAGGCTTTGCTGAAAGCCATCTGGGTCTCGGTGAAAAGAAAGGGCTGCGTCAGACCAAGTTGAGCCCAGCGATGCTCCAAGTGTCAGTCCAAACCTGGGAGCTCTGTTTTGCAGTCTGGAGGCTCCTCTTGTCCTGAAAGCCTAACCTTCAATTTGAAAATGTTCTCAAAGCTTTCCTCAAAATGAAAATATTTGTTCAAATCCTCAGAATGCAATAAGAAAATAGCCTTCTAGCAAAAGCAATGACTTAGCATTTTGGGGTTGGCACAAAAGTAGGAAAACATAGCACAGGGAATCACAGCCCGGCTGGCTATTGGCTGGGTCTTGCTTCTAAGGATTGAAGCGCCTTATGAACTTGGCTTAACTTCCCTCTTGATGGTTCTTGGATAGTATTCCTGAGACCTAATATTTTTATGTGCCCTAATTTACTTGAAGAATATTACAGAGACTCACAATATCAGAAAAAAAAGAGTTACTTCCATAACCCCTTTACTTTTGAGATGGGGAAACTGAGGTCTGGAGAGGTTTTATGACTTATATCCAAGGCCATATAACTAGTACCATAGCTGGGAACAAAACCCAATCTCCTGACTCTTTCAACTACCACAGATTACCTCCTCCTCCCAGAAATCAATTTTCTCCTATTACCCTTTTTAATTCTTCAGTCACACGATGAAATTTGAATTAATGTTAGTGATGCTCTTAGCACAGACTCCAGGAAAACTATTCTCCAGTGTGTACTCTTTAGGGAAACAACACATGAATGAGACACTAGGTGGTCTGAAAGAGGAAATGTAAATGATGACACTTCTTCCAAGTTCTCAGCCTTACAGAGAAGTAGAGCCAGCTTGCTTAACCTGTTTCCATATTCGCAAAATAAGGACGATCTGTTTCCATTTAGTGGTTACTGTGTGAAGTATTTGAAATCAGTGATAGGGTGAGTGGCTTTGGGAGCTGGGGAAAAAAGAGAAATGTCTGCCCCCTCCCTATTTTGCTGTTAGCAGGAACAATTATGCTATACTCTACTAGACCCTTCCCCACACTAAAACTCCACTTCCCTCCTTTCCTGGTAGAGTTAAGCCCACTCCTGCCTATACAACGTGAAGACTCCATCTTATTTCCAAACCAGGTCCCTGTGTTGTGCAATGTTTTGCATGCCACTTAATTCTGTCATTCAACAAACGTCTGCATACTGGAGCATTGTGTTAAGTGCTGAGGTCACAAATGGTTTCTTATTCAACATTCATTCAACAAAGACTGGATTGAGTCAGTGTCTAGCACATAGCAATTTCTTTGCGGGGTGCTGAGAATACAAAGTTAGTTAAGATGGAAACACGACCTCAAGAAACATATCTCTAGGGGGAGATGAAAAGATGAACAAATAATATTTAAATAAACTGAATTTATGTTAATAATTACATTGTCACATTTTCCTCTAAAAAAAAATATGCATGTTACCTAAAGTTATCTAACGTTTCTACTGAGCATATAAGCATCAAATGCCATATTTCCAAAACAAAGGTAAGGAAGCTATGATATTAGCCTGGATGGGGTTATCCTCATTCTCTTCCTATAATTTCTATGATGCCGTGGATGAAGAACCACTGTTTTTCAAGCTGCTGCTAAGACTCGAGCCCAGTTCCTAATCCTGCAGTCCTCCTAGCATCTGAAGTTCTGCGATGTCATCTTGCTATTTTATCCACTTTATAGATAGAACTACTAGTTTACTTTCATGACCTCTGAAACATTCCCCCTAGCTTGGAAGGATATAGTATCTATAGTACCTGTCACCATGATCTATGGATACCAGGTTCCACCTGCCAGGGATGGTCCTTTTTAACTTCCTCCATACTCTTTGCAGTCAACGAGGCTAAGCAGAACTGGATTCTAGGATACGAGGTAGCCTCTAAAGAGATGTAGACATGGGAGATGGTAGCATGAATATACTTTAGGAATACTGACAGTTCCCTTTAAGATTCAGAATTTTTCCTTCCCCATGCAAATATTCAACAAAGCAGTAACAGGAAAAGGAAAATAGAAAAGAAGATGTGGGCAACTACATCTGGTGTTGTGCATTTCATAACTGTGCAGTAAGGAACTTCTAATCCTATAGACTTGCTTTTAATGGAAACCGGATACCATTAAGGTTTTATCTATGAGGACATCTTCCAGCATCATAAGAAAATCTCCTACATAACAAGAGAGGGAGGCAGTAGACTCTGAGCAAGGGACTGGCGTTAGCCACAACAAAATGGCTTTAAGACTTAGAAGTCTGGATTTTCCAAAGCCAAGTGGGGGTATTTATGAAGGCATGAGAGGGACAGCAGCAGGACAGATGGCAAGAGCATTCAGCAGGAATGTGTGCAAATGTCTCCAAAGCCAGACGGTGCCAGAACAGAGCCAGAGATCACATGGTCGGAAAAAACCTAGTTTGCACTGTTTTGTTAAGAGGTTGAAATTCCCTAGGTTGAAATTCACTACAAGGTAGCTAGGCTGTTTGTTGTTTTCTATGTCATATAAATGTGACCCTAGAACCAAAGCAATTTTTCTACTTTAAGTTCAGACACCTCCTCGTAGAACAAGAGTCAAACAGGAAACCATGATTCTTAAATTCTCTTAGTTCTGGCACTTCCAGAAGCAGACCTCGAGATAAGGATTTGAGTACAAGGTTGTGTGGACAACGATGGTAGGTAAACAGAGAAGAAAAACAGGGTGGAGGGATCAATAAAGGTGTATTTTATTATGACCACTTTATTATGGTCAATAAAGGTATATGATTAAGTCAGCTACCACATCGGAGAACTGAGGCTTAACCCCCTGGCACTGCCAGCCTGCTGTGCTGGACCGGGTGGCCTGCTGTCATTCCAAAAATACAGAGATGCAAAACTGGCATCTGGGGGTCTGCTGAGTTGCACTAAATGATACAAGGGATGTGGGGTCAGGGGGACCAAGACCATCTGCCGTACTCCCAGTCAAGAGGTTTAGGGGGCTGGCTAGTCCCCCACAGTGGAAGGGAGGGTCTTCTCTTATGTCATAGTCATCAGTCCTAGTGGTGAAGCCCACAGGACCCAGAGAAAACACTGATTCCCCTTTGGGACAGATTCAGGTCTTTAAACGAGTGAACTCTCTTCAGACTCAAGCAACTTCCACAATAATTATAAACATGTATTAGGGAAGTTAATACATTTGGACTACGAAGATTTCTCTTGAAGGCTTACGAATTCCACCCCCGGTGCTTGAGCTGACCTGGCTAACCACGGCACAGTCAAGTGTGGCGTAGAGAACGCTCTTTCAAATCAGACGGGTGTGAGTTGGAATTCCGACACAATTACAGAAGTGATTCGGATTCTCTGAGCCTCAGTTTCCTCACTTGTCAAGCGGTAGTTTGGCCAGTTATATTAAAGGATTGGGGGAGAATTCTGAAAATCTGCTTTATGGTTTGTGACAACTTGCAGGAATGCCACAAATGTAAATCACAAAAACGTAAGCACCTTCGGAGCCCCTCGGATCTCTCCCAGGTGCTGAGCCCCACCCTGTTTGGAGCTCCTTATACAAGCCTGACTTTTACAAACCACCTTACACAAACCTTACTGATCTAGGCTGAGCTGACCTGAGGCACAGTCTGGAACACTCTGCTCTCATGCAGGGAAATTCTGATGGCCTCTGACAGAGCTCTGACAGGAAATTGCCTCAAATGAAACTTTCTGTAGGGAAAAAAAGGAAAGCTGATTTGGACCCACACAGACCTGGCTTTGCTACTTTCTATTCTACTCTCTATTCAACAAATGTTTATTCAGTATCTATTTTTTCCAAATCACTATATTAGATGCCACGTGACCTCAGGAAAATCCAGGAATTCTGCCAGAGACAAGGCATTTGGGGATAGAGAAGGAGCGAACACAGGACTTGTCCCTTTTTGGAATACAGGAAAAGCTCTCCTCTCCCAACCCCTAAGCTAAGCCCGCCTACCTAACGGCCTGGCAAAAGGGGGTGTAGAAAGGCATGATCACCCTAAAGAGGTTTGCAGAGTTAGAAAAAAGATGCCTGGGGTTGCCACTGAATCACAGCCCTCTGAGATTTAGAAGAGCACAAATACTAATTCTAAAGCCTACTGGTGAGGGATGAGGGCTATTGATATATTAATATGCCTCCCTTTCACTGATTCCTGGAGAATATCTCCAGCTTTCCAAAGGCAGTGTATCTGACGCCTGCAGTTAAATGGGTGGGAATTACCAAGAGTTGGAAGGTGGGCAGAATGGAGATAGGGAATGAGAGTTTTCTATTTGCTTCAATCACGATAGCATGGATGGCTAAAGGGAAAAGCTGGAGGACATGCTAGCTCTTCTCCCTCTGCCCTTCCCGACCCACACTTCTTCCATTTCTGCTCTGCCCTGGAAGGTAGACCTGAACAGGCACCATCAGCACGTTTCCTTCTGGGTTGTCATGGGATGGTTCCATCCTCACCAAAGGCCATACCTTCTGCAGGGGACCCTTTCCATGACGCTAGGCTTCCTGTTCTCTCCTTCAGGCCCATGGTGGGCGTAGCTCTCATCTGGTGATGGCTTAGAGCACTGCCCCATCCCTTCTTAGTTTCCATAAATTCTGAGCACATCATTGTAAATAACCCCTTTATTAAACTCTCCTCAATTGTCTCATTTGGTTGTATGCCATCTGATGCCTTCTGAGATCCTAAATGAGAGAAATCTCTGCTCCTAGCAACAGGAATCTTATGATGATGGACTTTTCCATTTGTTAAGCCATTTTCAGCATAACTGCTTTAGTAAGGTGTCTTCATGTGTGGAAGAGCAAACATGAAACAATTTTATTCTTATTCTAACACTTATCAACTATATTCTGTTAAATCCCCCTGTAGGTCAGGATACAAGCTCCCTATATTGCACCTCAAGAAGACCCTGGAACTTTTTTTTTTAATTATTATTTTTTATTATGTTATGTTAGTCACCATACAGACCCTGGAACTTTTAGTTACTCACAGTTACTAAGAAAACCTCACTACATTTTAAAGATAGTGCCATTCATTTTATTTATTTATTTTTTAAAATATTTTATTTATCTTTTGACAGAGAGAGAGAGAGAGAGCACACAAGCAGGTGCAGCGGCAGGCAGAGAGAGAGGGAGAAGCAGGCTCCCCACTGAGCAGAGAGCCCGACATGGGGCTCAACCTCAGGGCCCTGGGATCACGACCTGGGCCGAATGCAGATGCTTAACTGACAGCCACCCAGGTGCCCCAGTGCCATTCATTTTAAAACCTTAGTTGCAATCCTTCCTTCTCCCCTCCCCACCCCCACTGTGCGTTTGGCTCATGGCTCTGGTCCTAGAGGACAGGGATTGAGGTCAGCTTTTACATATATCCCCTCATTCTCCTTTGTCCCTATGCTTCCCTTCTGATATTGGGGGGAGGTGGAGGAAGCAGGAAGGAATACACTGTCCCCTCTTCAGCAACTGTCCTAGAGGAGGTCACTGGATTCTCTAGGTTGGATTGTGGTGCATCTCTAATGCTGACTGGCCATTAGTTTCCTCTTGGTTGGGAGAAAGCACTCTAATAATCATCCTGACTTGAAATTACTCATTTGCATTGGACTTCTTTTCCTCCCATTTAGTACTCCATCAAGGACATCCCAGCCCCACTTTCTTGCTTGGGGTATCCTACTGCCTAAGTATTCTGCCTCAGGAATGCCAACAAAATTGCTCAAATCCAGTCATTACTTGATGAAACAAAATTCCGATGTCTTTGGGATTGCCCTTTGACATTCGGCTCCACCATCTTGCTCTTCCTCCATTTCCACACTCTGACAGCAACAGCCATTCTGCTGAGTCATTTGCTAAGTACCTCTGAGATGGGCAGTCCCCAGCTTAGGGGAGAGACACCACCTGAGTGTCATCAATCTTTATTGACACTCTTCTTGGGTCTTTTCCCCTGTGCTTCAGGAAGGGAAAACACTTGAGAGCTGAAGGGAGAAACTAGCACTCTCCTAAAGTGTGCACTCTTTCTCCCAGTCTTACTCTACTATGAGATTGGGAAGGAGGCGATAGTGTTCTCAGCAAGCCCTCTTGAGACGACACTGCCTCCCAAATTTGATACTTTTCCCTCTTAAAAATGTGAACATGGGATACTTAAAGCACGTTGTTCTCATCTTTAGATCTTAGTAGTAATTCTGTGAAAATCAAGAAAGGTCTCATTCCGCACCTAACACTCACTCACTCTATCAAAGTTAAGTTATGCAACCCACACCTATTACCTCATTTGATTCTCAAAATAACTCTGTAAATTTGTAGGGCTAATGTGAAACCCATTTTATAGAAGAGGAAACTAAGGTTTAAGGAAGATAAGTGACTTGCATAAAAAAATTAATGCTAGAGGGGTGCCTGGGTGGCTTGGTTGGTTAAGCATCTGCCTTCTGCTTGGGTCGTGATCCCAGGGTCCTGGGATCAAGCCCCGAGTCCAGTTCCCTGCTCAGTGGGGAGCCTGCTTCTCCCTCTCCTGCTCCCTCTGCTTGTGTTCCCTCTCTTGCTGTCTCTCTATCAAATAAATAAATAAAATCTTTAAAAAAAGTTAATGCTAGAATTTCAGTCTGATCCAGGATTTGATCATGGAAACCCAGTGTCTTGACTCTCTCCGTCCAGTAATTTCTCTGTTAGATCAGACTGTGAGTTCCTGGAGGGCCAAGAGCTTATCTTGTTTATTTCTGCATCCTTCTACATCTGACAATGTGTGTTCTACAAATATTAACTGATGGAAGAGCAAATAGAGCAACTTATTTCTAGACTTTCCATTGGGTCCCAGAATCGCAGACCCAAAAGGGCCATTAAAAGTTATCTAATCAACTCTCTATCTGGTGGCTGAACCCCATCTATGAGTCAGTACAGCTCTTCAGTCTTTTAAAACCTATGATCATAAGCTCCAAGCATTCTCTTCTCCCAGCCAAACACCTTCAGTTAATATAACAATTCCACGAGAGATATGGTTTTGAATCTTTCTTGGGCCCAAACTCAGTCATCAACAATAGCAACATGACTTGTCAGGCACTGTGTTAATTCCTTTACTTCTACTCTTATTTAATCCTCACAAGAAACCAATGGAGGAGATGATGTGATTCTTATCCCTACTTTAAGGTGGGGAAACTGAGGCTTAGACTAGTTAAATTACTTTTCCAGAGTCGCACAGCCAGAAAATAATAGTGTCAAATTTGGATCCCAGGATTGTCTGATTGCAGAGTCTGAGGTTTCACACATGACAGCTCTCAAACACGATCCCTACTTTGTGGTCTGACCAGGATAGTATACATTGGACACACTCATCCCCTCATTCTAGAATACTACACTTAAGGGTGCCTGCACCATCTAGGAAAACATTCTCATTTCTAATGAAAAACAGATTCTTGTTTCTCTGTACTATCCTGAAAATACAGCTTTGCAGCATTCTCCTTTTTCATGTGAGTTTCTTTCAGGCACACCCACTCCATGAAGCTATTCGTTTTAAGAAACCAATACACACATCTCTCACCAGTAAGATCTGACACGGAGAGTGAAGTCCAAACACTTTAAGGCGGTTGACATGTCACTGACGTCAGTAAAGGAAAACTACTTGCTGAGAAGATGATTCATGTTGTTTTGAATGAAACAGAAATAGATTTCTCTGTACCTTTCCCATCTCTCTCTGCCTTAATCCTGTGCTCATGAGATATTTTTCCAGAGGATCCTCTGAGAACTATAGACATTCTGACTATAGTATAATTGATTTATTCAATGGGCAGAAGCTTCAGAAATCATCCAGACTGATTCCCTCACTAAATGGAGGAAGACACAAACACAGAGAGGGGCGGTCACTCACCCAATGTCACATAACAACTTACTAATAAGTAAAGCTCTAGTCTTCAGATTCCCAAGCTTGAATTCTTGTCACTCGCTAATACTCTCTCAATGAATGACTTCATAGCTAAGACTGGCTAGATGGAGAACAGGTGAGAAATATCACTTACTGATTACCTACTGTATGACAGTCATTATGCATTTAATCTTCATAGACCATTTTAACTACACTGAAAGCTGATATTATCTTCATTTTATAGATAAGGGACTTAAGGCCAGAAATTTTAAGTCATTTGTCTATAAGCACAGAGCAGGAAAGTGACAGAACCTACTTTTAAAACTGGATCTCCCCAGTTCCAAAGTTCATGTCTGCTCCAGTAATGACATTTCTGTAGCTGAACCCCGGTCTTTCTCCTCTCCTCTCCCATCCCTCCTCTCCTCTCCTCTCCTCTTTGATCTCTGTCTCAATCTGTGTGTGTGTGTGTGTGTGTGTGTGTGTGTGTGTGTGTGTGTGTGTGTGTCTCCCTCTTTTTCCCTGCCCGCTTTTCTCTCTCCCAGGAAATGGAACCACCGTCTACACAGTGGCTCAAACCAGAAGGTCTCTCTCTTTCAAACCCCATGTCTATTCAAGCTCCAAGTTCTGTACATGCTACCTCCTAAAAATCTACCTACCTTCCCTCCCCACTGTCATGACAGTTGATCGTGACATCACCAGCTGCTACCTGGACCACCATAGAAGCCTTCTAATTCACCTCCCCATCTCTACTCTCCACACTGGAGCTCAGGGACATTTTTAACTGACCATATCACTTCTCTGCCTAAAACTCAGTGATGGCTTCCCATTGACTTGGGGATAAACCACAAATCCTTATCAGTGTTCATGAGCCCCTCTCAGAGCTGGTGTCTCTGTTCCCCTTTCAGGCCCCCTGCTGCCCCAGCTCTCCAGACTCCCTCCCAGTCCTCCCATGTGCCTGGGAACATCTTTGCTTGGTTAACACTCAGACTTCAGGTCTCAGCCTGAACTTCACTTGTGTAGGTTCACCTTCCAGAACCTTCCACATCAGTTGAGCTCCTCCTTTTGTACACTCTCATGGAACCCTTTACTTAATCTTTAGTCTCACTCAACAACCTTGTGGCACATGTTCCATATCTGTCTTCCCATGTGACCATGTGCTCTGTGAGGAGTGGAATGGGGACTTCTCCACGGACTCTAGTATCTCTGGCACTAAACCCCATGCCTGGCACATAACAAGAATTCAGTTACTACATGGTGAATACATGAATTAATTAAAGGATTAACTCTCCAAGTGAGAGGAGCAGAAATGTGTGGAATCTGAGCATTTCTTCTATGGACAATCTCTAAGCACCTCCTCATAGGCTGCTGAGCGTGGAGAATGTAGAGCCCAGGTAACAAGTGTGGTCTGTGCTCTTTAATACCTCTTTGCTTTCCCAAACAAGTGGTACCTTTGTAAATAACAGATGATACGGAAGGAGTTTTTGGATTCACTAGCATTTGTTAACATGATGAATTCAATCATTGCATGCAACATATTGGCCACATTGTTTTCCTCCTTTCCCTTGCCAAATATTAAATGTGTGCTGGCTTAACTTCCTACTAATGGTCTTCCTTCGATGATAAATAACCACTGAGCCAGCACATGTGTCTGAGTGTTGGCAGCAATATTTATATATAAATACAATGTGCCTAGATGTAGCAACCAAGAACAGCAGAGTACTTGAAGGGACTTTGGGAATCATTTAACACAACCCTCTTACTTCACAGATGTGAACATTGGGCTTCCAGGTCAAGAGGGTAGATGGAGTACATGCTAAAATTACCCCTGCCACAGTTTAAACTGAGAGAAATTCTGGATAAAGCATTCTTTATAAAATATACAAACCAACTACAAAGCAAGGAAAGAAATCTCCCTACACCAGAAATTTAGAGGGAACCCCAGTGGTTAGTAGAAGCTGGAGCTGAATTGCTCCCAAGGGGATTAACCCAACACAAGCCTCAGGAACTGAAGTTTCAATGGTTATGTTGTAAAAAGATTGGATCGAGACCCAGATCACTGTAGGGATCTGAAGCGAAGACCCCTGCTTGGACATGGAGTTAGGATAGGCTTTCTGTCCATGAAAGAGGGTATGAAAATCTCCAAAAAAAAACACACACACACATATAAATTGAATGTGTGTGTGTATATATATATATATATATATATATATATATATATGTATATAAAGAGAAGTAAAAAGGAGGAAGAAATAGGTAAAAGAGACCTTATATGGCCTGAAAAGTCTAAAATATTTATACCTGGTCCATTGCAGCAGAAGTGTGCTCAACTTCCACTTAGGAGACTAAACAGAAGGCAAGGCACTGGCCATGCTCTTGCATCTTACAGCAGTAGCTATGGCTGGAGAGCAGCTTTGCCTCTTTCCAAACCTTGTGTGAGTGCTCCTTGTCATCAAAGCCTTCCCAAAGGATTCTGGGAAATGTAAGGATTCTCACACTTTACTCTGAGATGCAGTAAAGAGTCATGGGGCGCCTGGGTGGCTCAGTCAGTTGAGAGGCTGACTCTTGGTTTCAGCTCAGATCATGATCTCAGGGTAATGGAATTGAGCCCCTCACTGGGCTTTGCACTCAGCAGGGAATCTGCTTGGGATTCTCTCTCTCCCTCTGCCCTTCCCCGTCTCTCACTCTCTCTTTCTCAAATACATAAATAAATTAAAAAGAGTTTAGAAAGGTCAAGGATGATTCTCAGGTGACAATCGAGATGGGAAGCTCACACCCTAAAGCAAGCGTGGGAGAAAAACCTACATAGGATCATTTGCACAGAAGATGAACTCCCAAAGCACAATTACAAAACATAGATATAAATCAATGCATAGAAGAAGGATCACAAACCCTCCAAAATGGGAAAATTAAAATATGAAGACTAGAAGTACTATTGTGATCTAAAAAGGAATGTAACAAACATGTTGTAAGTGTTCTGAGAATTAAAGGAAAGAATGGCAATGGTAAGAAAAAGGAAGATTTTTTTTTAAGTAGATGTAAAGAAAAACAAAATAACCACCAAGATACCACTCCACACCTACATTCCTATCTCTGGAGCTTTGCTAAGGAAAAAAAAAATCTATTACATAGGAGGAGATGTGAGAAGCATAAGAAAAATTAAAATTGGCAAATTGGGAAATCTAAATAAGTATTGAGTATAATATGAATAATAACAATAAGAACAACAATATTTACATGAGTGTTTAAGCTGGAAGTATAAAATTCGATCTTTTAAAATTCTATAGCCATCTCATGGTGGTTGGAATAGGGTGTTTGTAGAGAGATGTTAAAGCATGCTCAGGTCCACATCTCATTTGAGAGCAGAATATAGACACTGATTAACATTAGACTTTATTAGAATATTAGAAATTTAGGCACCCATGTTCAAATCCTAAAGATAACTATTAAGTGAATAGTTCTGCAAAATTTCTAAATACAGTAGCAGGATTGTGAGCATTAAGGCAAATTGATTATTCCCATGGAAAACAAGAAATGATGAATAGCAGAGAACACAGGGGCTAGGGGAGGAGTCCTGCAGGCCTCCTGGTGGGGCCAGGCCAGGACTGAGCCCAGGAGGTGTGACCCCCAGCTCACTGCCACCTCATTTATACCAACATATCTCTCTCTGTACTCCATTCCTGATATTTGCAGAGGAATTGTGTGAATCCCAATGCCAAATCTTTGTGATCCTATAAAAATTAAGATGTGATTTGGAGGTACACTGGGGAGGGGGCGGAAGTGCTTTTTATCTAAATATACGTGCTTTTTATTTATTTTATTTAAATATATTTAAAATTCTAGCTACGCCATTCACTATCTCCTTGGATAAAGTATTGAACTTCTCCACTTCAAATTCATCATTTGTTGAATTAAAGGAGTAATAGCTATCTCACAGAATTAATGTAAACATCAAATAGTTTAATAGAAATTAAATAAACATAAAGCACCTGGTTTAATTCTGGATGCTTAGTACAAGTTCAATCAATGTAACTGGAGTTAATGGGAGAGGAATTTCTAAAATAGGAAGAAGGATGTCAACACTGGAGAGGTAGTGTTGAACATCAGCTCTAAGGAATGTGGCGAAACCATTAACCAAAAAAAAAATTAATTGATGGTGAGGTGAGAATGAAGAAGGTCAGGAATGTGTGGGGAAGCATGGCACAAGATGAATAAAGACAAGGCCTCAGGACCGAGTCAGACGGCGATGTAAGATTGCCAAAGCCTCACCTGTATGTGGCGCCAGCTATGAGATGCGGAGACGGGTCTGCTGGCTTAGCAGAAACTGGCCCATAGGCTAATACCTACTTTTGTAGGTGTAATTTTAATAGAACCCAAACATACCCATTTGTTTGTGTACTATCTGTGGCTACTTTTGCAATGGCAAAGTTGAGTCCTTGTAACAGAGACCATGTTTCCAGCAAAGCCTACACCGTTTATTATCTGGCCCATTTAGAAAAAGCTGGCCAAGCCCGGGCATAAAGGAATATGCATGCTCCGACAATCTCCACCACTCTGTAAATGGTAAGGGCAATCCTATGTTTTTAAAACTGTCCAGCTCATCATGTAGCTAAGTCAACTAAGATGAACTCAAACTACTGCCAGCCTACTTACCATAAATGCCTTCGGCTCCTTTGTTTTGGGCCCATGTAGTGATGAACTACCTTCTTACCTCTAGCTTCACCTCTAATTTCTGATCGTACCTACCGATTGAAAATGATAGTTGAAACTGACTTCCTAATTTAATCTTTGACATACTCTCGAGACCCAAGTTGTGCTCCCCTTGTGTCTCTTCTTGATCTTTGTGTAAATGTCCTCTTATCAGGATCTAATCCTTCAGGAGGGAAGAAGGCACCAGAATCACTCTCAGAGCAAGGATCCTTTCTTATCTCTGCTTTTCTCACTGAATTCTGACACCTGAGAGAACCTAGGAAAATGTCTATTGAATGAATAAACACTGTAAAGAGGGGGGAAATCCAGACATCCAGAGCGAACAAGTTGGCCAAAAGAAAGGAGGAGAGAAGAAAGGAAATGCACGGATCTTGGTTTCTCAGGAGCAAGGTGTTGAACAATTGGGGAAAGGTGAGACAGGAACAGCAAAAAGAATGACATCACAGAGAACTATGTGTGCATGGCAAGATGTTCAGATCTGATTGGGAAGGCAGCTGGGCAATTTGCACTTAGAGTTGGAGCAAACCTTTTTACCCAGCCAAGCTGCTTTAGCATCCCATGACATAAAGGCTGAGAAATGGAAGGTGGAAGGGATGGAGAAAAGAGGAAGGAGACATTTGGGAGGTTTGTGCTATCCACTGCTCACCCTGCTGGGGCTTGCAGTACAGGAAGCTGACCCTGCAAAATTCTAGTTCCCAGGTCCCTGAGCCAACTGGCTTCAGTTCTGCTTGGCCGTGGGAGGCACTGATGGCTGGTGGGCAGATGGGAAGAGGGGGGATGCCAGTCTATTTCCGTCCCTCTCTTTCTGTTCCAGGGGTCTCTTCATCCGTATTATCCTCTCCTTTCCTGTCGCAGCCCTTCTCTCTCCATACCCAGGTCCTGTTTAGTGCTCCTCTTGGCTAGATTCTGCGACCACTGTCATTTCCCTTGGTGTCTACATCCCTAAGAATGCAAGCAGCTTTCTCTTGTGCTCCCGATGTCTAGGTGGCCTCACTGTCCCCATTTGACATTTTAGCTCTTCTAATAAGTTTATCACCAGTTCACCGTGTTAAATCTTCCCATTAAACTTCCTGGCTGGGTCCAGTTTTTTTTCTGACTGGACTCTGAGACAGGGATAAAAGAAGACAAAAACAAACAACAGGCTTTTATTTATCTCCATCTCCCTAGTCCTTAGCATTGGCCTGACACAGGACACACACTCGGTAAGTACTCATTTAATTAAACTCAATGAAAAACTCCTTTGAAAAACTCAAAGTGAAAACCCTTTCCTTCTCTTCCAAGTCCTAGTAAGAATGCATCTAAGAAGCAAGAGTGGAAGTGAGAGGAAAGATAAGGAAGTGTCCTGACATCCTTGTAAGGGAGAGTTGCAGTGAGACAAGTTCATGTGTTAGGGGCTGCCACGCACGGTGGAGCCCCTGGAAGCAACCTTCCCCTCGGACTTGGTCTAGACAAGACGGCTGGAATAGAGAAGCCACTCCAATTTGCTTGGAAAGATCAAATTTAGATAAACTGCTGGAACTCTCAAAGCCTTGTGGTTCCAGGCGGAGGACAGGTTCGGGAGCACAGTTAATAAATAGCTTTACAGGACTCAGTAGGAGGGCAGGAAGACGTAAGCACAGCAGATCCGGCTCAAGGTTTCCAGCGCCCTATCCAGTTCCCAAACCCCAAGCAATCTCTGGAATCTTTTGTTTTTAATCAGCCTTTCCTGGACTCCATGTCTTGATCAAACTTTCCCTGAGAGGTAACAGGACACACTGAAATGAGCGCAGGACTTGGAATCTGAAAAGAGGACCCTGGTTTTCACTTTGCTGCTTAACAACCTCGTGAACTTGGTCAAGTATTAAACTTGAAACTCTGCAAGCAGCACTTTTTTTTACCTGTGAGAGAGAGAATAATACCTATATCCTAAGCGGATTGTGGCATCGAATTGAAATTATCTAATATCTTAATAATAAAAATAATTGAGTGATTAAAGAGACATGCTATGAAGTCAGTTTTTGGTTGGGGTCTCTGTTCTTATTAATCTGGACTGTATTAATCTCCCTAAACCAGTTTCTTCACCTATGAAATGAAGACGGTATAAATGCCTATTTGATAGTGTTGCTGTCAAGAATGAGATAAATAACTACAAATTGCTCAGGAAGGTACCTGGTACGTTGCTGTAAGCATTCAATACTATCACCGTCAGTGTGTCCTGCTGTGCACATTGCAGGCACAGGCTATGTGCGATACATAATCTTCACGACCCTCTGCCATCAATCCCATTCTCAAGATGTTTCTACTGAGGCTTAACTTGCCTAGGTTAACATAGTTTGTCCTTGACCAAGATTAACATAGTTAATTACATAGTCAGATCTGACTCTGACTATAAACCCTTACCCACAAATAACATGCATGATAACCTCTCCAATATTAATTATGATACTGTTGCTATGATTACTGAAACTTATATAAGTTTCCTGACACAAATTGGTTATTTTCATCTATTAGTTTCCTACTTTTCATGTGTAAAGGAATATCTAGTACCACCAGTGATGTACTCCATTGTGGGTGAAGTTCAAATGTCATTTTCTCAAGTGAATTAGGGTTATTTTTAATGCTGACATACAAACTGAGATTTTTTTTTTATCTTTTGCTCTAGAGATAGGAAATACTATTTATTTTTAAAATTGTTAGTCCAGCATCTGAATCAAATATGGTGGTATTTTGGCATATACAAAAATAAATTCAAAATGGATTAAAGATCTAAATGTGAGACCTGAAACCATAAAAATGCTAGGACAGAGCACAGGCTGTAATGTCTCTGATATTGGCCATAGCAACATTTTTCTAGATAGGTCTCCTGAAGCAAGGGAAATAAAAGCAAAAATGAACTTTTGGGACTACATCAAAATAAAAATCTGCACGGTGAAGGAAACAATCATTAAAACTAAAAGGCAGCCTAAAGAATAGGAGAAGATATTTGTAAATGACGTATCTGATAAAGGGTTAGTTTTCAAAATATATAAAGAACTGATACAACTCAACACCCCCAAAGCAAATAATCCAATTAAAAATGGGCAGAAGACATGAACAGACATTTCTCCAAAGAAGACATCCCAAAGGCCAACAGACACATGAAAAGATGCTCAACATCACTCGCCATCAGGGAAACGTAAAACAAAACTACGATGACATACACCTCACACCTGCCAGAGTGGCTGAAATCAACAACACAAGACACAACAGGTGTTGGCTAATTTGTGGAGAAAAAGGAAATCTTGTGCACTGTTGGGAATGCACACTGGTGCAGCCACTCTGGAAAACCATATGGAGATTCCTCAAAAGTTAAAAATACTACCCTATGATCCAGTAATTGTTCTACTGAGTATTTACCCCAAAATAAAAAAAAAACCCTAAATCAAAGGGATACATGCACCCCTATGTTTATAGAAGCATTATTTACAATAGCCAAGTTATGGAAGCAATCCAAGTGTCCACTGAGAGATGAATGGATAAGACGATTTGGTATATACGTACAATAGAATATTATTCAGTCTTTAAAAAGAATGAAATCTTGCCATGATGTGGATGGGGCTAGAGAGTATAATGCTAAGTGAAATAAGTCGGAAAAAGACAAATAGCATATGATTTCACTCATGTGTGGAATTTAAGAAAAAAACATATGAGCAAAGGGAAAAAGAAGAGAGACAAACCCAGAAAGAAACTCTTAACAACAGAGAACAAACTGATGTTTGCCAGAGGGGACGGGGCTGGGGGGATAGAGGAAATCAGTGATGAGGATTAAGGATGCACTTGTGATGAGTACCAGGTGTTGTATGGAATTGTTAGATCACTATGTTGTACACCTGCAACTAATATAATGCTGTATGTTAACTATCCTGGAATTAAAAATTTAAAAACACTTATAAAAATAAAGAGTGTTATTTTGGAGAGATTTTTAGTAAAAGTAATGCAATGTCATGTGGGGTTGGTTTTGGTTTTGGTTTATAGCAAGCCAAGAACATGAGCAATGAACTTGGAGTCTGGTACACAGGAGGTGAGGTCCAGCTCTGTGACCTGAGCATAGATCTAGACCTTATTGGGCCTCAGTTTCCTCAACCATAAACTGAGAGTATTGAGTGATGTGACTTCTGACATGCCTTCCAATCCTAAAATGTGAATGTTATTTTGCCCACAATGTCAATATCCTTTATGATAATGATGGCAGTAGAAGACATTTACTTAACCAGGCACCTCCAAGCCTTCATCTGATAGCGCTAACGTATGTGCATATCCTCTTGTACTTGGCTTGCAGCAAAGTGTTAGTCTAAAATTACGGCTCCCTCAAATCACATTATTTTTATGTATTAAGCTGAATCCTAACACTTGAAGTTTGAAGTTTTTATGATTTTGGCCAGAGTAGACATCCTGTTTTCCAGGGACAAAGGGTTTTAAAATTCACTTCTCTGCAAATCTACTCTCTCTCAAAATCATATTTTGATGAGTTAAGTGCAAATGAATCAAAAACATACGGATTTCATTTTCCTTGAAATTCTCATGGGCTAAAAAGTGGGAAAAGAGAAGAGAAGATGAGGAGGAGAAAGAGAGGGAGCAGCTACACAACAGAGGAGAGGGGTTCCATTGAACAACAACAACAAAAATCTGGCATCATTCTTGGAAGCAACTGCCAAATAAGAGTTGTACTAGATTCACCATCATTCTCCGATAGCCAAGGGGACCCTTGTGTCTTTAAGGACAGGACTCCAAATGCAGCATGATGAGGGGAAAGGTACAATGGTTTTGGAAGCAGATCACAATTTGGACCATTTGCTAGTAATGTGACCCTATGCAAGTCAGTTAATCTTAGGAGCTCCATTTCTTCAAATGAGAATAACAGGACCTATGACAGATGGTTACTATGAGGCTTATTAACAACAACATTTATAAAGTTCCCAAGAACATACCTGCAACATAGTAATATAAGTATCTGTTCTTATTTCAACATTGTTTGGCACCTAACCTAACTGCCCATGGAGAATGAGCTTCTCACAAAACTATCTCAATCGAGTCAGCTGTGACTGTCCTTTATCGGTCCCGCCTTCCTTCTACCCTTCATTCCTAAGTCCTATGAAGAGTCAACAGCCTGGAAAAGTACTTGTATGTGTGACTTAGAGTTTCTGTGCTTGCAACACAATTTGTACACAAATATGTTTTTCCCTACGTGTGATGGTAGGGAAAACAAGGCTAGAGGAAAGTATCCATGTTCCCCTAAGTTTGTGGTCAGAGCAAGTCCCGTTTGGTTCACTTCTGGGCTGTTCTTGGCCACCTCACCCTTAAATTGCTCCCTGTCTGCATTCAGTTCCCAGAGCTAGGGTGTCTTTCTAGCTGTTTCCAGGGTTACCTTCCATTATTGCTTCTTTCCAAGGCCTCCAGTTCCTTGGAAGAAAGGAATTAATTAAGGCTGAGTCTTCCTCTCTCCTCTCAGTTCTTGGGCCTGCTCTGACCTTCTTGTGTTAGTACTTACTCCCATCCCCTCCTCTTCTCCTTCCCCTCACCCCCTTTCCACCCCCACTCCCACCCCAGAGTGGGAGGAAGGAAGGAGTAATGTCAACGTGTGCTGCTGCTGCTGGTGGTTCTGACAGGTTACGTCAGTTGAGCTTTTAAACAAGAAACAAGGTAGGATCCTTCTTAGCTATCCAGGATTGGAGTAGAAATTCTTGAGGGAGACACCCTGGACCTGAGCACTGGAAGCCAAGGAGAAAGATCAACATGGAGGGGGGCTGCCAGCATGTGGGAAATGGAGGTGGGGGGGGATGGGTTAAATAGGCGGTGGGCATGTAGGAGTGCACTTTTTGTGAGGAATGCAAGACAGCACGAAGATTTATGCCAAATAGCATCTTCACTTGGAGCTACCAAATGAGCTACTGCCACATAAAGATGACTTTATGAGCTCAGTTCCAAAACTAAAAGGAAATTCAAGACCCAGGATTGATCAGTTCAGTGACTCCTGGCCAAGGCCACTCCCACCGCCATGAGTCTCTTCTGCTGACCTATGTAGTATGACACACAACAAAAAGTTATAATTTTAAAATGTTATCATGAATATCATTACAATACAACATTTTGCGATGATCATGTAGGAGCTTCTGCTATGTGACGAGCTCTGGATTAGGCATTCACAAATTATTTAACTCATGATAAATAAAATCAACCTCATGACCCATGCAGGGGCTTAGAAAGTTGAATCATTTTGTCCAGGACTAAGATAGGCAGCAGAATAAGGATTTGAACAGAAATCTCTGAGGAATACAGTATAAGAAATTGTAGTATGAGGAATTATATCTCTTGAATAACTGAAAACAAATAACAACAACAAAATGCTCTGGAAACTTTTGCTTTACTTCCTCCCAAGAGGGGGAAAATTCTTTCAGTGACGATAAAGAACAAGAAAGATTATTCCTAGTGAAGAGTCTTCAACAAGGCACTTACAATTCTATGATTCTCTGATTTTCTGAGTCTAAAGCAATTAGTTCCAGTTCATGGTATATAACAGTCCAAACTCCTTTCATTGCTTTCTACCCCAAAATGAGAGGATGAGGGAAGGGAAAACATATAATCTTATTGGTCTCCATTACTTAAGTGGATTTCAAAGCACACTGTCATTATTTAAATGTCATAACCACTGCCCTCCTTTGTCTCCCTGGCCAACTTCTGCTCATCCTTAAAACACCTTAAATGTCAATTTCTTTCACCATTTCACTCCACCTCTTCATTCTCCAATACCACGTGACCACAGCACCCAGGGCTCGCCTGCCATAGTATCTGCCATGATGTTTTCATTGCAAATTCTTTTCTGTAGACTCTAGCCCCCTTGAGATAGATATTGTCTTTTAATCTCTGGGCCTCAGTACCTAGTACAGGCTCACTAATCAGTGAGTTAAAGAATGAATTAATAAATTCATTAAGACTCAAACTCGGGTTCCCTATTAATCTAGAGCTCTGTCCAAACCAATCCACCTCCATGCGTTTAAACTATGCATAATTTACCCATCATCATAAATTATGTGAAATTATGTGTGCATTCCTTAGGTCAAAAGCTACAACTCAGGGGCCCCCACAAACATTCTTATCAAGCATATACACTGCAAAGTTGATCAGCTGGTATGACATCAGAAAGGCTATAGTCCAGATGGAGCTTACCACAGCAATAGCTACAATCAATCCCAAAGCTTTGTTATTGACAGAGTGAATGCCATCAATGTTTTTAATTGATGGAATTGGCACTTGGTTAATTAATAAGACAAATGTTAGAAACGGGCTCCTGGTGGCGAAATGCATAAAAATTGTCTAAAATAGTTTAGAGATGCCCCCACACCCTTGCATTTGCATTGCATGTGCCAGATGGAAAACTCCAGCAAGGCCTATAGCTTATACTCTTATTAGATGCTACCCCTACCTTTCACACTGGATGGCTGGTATTGACCGAAGGGTCACAGAATACCACCTCTCAAAAGTTACCACGTTCACCCTGGAAGTCACATTTCTCAAAATTCTGTTTACAAAACCTAGAAAGGCAAAGAGCTGGAACTTCATCAACTTTAGAAAACACATGGATGAAGTCTTTGGTGTCAGCTTGCTAATGATATATTTGTTTTTTAAGAAACGTTTGCACGTATGGAAGAATTTGGTCTGAGATTAGCTTTGAGAATGACCTGGTAGCAAGGTTCTGAGGAAGCAGCTAAAACTCTCCCACCCAAACTCTTTGAACCTGCTGTTTTCTACCAAAGAAAATTCAAGATGTGTGCTTAACCCAGCTGGCTTGGGTCAGTTTCTAACACATGACCTCAGCATCTTCCTATAGCTAACCGAGACAATGTGCACATATGAAGTAAGGTTTCTGTAAGGAGAAATAAATGTTTACCCAAAATGCATGGAAACAAATTAGTGCCTCCACTGAAAATTTCCAGATTGTTTTAAACACAAGCCAGTTCTGTCAGCTGAGGCTTTTCACACTTGCTAATGCAAAGCTCCTTTTGCCTTTATGAGCAACAGATTCAAGAGAACAAAATGACCTCCCTTAAAAATCTGGTCCCACATGACATAAGTGGCCTTTTATTCCCTGTTGTTTTACAAAAGCACTTTCCAAAGTGTCACAGGCTAACCCCTCCCCCCCAAGAAGATTTCTGTGGTTATATGGTCAAACCTTCCGTTGCAGATAATAGAAAATATACTAGCTGATTTGAGCAGAACAAGTTTTACAAAAACAGCGTTTGAGAACTGACTGTCAAATGCTAACATGTAGCCAGCAAAGGCATCTCCTGTCCCATAGGTATGGCCCGTAGGACTCCAGGGAGCGTTTCTCAAACTGCAATATGTACACAGACTTCCTGGGATCTGGTCAGTACACATTCCGATTCTACAGGTCTAGGGTGTGGCCTGAGCTTCTGCTTCGCTCACTAGCTCTCTGCTGATGTCAGTGCCAGTCTGGGAACCACACTTTGAATCTCCACTCCCACCGCTGCCACCTGCCAAAGGGGACTCAGGCTGCCAACCTTGGACATTAAAGCTCTGCCTCAACTTCCCCCAAAATACCAAACACCTCCCATTTTTCCTTTCCAGAAGATTCAGTCACCCGAATGGGCTGCCTCCTCTCATTGCCTCTTCTTCCTCCCAAAATTAAAGTGTGCTTGTGTGGCGTAAACTAGGGCCAAAGATTACACCCTAGCTCAAGGATGTCCGGCAGATGAAGTTTCTGGATTTCTAGTCAGGGTAGGAAGACACACTCGGAAGGGGCTGACCTGGGTGCTGAGTGAGCCAAGCTGCAGTACTTTCTAAAAGTACTGATATTATCAACACTAAGAATAATTATGATGGCTAATACATATGGCAAACTAATTACATACCAGGCATTATGATAAATGTTTTACTTGTACTATCTTACTTAATATCACCACAAAACTCCCTGAAGGAGCTATTATCATTATCCACTTACAGATTAGGAAACTAAGAAACATGAGGGGGGGGAACCAGACTTGTCCGAGGTCACAAAGATAGTCAATGATAAAGAATCTGAATACAAGTGGCCCGACACCAAAGCCCGTACTCACTACTACACCACACTGCCTCATAGAAGATGGAAAATTCTATTCCCTTTTTAGAGATTCACCGTATAGTGTGCCTTATGGTCTCAGATAAATTCTACAGTAAAGACACTTGTTTCACCGGACTTAACCCAGTGTTTCTCAAACATCTTTGGACATGGAAATTTTTATTTTTGTCAAGTAATATTTATTAACATTAGGAACATTAGAAAATGTCCCACAAGACAAACTTCAGGCACTGCAGTCTTAAATTTGAATTCTTTGGCTGTAGACAGACCAAGCTTAGAATTTTAAGCAGGACAAACCTCGCCCCGCCACCTTCTATCCCGAATGGGTAGGTCTCACACTTTCTCATCAGTCAGAACCACCTGGATTTCCGATTCCATAGTTCTGAGGAATTTTCCCTCCTAACAAATTCCTAGAGAATGTTGATGATGTGGTCCAGGGGCAACACTTTAACGACTGGCTTGGACATTGGGCAAGTTATTGTCCTTCTCTGAACTTTAGTCTTCTTATTTGTAAAATGGATACAATAATGTCTACTTTATGGTGTCCTTAATCCCCTTATTAACAAGTATTTATGAGTACCCACAATGTGCAAGATATGGTGCTCAGTGTGGGGATACAGTAGTGGTCAAAGAGAAAAGGTCCCTGCCTCTAGGAGCATACACCCTGGCTGTGGGAGGGACGTGAGATAATTGTGTGTGACATGGGTAAAGTCATGCATGGCCCCGAGGAGGTGCTCGTTAAGCATTAGTTCCCTTCTTTCCTTCTTCTTTACTCACCTCCAAAAAATTCTTACCCATTCCTATATCCCCACTTATATTTATAAGCATCACATCCTCCACACCTGTCCCCAACCCCCAACTCCCAACCCAATCATATTAATCCTTTAATTCAAAATTCAGAACCCATGTTCTTACTGAAGTCTTTCTTAACTACCCCACCTCATGATTACCTTTCATTATGTTAAACATATGTAACACTTATCATCTACTTTCTACATGGGACTTCAAATGCAATCATTATGTTCCATTCATGTACAGACACAGATATAGATATTCCCAAGCAGATCATAAAAATCCAGGGGAACATTCATGCCTTACACATGTTTCCAAGTACTCATAGAATACCTACCATATATATGCAAGACACCAGAGGACATTTTTTGCTTCCCTCAGAGGGCACTGTTCCTCATAAATGCTCAGAAAATTAACATTATGTACCTGACTCACTTAATGAAATCTGTTGAGTCCCTATTATTTGGTGCAAGGTGGTAGAGATTCAGAGATAAATATAGTCCCTTTTTTATTAGATTGTGAGCTCCTTGGGAACTGAGACAATATTGGTTTCACAGCTGAATCCTTAACAGTAACACTGTATCTGGCGAAATACAGATACGAAATTGGTAAAAGCCAATACATTAAAAACAAATAGATAAATAAAAGAATGTTCTAGAAGAACATACCAATAAATGGTGATAATACATGGTAGCAAGAACAATAACAGAAGTCCACCCTCAGTTCTAAATCCTAGAGCAAAGAATCTCTCTTTCTATGGAGTAGAACAGTCCACAGCAAATAGATAAGACATGGAAACCTGATACTGAAATATAAAACAATTTCTCCAACTGGAGAATGAAAGAAAGGCCCGGAAGAAGAATAGTAAATGCAATGGTCTTACAAGAATATAAGTATGAGTTGTTATCAAAGAAAGATAGGAACTGAAAGTGATTGCCAAGAGTGGATAACAATAAGGTTGAGAATATAGACACACAGGTACCAGTTTGGAAAGTACCAGTTTGGATTATGTACCAAGGAATTTGGATTTTTATCTTGGGTCCAAGGTTGTATATCTGGAAGTTTATATTTGCCAGAGCAATTTTAAACAATTTTCAATGGATTGCAAATATTAAAAATTGTGATATCTTATGTAAAAATTCAGAGATCTTTATTTGCTTATTTTTGCTTTTCCTGAAAAATAGAAACATCTAGCAACACTAAGCCCACATTCTTCATGGCGCCCATGGCTAATGTGAAGTAGAGTTCAACCCTGTAATTTGGGGTAATCATGCTTAAATTTTCCACATGTGTTCTTTACTTTTGGATTTCTTCCTTCATTCTTCCCTCATCAAATATTGCTGAGTACCAGGTGACAAACACTTTTCTGGGTATTAGGGAAGCAGACACATAGGTGGGTCAGGGTCTCCCAGTTTAGCAAAGAAGATGAGTGGACAAATAAATACATTTATCAGAATTATCAGCACTTTGCTAGAACTCTCCATTAGTATGGGATAGGGAAAGTGAGATAGACCTGGAAAGTCCTGAAAGGCTTCACATAGGAGATAGGACCAGAATCTTAAACACCGAACAGATAAGTCCCTCCTAAAGGAACAAATGGGAGAGTGAGTTTTCTAAAGAGAGAGAAAAGGTGAGCAGGCCCATATGGAGAAGGAAATGAAGAAATTCTTCAGGGTTTGATGTAGGGTTAATAATGGTAGAAGGTAAGAGTAGAGGATAAGGAGAGGTAAGTTTGAACTGGTGGGCTAGAGTTGGACCATACAAGCTCCTGGGCTAAGAAATGTACACTTCCTTACAAAGAACCCCATGGCTGTGTAAATATAGACATTCAGTACACATCGACAGTGACTTCAAAACTCTACAAATTCTAAAATTCGAAAAACTCTAAAGCACTCCAAAATTTTTTAGTCTCCACAAGATTTTCTTAGAAACAAAACAGTCACCAAAACATACTTCAAAATACTTTTCTGGTAAATGATTGAATACAGACAAAGAGTACTATTAGATTTATTTTACCTTTCCAGCATCCCAGAATGCTAGGGCTAGGAGTTACCCTGTAGAGTATCCTGCCTCCCAGTTAAGAAATGGAAGCACAGAGAGGGAGAAATTTGCTTGAGGTCACACAGGGAGTAGGAGTAGAGCTGGGTTTAGGCCCTGAGTTTCTCCCCCTCCCCAGTCCGGGATGTAGATACAATCATTCCACTCAAGGGCTTCCTGTAGCGTGGCCAAGCTGCTTTGCTGAGTCCTGTTTTCCATAACTCACTGCCTTTCTCAAAATTTCCTGTTTCCAATGATTTTCATTAAAAAATTGGAATCGTGTTGCCAGAGTGGGGGGAAATTCTGGTTTAAAGGCAACATAAAATTGCTCTTAACTTTCTGATTCAAATCACCTAATTAGAGGCATTATGCTCTTTGAGACAAGTCACAAATCAGAAAAGAAACCCTGCAATGTTTTTGGACCACATCCCTGGGGGAGGGCCGTGGAGGAGTTGGGGTGGGAGGGGTGGGATTAATTAGGGTAGAAAGGAGTCACAAATTACCCCTGCACAGTGGCTAGGATTGGGCCCCTCAACTTAAAGGTCTATAGGAAACACAGGCAGGCTGTCTGCTTGAACAAAACTCCTGGATGGAAAAGTTTCTCGGCTTCTGCGTCTGGTTTTTCTCACTCTTTCCTTTTTCCCACTCAGTAGCACTTGAGTGGATTTGGAGAAAAGTCTTACACCACAGCACATGGGGAAGCAACGTTCAGAATAGCACAGAATTTAAACCACTGAAGAGCACTGAGCAGAGTTAAGAAACGTGTGGGAGTCAACCAGTCTTCCAAGAAACCTTCTCATTTCCCAGCAAGCCAAGGGCAGTACATCTCGTTATTTGTAGGGTCCGCATTTGCAAATCTGCCTGCTTGCTAACGTGGCCTAATGGTGCCATGTTTTCCACAATTGTGTGCTTTCTGTTGGTGATTTCACCATTGAAAAGAGTGCCAGAGTGCTGTCCAGTGTTCCTAAGGGCAGGAGAGCCATGACATGCTTACAGAGAGAATGAACATGTGAATATTCATTCAGGTGTGAGTTATAATGCTGTCGGGTGGGAGTTCAATGTTAATGATTTGACAATATATGTGAAGGTGTCTTTACACAGAACCACACATACAGTAAAATTATAAATTGATATGGCTCACAGAAACCTAACCCTGTATTTCCCCAGGGAGCAATGGCTCAGTGTTTGCTAATTTGGCACTTGTGGTGACTTCCTAGAATGCAACTTTACAAATTACAAGAACTGCCTGTAATTTATTGGCAGGTCGAAAGTCTCCATTCCAGAGAGACTTTCTCTGACTGCTCTATTTAAACCTGCATATCCTCTCCCCTTCCCTTGACACTGTTTTTCTCTATGACACTAAGCACCTTCTGATATACGATGGGTTTGACTCTTTGTTTACTATCTCCTCTAGAATGTAAGCTCTATGAAAGCAAGGGTATTTGTCTATTTAGGTCAATGTCTAAGCGCACAGCTACAAGAGTGGGCAGTGTGGACTAGGTATCAAGATGTTAAAATTATATAAAAAAAAGTTGGTACTTTCATTTGAAAAAAATGGAAGCATAATCAAAATTAGCATATATGCTAACCACAAAATGATTCTCCCACTCCCCAAATTAATTTGTTCACCACTAAAATTGATTTAATATAAGCAACATAAGAGAAGGGCAAATTTGGAAATTCTAAAATGAAATTTCACCTACTAATAAACAATTCTTGATTCTGGGCACATGGTATGTAAAAAACAAAAAAAAAGAAAAAACGACCTGAGTTTTGGAGTTGAACAAGGTTGAGTTTAAAGCTCTTTGGGCCAGTTATCAGTAATGTGCCCCTAGAAAATTTCTCTTCAAACCTCTGCTTTCTTCTCTGTGAAATGGAGGTAGTATCTGCCAAAATAGTTAATGAGTGCTTAATAAAAGTTATGTTCTATTAAAAAAAAAGAAATAGTTGAATGAGTAAATGAATGAATGAGAATACACTCATACACTCATCAAGAGTTCTGGGAGGAAAACCAGTAAGCCTTGTTTCTCCTCATGGTTCCATTGGTATCTTGGTAATATATTACTTTAGCCAAAATATGTACCTTCTTTGGGCTTCATTCATAAAATAAGAGAGTAGATTCTAAGCATTTTGTGCATCATGTTCTTTGAAAATGTGAGAAAAACTATGAATATTCTGCCTAGAAAAAAAACGAATATTCAGATTTTGCACAACATTTCACTATATAGTCAACTGGTTCACAGAACTGCATCTGTAGTTTGTAGATCTCGGTTTAGGAAATGGCAGTCTTAGACTAGGAAGAGTATCTAAGTTCTCCTCCAGCTCTTAACATCTCTTTTCTTATCCCTTCCCTAAGGAAAAAAGTCCTGAGAATTGATCACATACATGACATTGCATTCAGTGATAAAGGAAGAGCATAGGAGACATAATAAAAATAAGACTCAACTTACAGCTCTGGTGTCTAGCAGAAGAGAAGGGACAGTCCAACATAGAAGGGAAGACTCTTAGGTAGGGGGCACATACTGGGCAAAAGTGCAGATATGAAAAGCATAGGAGACAGTTGGAGAAGAATAAATAGTTCTGGTCTCTAGCGGGGAATGCCTGCCTGCCTGGCTTGAATATATGCAGGTCATGGGAAAAACAAATCCTCTTACATTGTCAGCAAGGGCACAAGAGGATTGTCATCATCTGCTACTGAAGCTATGGCCCACCTCCACCATCTTCTGGTACCCTGAGTCAGCCAGTATGCAGCACTCCTGATGGCCAAGGATTGCTTGGTTTTCTTCTTTCCTCTCCTATCATCATACACTAAGTACCTGGACTGTACTGAACAGTTTTATACAGGTTGTCTCACTTCCTCACCCTTGTTTTCAGATGAAGGAGTTGAGGCTCAAAAAGGTGAAGTAATGTACCTAAGTCCACTCATTGAGTTACCGGTAGAGCCAACATTAAGAATCCACAAAATCTGACTCCAAATCCATTATCCTTTCCCCTGCGCCAGGATGCTTTTGCCTAGATGTGCCTATCCTTAGTGGTAGTTGGGTGGAATTTGAAAGGATACATTGGGAGGATGCAGAGTTGAGATGCAGCCTGGAGGCCTTTGGAAATGGGTGATGGACATATGTCAGGACGTTCTACCAGTCATTGACCCCAAGTGAAGACTATACACTGATGAGAAGGGACAAGGAGTTTAAACCATGCTGCAGGCAATACTACAGCAGCATTACTACAAACAAATCTCATTTAAACATCTCTTCATCAAATGTTTGACTATGATATAATTAAAAACAATAACTATTATTATTTTTATTTTGTATATGTAGAGATGGGAGCCAAGAGACAGATGACTTGTTCGAGTTCTTACAGCTAGTCAGGATAGACCCAGACTTTGGACCCCAGGGTGCATGACTCTACAGCTAGCTTTTTCCCTACCATTGAACACTGCCTTTCTGGTTGGAACACAGTCTTTGTTGTGAAGAGAGAACTTACCAGATGAACACTCCACTTTGCACCTAAGAAAATCTTGAAGGTTTAGGTTGAGCTGATTGATTTCAAATGATTCTTTTGAGTAGATACCTCCATGACTCCCAATTTTCAACTTGTTTTATAGACTTCTTCTGATTCCATACATCTTTCCTCTGCTTTTATATGAGGACATCTGGGTTTCCAACTGGAATTCCTTCTCTACAAGTCAGAACCTGGACTGGACAGGAAATTAAGTTCCTTCTCTTGATTTTGCATGGTTGCCAGCTGTCCCTTCTGTTTCCCCTTTACAGCCCAGAGAATATGCATGCACAGACATTCTCTAGCCTAGTCAGGGAGAACCACACTCCGACCTTTTGGTTGAATCTGAAGAATGGCCCTACAGAAGTCTCTATAGCCACTGTCTTCCACATATCCTGGTCTCCATTTCCAGTCAGTCAATCAGTATTTCCACATTCAGAGCACCAATATGTCTCATCTTGGTGCCTCTGCTCATGCTATCACCATCATCTGTGACTCCCTAACCTCAAAGAGGGCTAACCAACTGGCCCAAAGCCTTGTCACCTTTTAAAAAACCAGCTCAAATACCACTTCCTCCAAGAAGTCTTCATTGATCTCCTCCAATGGATATTAATCTCTCCCTCTTAGATCACCCTCAGCTGTGTACCTCTTTCTGTTACCTTCAATTAAATTATCACAAGTTATAAAAATGTCTCATCTCCTCTACTTAACTACTTGACCCTCTATTTTTCTTATGACAAGAATTATATCAGATTAATATTCGATTCCCTACAACACAACACCTTAAATTTACTAGTTAAATGCCTCACCAAAAATTATCGTCATCATCATAATGCCTATAATTTAACAAGCACTTATTTTGAGCCACATATTTTTCATATATTGTTTCTAGTCCTTGTAATAACCCTGTAGGGTATTTTTCATCATCCTCCTTGTTCAAATAAGGAAACTAAGACGTGATCAGCCAATAAGTGGAAGAGGAAGACTTCAAACTCTAGTCTGTGCTTCCAAAGCCCTTTGATCTTGACACTGTAGTTTGGTGCTGCTGAAAGATTATCTCAGAATAAGTAAGGTGCTGCATGGATTCACTGGAGTCTCTGAACTTTAATCCCCCACACCCCCACCATCTGAAACAAAATTAAGATCGGTAAAAAATTCCCCGAGCACCTCAAATCATTGTCCTTATATAAAAGGCATTCATCTTGAGAAATAGTATAGTGTGACATTTGTGAACACAAATTCTGGAGCCACACTGCTTGAATGCTGACTCTGCTATTTGGATAGCTGGGTGTTCTTGGGAAGTTCCTTAACTTCTCTGTATCTCATTTCCCCATTTGTAAATGAGCATTATCATCATCACCATCCCTGCTTCCAAAGGTTTGTGGTAAGAATTAAACAGGTGATAGGAATATGGCACTCAGGAATGTGCTTGTTCAGTTTAGTTATTACTAATGGGCCAGCAGCTACAAACTGCTAGCGTGTAAGAAGGATACAATCTGCAGATGATTGTAACTATAATTGCTTCATATAGCATATTTTGAAGCAGTGATTTAGAGGCAAAACTTAAAATGTTTTAGGTTATACACACATACACACACAAAATGTAGATTCCTACCTTCTCTTAGATAGATCAGAAGATCTATTAACTCTGAACACCTATTGCTACCTGGCCATAAGCCAATGGGACTGAATAATAGTTTGCCCAACTTAAAAAAAAGGTCTCAGGTGAATCACTGGGGCCCTGATTCCCCTGTTGCCCTGGGTTTAGCCACTTCTCTTAGCTGTGTTTTGTGCTCTTGAATGAGTTATCCCTGTGTTACACCCTTGTTAAGAATATTTTGAAGTGTTATCTAATCTACCATATGCTTCAGTGAGTTGAGTTATCAAATTTTCCAGTCCAAACCCAATTTGAAACAGTAAACTGGGTAATCATTCACATTAGCTGACTGATAGGAAAATGGGTATTGGAACAGATAAAGCCAGGAGGAAAAAAAAACCCAACAGCAGACATGGCCCTCCATCACAGTGAAGCACCACATTCAAAATCACACTCCAAATGTGGCATCACCATGTAGTATCATGCTACATGAATGTTTGCTTATTAAGAATGATTCCCTTACTACCTCCCAGTTTAAGGCCTTCCTTGATATTGTATCTCCTTAGTAGGTTTGCTCCATTCTCTCAGTCATACTCTGTATGCCAAACCAGAAGGAATGTCTTACTCTCTTAAGTCCAACAGCACAATTTAAGAAATTCTACTCTCATCCTGATTGCAGCCTTGCCCACCAGACTGAGTCTCTGGAGTGCAGGGGCATTGTAGAACTTGTCGTGCGCCCCTTAGGGCTAAGCAAAGTGTCTTGGGGTTATTTGATAAGTGTATATTTGAGTGAATTTTAAGAAAATTAAAAACCATCCATTTTTCTAGCTGACCTAAGCAGATGGTATGAAATATAATTGTTCTCAAATATTTCAATCAAATTATTTTTTAAAAATTCAAAAAGTGTTGGGTACATAAATGGGCTAATTCCCATCAGAAACATTTATTTTTATTACTTTGCCCTTAGAACTAAAAATGCCCAAGCCATGAGTTGGCTTCCTCTTTATTTTTTTGTGCTTCAACTCTCAATACCAGTTTTCCGGTTTTTTATTCATTTTTCCAAATATTTTATTTATTCATTTGACAGAGAGCAGGAGAGAGAGCCAGAGTGTGCACAAGCAGGGGGAGCAGCAGAGGGAGAGGGAGAAGCAGGATCCCCACTAAGAAGGGAGACTGATGCAGTACTCGATCCCAGGACCCTGGGATCATGACCTGAGCCGAAGGCAGACGCTTAACCTACTGAGCCACCCTGGCACCCCAGTTTTTCAGTTTTTTAAATAAAGACTTATATTCATCCATCAGGTCTTATCTTGTACCGCACCTCCTCTGGAAAGCCTCCCATAACATCTAAGACTAGATTTAAGTCTTTCCCATGAGCCCCTACAACTTCCATGCACTGTCACACTACGAAAATTCCCTAGACTATCACCTCTGTAAAGGCAGTGATTACGCCCCATTCACCACTGGGATCCCTTGAATAGAACAAGTGCTCACAAAATGTTTACTGATCAAAAAAAAGGAGTGAATCAACAACTGAGTGAGTGTATTTACAAGGTAGTTGTAAGAGCCCGAATCTTAGTTGTCATCATCATTATCAGAAATGTTAAACACAGGGGAGCTGAGCTGAGAAATGCTTTGGCCAACCCTGCTGTCTGTTGTTCCCATCTGTGGCTGCCCCGGCCCCAGCCCTTCACCCATTATATACCCACTGAGCTTTCCCGAAGCTGACCCCATGCAGGCAAGGCTGGTGGGGTGTTTTCCAGCCTCACCAACCTAATTGTTCTTCATTTCCTGCCTGTAAATGGTACAAGGTGTGGAGTTGCACCTCCCAATGTCCCAATTTCAATCATTTGTCTACATTAATCGACACTAATGGCTTTTACAAATGTAAGTCTTTAAGCTCCAGTAAGTTACATGTGTTTGAGGAGACCATTGAAAGAAAGCTTCCAGGAAAATGTTCTCCAAATATCCTGAAAGCAAGGAGAGACCCAGCATTCCAAAGCCCCGTGCCTTTGCTCAGCAATCCCTTAAGAGATTGGGTTGTTATTATTAATAAAGTGTGATTTTCTCCAAATGAAAGAACAAAACCCTGTGTTTTGCATGAAAAAGACAGGCACAACAAGATCCAGATCACATCAGTTCATTGGACACCAAAAATGGCATGTATTTAACTTCCATCTTTTCTAAAAAATATTTTTAAGGAATATAACAGCATTAGGTAAGATTTTTAAAATATTTTTGTCCTTGAGCCCAAGATTAGAATATTCTGCTACCATCTTGGAAGAGCCACTGACAGTCTTTTTTCATGGTTATTGTATTCAACCTAATACAGTCTCATATCCTCTTTTCTCATGGAATGTTATACCATAAATATATCTTTCTGGTTATAATCACAATTTGAAGAGATAGTATTTATTTTAATACATAAAGTTTAATCTCCTTAACCACTGCCTATTATTAAACATTAAAATATAAGACCAATAATTAAAAAAAACAGTAATTTAGAAAGTAAGCAATGGGTTAGGGAAAAAATACAATACATAGCAGCTATAAAAGATTATGAAAGATTCTTTACTCATCTTGGCATTAGCTATCTGATTAGCACCCTTTTTGAGAATTCTCAAATATCATCATTCTGAGAAGCAGACACAGGAAGGCAAAATTCTGATGACAAGAATAGACTGCAGGAAAGAATATTTTTTAATAATTTTTTGAAAACTATAGGTGTAATAATAAATGTGAATAATTCCAAGTCCCACAATCAAAAGGCAGACAGTCTCCAATTCATTGAAACAAATTTAAAAAAATCTAATAATATATTATTTACTTAAAACGGTACTGGTAAGATTAATTACCTGATACGACTAGAAAATAGTTTCAAAACTACCTTGTCTTTGCCTGAATTCCCCCCAAAAGTAGATACTAAAACAAAAGCTAGTGTGCAAATAGTTCGTTTGAGAAGTGATTCCTGCAAGTAGGAGTTAGGATCAGAGCAAATGAAAGACACAGAGAGAAGACTAAAAGGATGCATGATTATTGATCCTGTCACTGCTATGGAGAGGGACACTTGATCCTGCAGGGCTCCTAAGGAGCCCTCTAAAATGCATCTCAGAGCACTGCTCCCAGGGGTGTGAGTGAAGGAAGAATTCATATTCACTGGCTCTCCATCCCATTGGTCAAGCCTAACCCCATGGGAATTAACTCATTCAGACACGGACCTTTCCTGGCTTTGCCAGTTAAAATAATACCGCTCCCTATTGACTGAATTGGTTGTCACAATAGCACCTGAAGTAAGTCATGCTGAAAGGACCTGAAGTGGCTCACGAGAGGTATCTGGCAACAGTCCATCCTGGCATTGTTCAGATTTGCTCGTGCCTTCCATTAAGTTCATCACCTTCAAGGAGGCGGCTAACTGGTATTCTGCAAGTGAAAAAAGCTAAGGTCCTCATAGTCACAGTTGTCTCAAGCCCTAATTAGTATTCATCATCTCCCTCCTCCAACACCCTCTACAGATTTCCCTCACTCCCAGCCAATATTTTAGCTGGTCGAGGCTACTTTCCTGGTGAACTGTCCCAGGACATTATCCCTAAGGGGGCTAAGGCTTCGGCTGCTCCCACGCATGGTTTGTTTCGGTTTTCAGCTCACCATTAACCACCATGCATGGCAGATGGATCCCGTGGTTCCTGACAAACTCAGCCCCGCCTCCATTCTGTTGCAGCAACTCTACATCTTCCTGGTAATTAGGATCCATTACCCCCACCAGTACAGCAACTCTCTTCTTTGCCTGTTGGTCCAATGACAGAGGAGCCCAAAATGGCCAGTGAGGTGTTTCCAGCCTCACCATCTGTTTGAAATTTGAAGTTCAGTTTGAAGTTAGTGGAAATCTTACTGTGTCTCATGGTAGAAGTGCCTTCTTCCACCCCTGCTTGGGAACTAGAGCCTTTAACCCATCAGATACTGGTGATCGAGCCCCAAAACTCATACTGAAGGTCTACATTCTAGGAGATCTACTATAACCAGCTCTCTTAGCCTGGGTTCCCCCAAAGGCAAGAGCCAAGACCAAATCTTGAATGCAAGTAGGTTTATTTAGGAAGTAATTCTAGAAAGGAGGGATGAGGGGCAGGAGAAAAGTGGAAAAAGAGAGAGAGAGAGAGAGAGAGGAGGAGGAGGAGAATGGGGAGACAGCCAACACGAGGATGCATTGTTGATTGGGCCATCGCTATAGTAGACAGCTGCTTCATAAATCTATCTTGAAATTGTCCACTCAGGAGTCAAAGAGAGAAGAATTTCTATCATCTTACGGTTAATCTTCCCTTTCCATGAAACTGAGTCACTAATTGTTGCCAAAATTCCCTTTCTTTAAAACCCTACATTCCCGACATGCAGTATAAGCTAATTTTATTTTATTGTCCGGGTCAGAGACATTTTCCTGTATCAGATGTCATTTTCTATTCTTCTTGCCCTGAACTTCTAAATTATCCTGCCTCAAAGCTCCAGGATTAGATTTCTGTCAAGTTCCAGGACTCTGACAATCTTTCTCCCTATTCAGTGTAACTTCCAGTGGTTCCCATGGTGTCCCTGTTTCTGAAGGGGCTTTGCTTCTCCTCCTCTAGCTCTCCCTGACCACTCTCCATGCGTTATGAACAGATGTCATGCTTCCCCAACCCCTTCAACCCATTAGTAGACCAGAACATACTGTGATGCTAAAAATTGTTGCCAGAAATTCCTGGCTATAATCACATTGAACTCTGAAGAAACACATTTTATTTTCCAGATAGACTGAAAAACAGCATAAACTCCAACAAGTGAGTTTTAACTTCTTCTCTGAGAATTATTTCTGGCTGAAGAGAGCACTGGAGGGAGTCAGAGCACATGGGTTTGAGTATGGCCCTGACATACCAGAGAAGGTATGGAAACTGAAGCTCTAAAGCGGTAAGACTATTTTCCCACCTATGAAATCAAGATGTATTTATCTGTTGAGTTGCTAAGAGGTTCAAATGCAAAATTAACCAACATTTGCATATCTTACCATTATCTCATACGTCATCAATGTGGTGTTATTACATTATCGTTAGTTTAGTGTAAACTGGTAAAAACATCTACCTATTGGTTTTCTTCAACACACATTTATTGAGAACTACTATTTTCCAGGTCTGGATGTAAATTTCAGTACCTATAAATAAAAGTATTTGACAAATCGTAATGAAACTCCATTCCTTCTATATGGTTAGCTTGGACTGCCTTAGCAAAATACCATATACTGGGTGGCTTAAACAACAGAAAATTATTTTCTCACAGTTTTAGAAGTTAGAGGTCCTGGATCAAGGTGCTGGCTGATTCGGTTTCTGGTGAGACTCTCTTCCTGACATGCAGGTGGCTGTCTTCTTGTCTTCTGGCTCTGTTCTCACACGGCCTTCCCCTGTGTTAATACAGAGAGGGAGAGAGATCTATGTATCTCTTCCTCTTCTTACGAGGACATCAGTCATAGTGGACTAAGAGCCCTCCTTTATGACCTCATCTAACCCAAATTACCTGGGGGAGGCTCTATCTCCAAACACAGTCACACTGTGGGTCGGGGCTCCAATATAAGAAATTTAAGAGTCAGAATTCAGTCTGTAACATCTGAGCTTGCAATATAAACAATTAAGTGAGGGGGAAAAGAGAGAGAGAGAGAGATTCTGCCATCCCTTCTTCAGATTCATGCAGAAAAGAACTCCTAGGATCTGTTTGTTAAAAGAGAACCACCTCCCAATCCGAAGCCACCTCTGCCTAAAAACCCTCACCCAGGGAGGCCATTTGGCCATTGCTCTTCTGGGCCTCCCCTTAGGCTGGGCCTCCCGTTCTTCACTGCCAAGTTCGGGCTGCAGCTCTGTTGTATATGCCTCAGTCTTAGCACAGAAGAGGCTCGTTTTAGCTTTCTTTGCCTAAGTTTCTGAATCTGCTTCTCTACCTGTTCCCCTCCTCTCCCTCATCCCCACTATTGCCCCTCTCTCTTCCCCAGGTGCCAGCAAACTACAAAAAGTCTGGAAATACAAGGAAAACAGTATGTTTATTTGAACTTTTGGATTAACAACTGGACCCAATGCTTAAGTATGGAGATACTTCAACTAAAAAGGTGTCTGGAGATTGAAGAAAAGTATATTGAACACATTACTGGAAAAAGTAATTAATGTACTATTTAAAAATAAGCTTATTCTATGTCTTCTGACTTTTGGATATCCTTTATGTGTCTGCCTTCACTTGCCCTTCTCCGTTCCTCTCGGCTCTTCTCTCCTGGGTCTCTGTGTACCTTCCCCATGTCGTGCCTCTATGCTCCTCTCTGTTCATCTCTTCCTCAGAGCCTCTTCCTCTGCCCTGGCTCTTCCATCATCTCTGTCTTCCCGTTTCTCCATCCCGAAGCCTGTCCTCCCCTCCCCATTCTCCTGCCTCTGTCCTGCTCCTTCTCTTCCACGGGCACCCTCCGATTGCAGCTCTATCTCCCTTCGTACTTTCAGCACAGCATTTTTGGCCTGAGAACTTTTTTCCAATTTCCTGCCATTGTAACATAACAGTGAAGTTTAGAGGAGAGTAGGGCGAAAAGTCTCCTATGAACAGAGGAGGTGCTAAATGAGCCCCCTCACTGATGGGAGTTCAAGAAATGCGGTCTTCTCATCGTGAGCTGTAACAGAGTGGTGTGTGTCTAGGCTGGTCCCAGGGACTCAGTTCCCGGCCAGACGGAGACCCATTTATTGAAGGCAGACTGGATCCTGCAGAGGGCTCTCAACCAAAAGTCAGGAGCTCTGTAGGCAAAGCAGAGATCTGATATTCACAGACTGTGTGATCTTCAGAATGTCCCTTGACCTCTCTGGGCTTTAGTTGTCTCAGCTCTAAAACAAAAGAGTTGGAGTGACGGTTTTTAGGAACCTTCTGGCTTTGACTTGATGACTCTATGATTCTCCTTCATGTAGTAGTATATTCCAAATATACAATAAGATAAATAAATAAATACAATATATTCCAAATATACAATATATACATCATCAATGAATACAGATGCCAGCCTATATGTATATAAAACACGCATGCAGATATGTGTGTGAGTGTATACATATATAAAACATAGCATTCATACACACACACACACACACACACACACACATATACACACACACATTCTTTGGAGGAAATACTCCAGAAAGCCATTATAGGCCTTCTTTCTCACAAGCTACAATGTGTCCTCAATGGGAGGAGACTTTACTCACTAAGATTAAAGAAAGACTTTGGAAAACATATCACAGTGAAAACAAGATTAAGATATGGAATTCTTGGAGGTGGTATTTTCGGATTTTGTTTTATAATAAAATATAGGTTGTACTTTAAGACTAAATCACAGGGATGCCCAGGTGGCTCAGTCGGTTAAGTACCTGCCTTTGGCTCAGGTCATGATCCCAGCCAGGGCTCTGGGATCAAGTCCCATAACAGGCCCCTTGCTCAATGGGGAGCCTGCTTCTCTTCTGCTGCTCCCCCTGCTTGTATGCACGCTCTCTCTCTGACAGATAAATAAATAAAATAAAATAAAAGACTAAATCATATATTTGAGTCCTAATTTATAAATACTTTAAAGGTGGTGTTTATTTAAATGCTAATGAACCACTAGGTTTGAAAAGTAAAATGAAATTAGCAAATTACATTAATGGATAGTAACTGCAGAGAGAAATATGTTCTATAAACTATTTTCCCTTTATAAAAATATACCCATATATGACTGGCCACACTGGGAGTTTGAAAGCTAAATGTACAGGCCCCAAGGAAGGAATAACATCATTAATTTATTAATTTAATTAAATATTTGGTACATGTCCACCACATACCTGCGTTTTAAAGAAATTGGCTATGGCTCTTGCCCTTTTAGAGATGTAAGATAAATAAAAATGCATAAACAGCATTGTGATCCGCTGTGAAAGAGAGGACATGAGATAAGACAGTAGCAAACATGGATGACGGGAGTCAGAGGACTGGGCGTATAAAATGTGACAGTCTGGTGGGGGCGGGATGCAGTCTTGGATGCCTCCTCCATCTTGCAGGCCAAGATGGAGGACCAGCAGTGTGGAATGAGGGCTGTAGCTCCGGGGTGACTGGCCTCTTCTGTGGAGGGGCCATTCAGAGCTGCTCCCTGGAGGACACTGCTATGGCTACTAGCAATGTTTCCTGTGCTTGGACGTTTGCCCTGTCCTCTGCTGCCGAAGGTGGCAACTCTAGGTCTCTCTCTCCCCTACGCCCTTCAGCTCCTCAAGGGTCTGGAGCGCCTGCTAACTGCTCAGCCTTCTCTCTGACACCTCAGATTTTGCCGAGGCCTCTCCTCCAGTGTGTGGCATGGTCCCTGTCCTTCCCCCTGGCTCTTCTCCTTGCTACTGCAGGTCCTGTGACACTTAACTGACACTTAACTCAGAGACTTTCCACGCCTCCCCAGGGGCCTCTGGAAAATGTGAGTCACCTGATCATACCACACAGGAAGGACAGGTGGTTTAGAAAAGCCAAGTTCTGGTCCTCCAACTGCCTCTGTAATTGTGCACACATAAGCCAGGAGGGGTGCCTCTTTCCCCAGTATCACTCACCTAACACCTACTACCGCTCCCCAGTCTGGGCTGAGATGCAAAGAGAGGTCAGGGCACAACCAGCCTGTCTTTCCCCGTCTTGGCCACACGTCTCCTTCCCAGAGAGTCTCCAGCTGGAGGCGGAGGCCTCAGGGCTCTCATTTCCTGCACATGTGTTCTTCCACGTTAAGGCAGTGAGCCTCTGGGCCTGGTTGCCACAGGTGGAATTAGAGAAGAAACTGTGATTTAAGATGTTCCAGTTAGATTCTTCATATGATAAAGGAATTTAGAAAATTCTCTCTGTTGTTGCCAACTCAATATCAATCCCCATGTTCGTCCTGACTATAGGTCCCCACTTTTGTTCAGAGGCATCATGTGCCCAGTTAAAAGTGCTCTCCTCCCCAGATCCAGAGGTTTCCAGGGCTGGTCATGTGGCCAAGTCCTCGCCAATGAGCTAGGAGTATGGTTCTCCTTTAAAAACAAAACAAAAACTAAAAAATAAGTAAACAAACAAATAAATAAGCACAAAACAAAAAACAAAACAGCTTAACTGGTGTTTGTTTTTGGTGTCTGCCCTTCGTCTTTCCCTCTTCCTCCTGCCAGGAATGCAGAGATGATGTCTAGCAGAGCAGTAACCAGCTTGCAAGCACTAAGGAAGGGTAACAGAGAAAGCTAGCAGGAGCCTGGGTGTGTGTCAAGCCTGGTTCCACTAAGCAATCAGAACCATTGGGAAGGTGGAGTTGGGGGCAGGGGGTGGGGGTGGGATTGCAAAGGACTGGCTTATGTGACTGGGGTCTGTCTAGGCAAGTCTGCACCCCGTAAGGCAGTCCATCAGGAAGGGTGGGCTGGGACAGTGGGCCACAGGAAGAAGCTGTGATCCACAGGTGAAATTTCTGTTTCCTCAGGGAAGACTCCATTCTGCTCTTAAAGTCTTTCAAAAGTTTGAATCAGGCCCATCCCAATTATGGGGGATAATCTTCCTTACTTAAAGTAAACTGATTATAGACTCTAATCACATCTACAAAATTCCTTCAACAGCACAAGATTAGCATTTGAGTGAATAACCGGGGATCAGAACCTAGCCGAGTTGACGCACAAAATCACCCATCACTGGGTCCCCAACAATGTGATGGTGCCACCACATTAACTCTGGGTTTGTTGTTACGTGGAAAAACAAAAACAAAAACAAAAACAAAACAAAACAAATGAACAAACAAAAATGGGTTCAGTCTCAGTAGCCAGATTTGGGATAACCCAAAACTCAACCAAACGCAAGTCCTAATCAGGATACATTCTTTTTCCACAAAATTAGCTTTTAAGCTTCTAACTTCCTATGGACCCAAACAAATATCTAATTTTTAAGTCAAAATTAAGCAGAAGCCCTATTGTTTTAGGAAGGTACTTGGCTTTTCCCCCAAAGCTCTGAAATCCACTGCTTCGAGAGTGAGAAGGCCTATAGGCAAGAGGATTTATAACATATGAAAATACAACTGAACATTTTTGACCAAAAAAAAAAAAAATTATCCCTGTTGCAATACATATGTAGAAAAGTAATTTGATTAAGGCTGGAACCAAGAACTGCCTGAAGCTAAAACCTATCCCCTTTCTCTGATGCCAAGGTATGAACAAAACTCTCTGCTTGGCCATCTCGGGGAAAGAGAATCACCAACAAAGCTATCTGGTGAATTTCTTTAGAACTCCGTACTCCTAAGAATAAGCATCATAAAATTACTGCCAGTCATATTTAGCTAAATCAGATGGACTCAATATTAATTCACTCTCACTCTTGCTATCAGAATTGAAATTTGAGCCTTGATGTCTTATTCAGAATGACAGATGCAGGTTCATCTATGGCTGTATGGAAAAAAAGAAAAGAAAAGAAAAGCTGATCATGTCTCAGTGCGAGCTGTCAAAACCCACAAATACGAGGGCCGTGGCAGGGGGAGGGGTTGGCCAGAGCTTTGCTGTTTGTACTTGTTCTTGTCCAGTGAGCATGTCAAGATGGGACCATTAATTTATCTGTGTCAACTTGATTTTGAAAACATTGGTGCTGACCTGCCAAGACAGCATGGACCCTCCCTTCCCCCTAAAGACCCTTGATGATAAAGAATCCTTATAAGTTCACAGAGTTTTATGGGCTCTTTCATTCAGTTCCGCAAACAACTTTAAGAGGTGGGCAGGGGAAAGATTTTGATCCCCATTTTATACATGAGAAAGCAGCGTCAGACACGAAATGACTCACTTGAGTTCACATGGCAAGTAAACCCAACACCCTCAGTGCTCCCTGGGAAAGAAAGAGAGGAAAAAACAGCATCATAGAGTACTTAGAAAAATCTTTTAAAAGTTGAATGAAACTTGGGCCAGAATATCTTGCTTATGACAAGACACCAATGAATGTGAAAGAGTATAGTTCCCTGCTTCCCTTCTAACTGGAAGACCAAGATTTACAGAATCTGCCCAGACCCATGTACATCACACTATTTCAAATATTAATTTCTTGTGAGGTCACTGAGAGACAGTTTTGGGGAAGCCAGGCAAGTTTTGGGGAAGTCTGTCTGGTTGTTATCCTTTAAATGCTATTAAATTCAAATTCATGTCTGAATTGCTCTAAGGCCATGTTTTCAGAGCCCATTACCTCTTGGGCTAAGTTGGGGGTGTGGGGAGTACACTTAGTCACTAATGAGGTCCCCTGTGGGCGGCCATGAATGGCAGGAGGAGAATAAAAGTTTACCCTTTTCCATGGGCTAAAAATAGAACTAGACCTAACCCAGAGATTGGCAGAGCATATCCTCCCATATTATTTCCTTCTGATCCTGTCCCAGAAGAAGAGAATAGTTATTTGCATTTGCCTGGCACTTAATGTACAGTTACACTTCCCACGTAATAGGGAACCTGATCGATGTGGGAGATCAGGGAATACTTCTCCGAAACAGTAACTTTTGAGTTTATCCCTGAAACTAAAACCCACCTCCTTTCTACTACACCGAGGCATTAGCAAAAGTCCCTTCTTAGTTGCCTGTGGCAGAAGAATCATGACAGCACTCTCAAGTGGATCTGTTAGAACCCGCATCCATAAGAATAATCATTATAAAAACTGCCAGTAATACGTATTGAAATTCATCTTCCTCACTGTTCATCTGCATTCTCATCTCTATCGAAATGGAAATCTCAGCCCATACATCTTCTGAACGACAGGTGTAGGCTAAACTATAGCTATGTGAAAAACAAGATTAAACAAAAAAAAGTGAAAGAATTTTGAAATAAATAAAAATATAAAAAGTGTGCACTTGGGGGGAGCACAAATGGGCGACTGGGTGTTCAGCACCATGAAGGGAGATCCCAGAGAGAGGTTTGCTCAATTTGGAGGGTATAATAGGTAAAACAGATGCTGTTAGAAAATACATACAAATACATGTATATATAAATAAATTCTATCTAGATATACACATCAATCATTTTGGATTCTACTGAATATACTTTTAATTATATTAATATAACCATATCTTAATTCTATATATATTGAAATGAACAGATTTCTAGCACTCTTATCTACTTTGTTTTCTCTACTTCTCTCAAGTCCCTTTGTTCCGACTGCCTACCACACTGCTTGGTGCCACTGTACTTCCTAAATATTTGTTATATAAATAAAAATACTTCTCCCCCATTTTCTGCTTCACATGATCTACTCCTATTGCCATCCATACTGAGCGCAGATGTCAGCACATAGTAAGTTGTTCGATAAGAACTTGATCAACTGAACTGAACTGACCCCTCCAAACTTTGCTTCCTGAGTTCAAAGGGCTTCACTGTCAACACCACTTAGACAACCCCCGAGCTCACCTTCCCATTGCCAAAAAGGAGAGGTAACATGATGCAGAAAAGTCCCACTCTGACAAGTCCATAGAAGGGTCTGGTTTCATGGCTGGAGACCTAGCAATCAATTAGAGAAAGGGAACGGTTGCCATTGGAAACCTTGAGGCCCTTCGGCTGTCAGAGGGAGTGAAAGGCTGGAAACTAATCAGGCATAATGAGCTTACAGTACCATAGATCATGTCAGCCAGCATTTTTATTAATTTCCTGCCCAGTGGCCATGCACAGAGGATTAATTCATCCATCAGTCCTTCCCCAGCCTGGACACTAAATCACTTGTCAAATCAGGACCACAGTGATGAAAATTCAGGAGTGACATAGTGGCAGAAATAACATTCATCATCCCCAATTCCCCACCTTTAGAGAGCATCTTACCCACACTTCCATCTGAAAGAGAGAGACTAGACTCTGAGAATATAAAACTATTAAGGACCAGGAAGCACATCGAGCCTAAGGATGGCAACAAAATTCATTGGTAGTACAGCAGGTTGGACTAGATCAGGAATGGCACAAATAATGGCACCCTTGCTGCTACATCCCCCTTTTCTGTGTCTTCGACAGACACTGTAAATCAATTACTCCATTTCATCCCGGGAACAACTAAAAATCCTTCTGAGTATAGCTTACCATGGACCTACTACCAATGAATCTCCAAACGTAAGTGGCTGAATATTTCCTTCTTAATGATGAGCAACAAAAAGAAAAGAACAAAAAAGAATGAGCAACAAAAACAAAAGAAAAATTTTAATGTGCCCCATCTGGCTCCTTTTTAAAATTCCTGATTGAAATACCTGCTACCCTTTTAACACATATTTTCTGGCCTCTGCAGTCTATCTTGCCATCTACAACAGTGTTCTTCTTTCCAAATCTAGGGAAAATCCTCTGGGTTAGGGTGAGCTGCCAGCAACAAGTGTCCCACATAGAGACTAAGTTCAAGCATGAGGATTTGGGGTATGGCTTATCCTGAGAGGGGGAACCTGAGGGAGCCAAAGGATAGTTTTACAGTCAGAGAGTTGAATGTTTAACTGGGGAATTATTTCTATACAAAGAAATAAATACCAGGACTGTGAAGAGAGAAGCTCCCAGGTACAGATCAGAAGCAACTATTCAGTGTATAGTTTGTGAATGGAGACTATATATCTCAGAACACCTTTTCTGTTATGTGCAGACAAAACAGATATTGGAGGGGTACAATATGTCATCCCAGGAGGCACATGCAAAGAGATGATACATAAGCAGATTTCTGACAGATAAGGAGGGATTTGCCAATAAAGAGGCAGCAAAGCGCAGGAAGGGCATCTCAGACAAATGGAACTCCAAGTGCAAGGTTCAGGAGCTCCAGAGAGTTTCAAGGTGATTTCCCTTAGGTTACCTCTTTTGGAGGCCAAGACAATCTTTGCATCACAGGTGTTATGATCTCTATTTCAGAGTGAAGGAAACAAAGGTCTGATGAGTTTACCGTAACTCACCCAGAGTCACAGGTCTAGCAGTACAGACAGGAAAACTAAGTTCCTTTGATCAAGAGCCCAGGCCTTTTTCATTAGATTCACCACCTCCAATGGAAGGGCTGATAATACCCCTTTTATTTTATCTTTGGGGAGAGAGGTTCTTAATGAATGAAAAGCCGATAGAGAAAACGCTGTATCAAGCTAATGGTAAAGAAATTGTAAGGATATGAGATCAGAGTTGGCAGGCAGCCCCTGAAATGGGGGAAACATTTATGTTAAGTTCAAACATGTCAACAATTTAATCCGTGTTGATTTGGTTTTGCTATTGCAAGGCACACAGTAGCCTGCTATGAACATTAATAGATAATTTCCTTTTTGCTAGCTGAAGCTAGTCCCCCAAAAAAGGATTGAAGCAGACTGGTAGAAACCTAAGCACTGTTTTTCTTTCTCCCTTTCATGCTTTTAACAAAGATGAACTGAGTCTCCCCCCTACGCCAGCTATTGCAGTAAGCATTGTGGATATAGAGATGAATCAGACACTCTTATTATACTCAAATGCTCATAAGCTCCTGTGAAAATAGAAACCAATAAGTACAACCCATCAACAAACATGTGGAAGGAGAGGAAAGTGCATGATCCAGGGCACACAAAGGAGCAAGCTACCAACTTGGCCTGAGTGGACTGCACCAAGATTTGAAAAATAACCTGAGGTGGCCAGAGATATGATATGAGCATCAAAAGAAAGAAATATAGAGATTATAACCCATGGAATAAAAAAGGACTACATATATGAGTCAATGTGGATCTAAGCAAATGACAGAGGAGGAAAAGTTCTTCCTTACAGTAGAAAGCCAACTAATGAAAGCAGAAAAAGTACTGGATTTGGAAGAACACCATTTGGCAACCATAACAATAATAATCAATTCAGGGAAGAATTATCAATGGATGTGAAAACTAGAAGATGGAGGTTTGAGGAGTAGCAGGATATTTGCATAGTTTCACAATATCTCTCCAAATGTCTTCATAGTAAAGAAAACTGGCAGACACTAACTTATACCAAGGATCAAAGGTTAATATCAGTAAGAAGACAATTTGATAGCATGTGCCTCCTGATATGAAGCACTGAGAAGAACATAACATCATTCTGTGATATTTTTGCCAAAAATCTATTATCTGGACCTAATCATGAGTTAACATCAGATAAAACTAAAGTGAGGGACATTCCATAACATAACTGACCTGTACACTTCAAAACTGTCAGTGCCATGGGGCACCTGGCTGGCTCAGTCAGTAAAGCATGTGACTCTTCATCTCAGGGATGTGGGTTCAAGCCTCACGTTGGGTGTAGAGATTACTCAAAAGTAAAATCTTTAAAAAACGTCAGGGCCATGAAAGACATAGAGAGAGTCAACAAAATTGCTCTAGATTAAATATGACTGAAGAGACAGGACAATTAAATGTAATGCATAAGCTATGATTTTCTGTTGTTATAAAGGACTATGGAGCAATTGGTGAATTTTGAATAAGGTCTATAGATAACAGTGTTGCATCAATGCCAATTTTCTGATTTTGTCAATTATACTGTGGTTGTGAAAGAAAATGTCCTTGTTTTAAAAAAAAAAAATCAACACTGGAGGATTTAGGGATAAAGGAGTATCATGTCTGCAACTTATTCTCAAATGTTTCAGAAAACACTGGAAAGAGAAAGAGAAAATAATAAAAGAAATGTAGTAAGATATTAGACTTTGGGGAATCTGAGGAAGAGGTATAAAGAATATTACGGACTGAATGTGTGTGTAACCCTCAGAATTCAATGATTAAAACCTACCTTCCAATGTGATGGTATCAAGAGATGGGATCTTTGGGAGATAACTAGGGTTATCAGATGAGGTCAGTAGGGTGAGAACCTCATGATTGGGATCAGTGCCCTTACAAGAGTAATGAATAGCTCCCTTGTTCTCTCTTTCAGCCAAGGGGGAATACAAGGAGAATCAGCAGTCTGCAGCCAAAGAACAGGCCTTCACTGGAGCCCAGTCATGTTGGCACCATGATCCTAGAATTCCCAGGCTCTAGAGATGTGAGAAACAGATTCTGTTGTTTCTAAGTCTCCCAGTCTTGGTGCCTTATTATAGCAGCCCAAACTGAGATACGGGTAGTCTCTGCACTATTCTTGCAACTTTTCTGTAAATTTGAAATTATGTTAAAAAGTTAAAAGAAAGAAAAGTAAATAATGTAACCTGGATAGTCAGGTAATGTTGGTGAGTGTGAATTGTCAAAAATGACAAGAGAACTTGGGAAAAAGAGAGCAGACAACTTGATGGAGAAATAGGGTTATAAACGATTCCCCCTTGTCTATGTTACTTTATAATGCTGTTTGTATAATGAATAAAAAAGTATCACAGTAGAGTGAAACAATGAGCAGCACTTCCCTAGGCAGAGAAAGTAGAGAAGATAGAGAAAAATAAATAGCACATATAATGACAATTTTTAAAAACCTGGCATCACACAGCATTTACTATGTGCTAGACAATGCTCTAAGTACGTTATTCATATTAGCTCGCTGACCATCCCAACAACCCTATGTAGTATCATAACCACCTCATTTCGTAGACGAGAAAACGGGGGCACACAGGAGTTAAAGAACTTACCCAAGTCACCTGGTGAGTGAATGACAGAGAGAGGATTTGACCTGAGGCAGTATGGATGTTGGAGTCTGTGCCCATAATCGTTATCTTATTTTTAACTTTTAGGTTTGCATAGTGCATTATGAGAGGAAATGGCCAGATTCTCCTCAGCCACTTCCTGCTCCACTTTTTACAATAAAATGAACTGATTATGAAGAATCTGCAAAGCGATTCAGAGAGCTGGACAATATACTCCTTGTGGACAAAGACCATTCAAGCATTTGCGTACCCCAGGATCTAACAAAATAACAATGGCCGTGGCTGGAACTATGAGGTAGATTGATCATGACAGCGGAAGGCAGGCGGCGTTTCCTGAGCACTCATGTGTTCCATGCATACTCTGAGGATACCACATGCTTTAACTCTAAACATTCTCAACTCCAGGAGGTAGACACTATTAGCCACACATTACAAGTGAGAAGTAACTAGTATGTAGCAGAGCTGGGCCTTGAACCCTGTAATCCCCTCCCGGGGCTCAGATACTCAACTACCACCGGGTTGGCGAGCATGTAAGGAGCATGACATGGGGAGATATGACAGCTGGTCTTCTAATTCTTGTGTGACCTCAGACAAGCTACTTCCCTCGTATGGCCTATTTCCCCACAGAAAATTGAGGTGTTGGATTGTGGGATCTTTGGGTCCGCTCTAGCCTTTACTTCTATGCCTCTGATGGGGAAGAGGTCTGCTATCCCAGTAATGTGAAAACTTCAGGATACAGCAGGTCTATCTTGACCACCTTGTTGGAGAGACTGGTCGCTGAATGACCAAAGGAACCCTCACTGGAGACCACAGAACGATGGAGATACAGGGTTCGATCTCAGAGCTTAGAGGCCCAGGCCACTGATCTCAAAACAGGAATATCTTAGAGGAAAAGGAAACCTTATTCATAATTATGTAAAAACATGTAGCAGAAACTGGAACACACTGAAACACATGGTCACCACACTTAAAACCAAAAGGCACCTGACGTGCTCAGGGAGCCCAGTACCCGGGGGCCACATGCTGCTTGAACAGCAGCAGATATCATATCGTATTTGATCTTCACAACAACTCAGAGAGGTGGTATTTTTCATTTCTCTTTACAAGCAAGGAAACAGATTCAGAAAGGTCAAAGAACTTACTATCTGCTTCCAAACAGAACTTCCAAAGAACTTACTATCTGCTTTCTTTCCAGTGTGGCAGATGGGAAGGGCCTCTGGGAAACATTAGGCCAGAGATATCCAACCAGGAATGTTGAATAAAATCATGAGCTCACGTAGTAATGAGCATCTAAGTTATACACAAGAGTTTTAAAAGCCAACAGAAATTATATCCTTAAGGCGAATAAAACCATTCTATTGTGGCTGTTGTCGAAATTATCCCATTGCTTTGGTTTTTGCAGGAATGTTATCAGTTTAATGCAATCATACCACTGGGTTAATTCTCGTTAGAGGCTCTGATGTATATTTCTGGGGTTATTAAAAATGGGAAGGCCAATTGATTATGATTTAATTTCTTGAATCAGTTGGGACAGGCTAGATTACATGATGATAACGAACAACCCCAAATCTCAGTGCTTGAAACCAGCAAACATGGACTTGAGCTCCACTGCATGTCCACAGAGTCAGCCCAAGGCTCTGCTCTGCCTTGTCCTCATTCCAGGACTCAGGCTGATCAAGCAGCCCCTATCTAGAACATTGGGTCATTCTTCCTGTGGAGGGAAATGAGAATTCTTGAGAATCTGGCGATGGAGATGAAACGTTTAAACTTTTGCTCACAGTTCTCCAGTGAGAACAAATCAGTCGGCCCAGCAAAGCTACAAGCGGACTTGGCAGTGTGATCTGAACTTGCAGGGCCTGGAAGGGGAGAGCATCTGTAATATTTGGTGAAGAACACTGATGACTACCCAACGAAATGAAGTTTTGCAGAGTCTAATCCCATCCACAGTTATCTAGTAAACACCAGTTTTGTGCCAGGCATTGTATGAGGCACTAAAGGTAAGACACGGCTCATTCCTTCCAGAAAACTCACAGGTACTTGAGACCCAATTATTATGTTAAGTATTGTCTTTGGCGATGGAAAGAGCCCAGCTCTAGACCAGCTGCTTCTTTTGCAGACATGAAAGCCCAGAGATGTGTCCGAGGTGACCCAGCTGGAGGAAGACTGGTTTCCTCACCCCAGCACTCCAGTAAAGAGAGTGGTAGAAAGAGACTGACAGATGCCTCAGTGTTTAGAAACCTCTCTTGAAAGTTGCATAAGTGGCCTACGGTGTCCTGTTTATATGGAAAGACCAAGGAATGTAGACAAGGCAGCTACTTTGAGGGGTAGGACAGAGGCCAGGAAGTCATGAACCCTAAACACAGTCAGGAAAGCTGTGGTCAGCTGCTCTGACCTGGCACCAGACCACACACCAGTCTCTTTAGGGAGTCACCATGTTAATGCTAAGCCATGTGAGACATAATGGTTCCCTAGTCTGCAGGAGTGGAGACTTCTCATGCAACAGTCTTAAGGGAATGTAGTTTAAAAACGAGTTATTCAAACTCTCTGAAAATAAGACTGACATGAGTCAGTGTATATGATGCTTTTTTGCCCCCATTATACATCAGTGGGATAGGGCAACTGACATCTCCTCGTGAGCAACACGGGTTAGACAAAAGAGCTTTGGACTTCATCAAATCTGCCTTTGAATATCAGCTCCCCCACTTGCTCTGCAATGGACCCTACCTTTCTCCGTTTCACATCCCTCACCTGTGAGGCAGGAATCACAATACCTAGCACCGTGGGCTTCCAAGACAAATTATATGGAAGGAATTAAGAAATGCACCTGCACTTGCCAAGTATTATTTCTGGGACTTAGAGAGCCCAAAAGGAATGTTAATTTTCATTACCTCTTACTTTAGTAGCTCAGCTAAACTTGTGGTCATATTTTTCTGGACAAAAAAATTTGATTTGTTGGTGTGTCCCACATTGTATTAGGCTAGGTTGGGACAATAAATAGAGAAAATTGTGGTGGGTTAACATAATCAATATGTATTTCTTGTTCACTTAACCATCCGGGTGAGTATTGGCAGGGCCCCCTCCTCCAAACTGATGGAGGCTTACAGTATTTACTTTATGGCTCCTGAGGTTGCCCTAGGCATCGACATCTCAGTGGCCTAGAAGAGAGAATGCACATGGAGAAGCCAATGTGGGAGGCTGGTGTGGACCAGGGTGGACGTGCGTGGAGTCTTCACTTACACTCATACTCCCTTGGAAAGAACTTAGTCACATGGTCACACCTAACGGACGGTGGACTGGGAAGCCTCACCTAGCTGTAGGCTAGGGGGAAAAGGAATTTTTGTGGACAGTTATCTGTCTTGATTATTAATCAAAAGCAAACTGTCCATATATACAATGGAATATTACGCAGCCATCAGAAAGGATGAATACCCAACTTTTGTATCAACATGGATGGGACTGTAGGAGATTATGCTCAGTGAAATAAGTCAAGCAGAGAAAGCCAATTGGCTTTCTTATGGTTTCACTTACTTGTGGAACATAAGGAATAGCATGGAGGACATTAGGAGAAGGAAAGGAAAAGTGAATTGGGGTAAATCGGAGGGGGAGACAAAGTATGAGAGACTATGGACTCTAAGAAACAAACAGAGTTTTGGAGGGGTGGCGGGTGGGAGGATGGGTGAGCCTGGTGGTGGGTATTAAGGAGGGCATATATTGCATGGAGCACTGGGTATGGTGCATAAACAATGAGTCTTGGAACACTGAAAAAAATAAAATAAAATTAAGATGTTAAAAAAAAAAAAAAGAGCAAACTGTGCTTCCCTTATAGCTTTTACTCCCAGCCAGGCACACAGAGAAAGGTGAGAGAGAGTTGCCCTGGGAGAACCTAGGAAGGCTTCTAGTTAGGCAAAGGTAGATTTGATCTGAGCCTAAAATTTTAAAGGAAAGTACTAAACTATGATTCTAATGATCATTTTAAGCAACAATTCTTTAACTTTCCCTAAAAGGTATCACACACTGGGGAGATAAAGATGGCAAAGAGATAAGCAATGTGATCTGGAAGGATCAGAAGTTAACAGGTTAGCTTAGAGAGCAGGATGAAATGTGATTCTTTTATGAAACCATGGTTAACAACAAATGAAACCAGACTCATCTAACAAATTTTCCATTGCAAAACACTGTTACATGCAAAAGTATTGCCTATGTTGTTTTTTCATGCCTCTGCATTTACTAGAACTGCCTAAAGGTTTGTACATATGATTTTCAATTGAAGTTCACTTTTCTCTTACTCTTCAGAGAACTTCTTAGTGAAAGCAGTCCTTACAGTTCTGTTTTCGACCAGCTAAAAACATTTTTATATATTACTCTAAACTTGTCCTCCACATTCTCCTGTCCTACTTGTCTGCTTTCTTATCTAAATGTATGTCCTGAGATAGTAACATTTGGGGGAAAAAAGGAAAAAACCCTACAGTTAAGAAAGAGAGAGAGAGAAAGAAAAAGGAAAGGAAAGGAAAGGAAAGGAAAGGAAAGGAAAGGAAAGGAAAGGAAAGGAAAGGAAAGGAAAGGAAAGGAAAGGAAAGGAAAGGAAGGGAAAGCAAGGAAAGCAAGGAAAGGAAAGGAAGCTGAGAGCATGACTAAAGAAAAGGAACTGCCTTTCCTTAAAATAACTCTATGAAGCAGGATTATCGTCACCTATTTTAGAAGTAAAGAATTTAATGGTGATATTATGGTGATAACTGACTTTTATTTAGCATTAACTATGCACTGAACACTGTTCTATGTGCTATATGTGTATATACATTTACATAAATACAAGTGTATATATAATAAATGATAGATATAATTATGTGTACATATGTATATATTCATACTTATCACTTATTTAGTGTATGTGTGTCTATATCTTATTTAATCCTTCTAAAAAGCAATGGGAAAGGTGCTATCATTATCCCCATTGTAAGTGTGAGTAAACTGAGGGAAGGGTCAATAACATGTTCAAGGTCACAGAGTTTATAGGCGGTAGTGTTGGAATTTAAAACCAGAGACCCTGGTTCCATCATCCGTGCTTTTACTGTCATGCATACTGCCTCAAAGAAGTCAGAATATTTTTTTTGTGCCCAGGGTCACACTGAGACAGCAGCAGAAACAGGACCGAACCCAGGGTTATCTATGAAATGTCACTTGCTCTTATGCTCCCTACTGACTCTCAGTAGGACTGAGGTATAGAACGAAGAGGGGAGAAGACATTTTCTATGAGGGGTCAGCACAAGCAATTGTGAAAAGAAGACAGCAAATCCCCCTAAAACACACAATCTTGCATTTTCTGACCTCCAGTATCCAAATGCCAGTGGCTAATTTTGTGACTCAATGGAAATGCTTCCTTTATGACACAGGCCACAACTCCTAGTCCAAGATATATATATACTGTCAATGTGTTTATTCACATGGAGCGAAGCCTCCCTCAAGTTGGTGCCTGAGTTGTCACAGCAACAAGAAAAGACAAGGAAAGCCTTGAGAAGCATCCAGTGGCAAGAAAAGGGTGGCTGGCTGTGAAAGCAGGTGGACTGGAGGAATCCTGGTAACACTGTGGCTCCCAAGAACATCCAAGCCAGAGGTGTCCGGTAGCCCAACCGTAGATGAAGGAACCGAGCTTCAGTGAAGTAGCGGCACTGTGCTAAATGCTTAACTAGGTTATAACATTCATTTCTAACCAGAGTTCAAGAAGATACGATCCTTGCTTATAGATGAGGAACCAGAAGCTCAGAGATAGGATGCAACTCGTCCAACATGAAACATGATTCAAGCCCAGAACATATTCCAGAGCCTATGTCCTTAGCTACAAAACCGTATTCCCTAAGGACTGTGACATACCCCGCAACCAAATAGCTATCCAAATGACAGAGCCAAAGCTAGGGTCCTGTCCCTTCTGTCTTCCAGGGACCTCAGGTTTTTCTGGTTATCAAATAGCTAGACCATCACCCACGTAGAGGTCAGCCATGTATTTCATTGGTAACTCTCAACATTCTGCCCTTCATTACCCTGCGATGGGCCTTGTTCAAACTTCCCTTCTACAGCTCAACAAATAAGCAAACAAAAATTAAAAGCTTAGCTTTCCATGAAAAGGCAGTGTAAACATCTGGCAAGCTTCCTGGGTCTTGGCTTCCTCTGGCTGGATCTAAGTGTACAACGTGAGTGTATTTGGTTTCCAACAGAAGAGGCCTTGCTAGACATTACTCAGACTCCTGCAAAAGCAAACCAGCCCCAAAACTTACTGATGGAAATACAAGTGCTCTTGTTTGTTGACCAAAAACTAAACAAATCATTTGAGGTTTTGGGCTCAAAATCTTTCAAAAATGTAGTTCCCACATATTCATTTGGGATATGTGTGTATTGCCTAAATCTTGTCTAGAATAAGATGGAGCATAAATACCAATATGTGCAAATAACTTAAATAAATTTAAGTCTTATGAAGGGAAATGGGCCAACCTGGATCTCAAATATGGACCGGACTTTGACAAAATCAAGTGGGTCAAGTTTTCTCTATGGGTAACTTTGGGAGTCACTCAAACTCTCTGGGCTTTAATTGCTCATCTGTAAAATGGGCATAGTATTAGGATAGTGTGAAACTGGCTGTGGTGAGAATGGATTTAGAAAATTACGTGAAAGCCTCATAAACTGTAGAGTCCTACACATGGGTGAGAAGTTGTGTTTCCTCCTACTTCCTCTAGCAGGCACAGGTCCCACTGAAGCACCATCTCCTCCATGACCCTCCTCCCCAGCTAGTCTCATGCTTATCCTTGACTACCCAAGGACTCCCAAGAAGACCTCTTCTCCATGGACCTCCTTTCCCTGACAAGCACCAGAGATTTTGCAAAATATAGGTATCAAGTGAATTTGGTTGTAGATGGGAGGCAAAAGAAAACTGACATCACCATATTCGAGAAGGCATAAATTAATCAGCCACCAGTACTAACCAGGGTAATTACCTCCTCCCACTCAAGACAGGAGGCAAGGGAAAGTCCTTTCTAAGTAGCAGAACGGAGGATTCATTTTTCTGGAGCGCATGGTAAAAAGAAATCTGTAGCAGGCAGCTGTATAACAGGTAGCATGGACAAGAGGGAAGAGTGGAATGAGCAAGACTGAGAGGGGCTTAATCCGTGCTGAATTTTCTAATAGCAGCCAACTGAACCTATACCTCAAGGAGGAATATCTAAACAATAACTAAATACATGTATGAATGAGTAAAAGAATAAATGAATGAATAATTTTAAATTAAACAATGTAAAAAAGTTCTGCTCTGGTACACTTCTCTAGGATGTTCTAAAAGAAGAGACTGACTTTAATTTCAGCTAGATTATCAATTTTACATTTGTGGCTTACTTTGATTTTATTTTGAATTACATACAAAAAAGGGATGCCACAATACTCTCAGTGCTTTGGACTGATCTAGTGATTCTGACCCTAACCCAGGAGGCACTTGGGTATTGAGTGTCAACAAGAGCTTCTAAGAGAGTATCAGATTATACCCCACAGTCCCACCTTCTGACAATCCAACAGCAGAAAGGCACTGAGTATAAGAAATGGCATGCTTCAGTAAGAATGTGGGGCAAACAATGGTAGCAACTCTATAGACAGGTCAAAGTGGTTGGCCTTGGCCTAATGTAAAAGACAAGGTTACACAAGGAAGATGGTAGTGAAGCCACTTGGCTATCGCAAGAAGAGGAACGAGGGAGCAAAAGAGCTAACAGATTGCTATATACAATTCTTCTGTTAAATTAACTGATGAGGATTCTTCTCATGTTATCAGAGCTTGAAAGGAAAGAAAAATCCTAGGCGAGCTTTTGACTATGAGTCATGTGATATTCTATGATCTCAAAGCCTCTGCAGTTGCAAAGCAGATAAAGTCTGATTCCTTTGGCCTAAATGAAGAAAACATACCTAGAATTATGCATTAATCTCATCTTCCATCTATCTTTAGAGATTCCTCATCTATTTTATCTCCACAACCAGAAAAGGGGGAAAAAGAGCTGGGGCAGAGGACAGAACTGACATTTAATGTATGCTCTTTTGTGCCACCTTAGTATAAGTCAATAGATTTAAAATTGCCTAATGAGAAAGATTATATAAGCATGTTTACAGCATGGCACCACTATAACCCAGTAAATTCAGGAAGAAAGTTAAAGTTACAAAAAATTATATCCTGGCTTTCTCACACTTACCTGTGCTCATGACCCCTAATAACCATCTTCCATAAGTTAAATGAAAATGTGCTGACAACAAAAAGATAAAACAAAATAATAAAAACCCACAATGTTCCTAATATGACTACTTGATTATTTAGTCTTTGTCTTCAGTACAGCCTGTAATTAATGATGGCATATAGAGATATCAAAAAAAACCCAATAATGTCAATATTATGAAAAGCATCTTTCTGTACATATGGCTGGATCTCAAGCCTCATGGCCTTTCTCATAAATTTATTTCAAAATTGCCTGGAGAAAGCCAGTAAGTGAACACTTTTAGAGCGAGGGTGTGTGTGTGTGCAATTTGCTTTTATGTTCACTACATACTACCCTTTTGCTTTCTGAAAGCCTTCAGACATGCATTCAAATTCCTGTTCATGCATGAAAATCTTTCCTGGTCTCAATTTTTAGAGCAGCGTGAAGTAAGTTTGGTACTCAGTGGTCCTGAGGCTTCACAGATGCCAAGAACTGTCTGCAATTAAAACAAACAAGCAAACAAACAAACTAATGGAATTATGGACAGAAGAATGACTCTCTCCCAAAAAGCAGAACATACCATTTTCCTTTACTAGGATTTTCCTTCACTTGCTCTCTCTTCTATTCTCCTTACCTTTAGGTAACTTGCTTGATGTTAAGTTTCCAATGATAACAGGAAAGTCTCAGAAGGGAGATTATATTCAAATTTGTTAGCATTTATTTCTACAAGCTTCCGGTTTTTCTCCTGGATTCATTCTGATTGTTTGAGCGCCAGTAGAACTGGGAGCTGACTTACTTGCATGTCTCAGAGTCTAACAGAAACTGTTTTTATGACAATATTTTGGTCTATTTGATCTGCTACTTGCCAAGAACTCTTCACCCTGACTTGTCAAGCTTAACTTCAAGAAAATGCCAGCAAAAAACAAATATCACTTAGGATATTATCAAGGCAAAGCTGTAAGAATTCCTCATCCTAGTTTATCATTCCCTCACTAATTCTCATATTAATGATTTTTTTTTAATTCTCATATTAGATGGGGAAAAAAGAGAAAATTATAGATACTCAATTTTTTCCTCGCTTAGACAAATGCCTTGACCTTTTTAAAATCTTAAATGTCTCGATGAATAAGTACTGTGTCCAGTTTCAAATGTATGTTTTTAGCTCCTTTTTTTAGTGGTTTCTTAGAGTTTGCTAACTCAGGAATAGAAGACCTTCCTTCTTCTCCTCTAATCAGTGTCTGAGTTCTCCTCTCCCCTTCCTGCATGCCACTGCCCCCGAGTCCTGCCCAGAGCGCAAGGAGGAGATCCTCCGTTGTACTTGTATGTAGCTGAAAGCCTGCGATTCTGGTATGTCAAGGACCTGGGTGAGAGTGGCTGCGCTACTGACTTCTTGTAGTTTTGGAGATCAGGAAGCAGTGTAAAATCATGAATTCCTATCAGCATCTTCAGCACACAAGCATCGTGACAGGCAGAAAGTAGAAGCTGCTAGTTCCCTGCCTTCATCCTTCCCAGTCACTCTGCTTTCATTTATCACTGGTTGGACAAACTTAACACAGAAATCACCAAATGAGATAAAATATGTGAAAGCAAAGAGCACATAATTTCTGTCTCAACCACACCGTGTTTTATGGAATCACTCCCAAATCACCTTCACAGCAGACCACAACGTAAGTTTGCTTTGTTTATGTTTGTTGTGTCTTTGTTCTCCTATCAAGACGGTTCTTGAGTCATGACCGATGACGGTTCTCCCGGTTTCCCTAGGAAAGTCTATCTTTTTAGAGTCTCAATCCCTGGTGCCTTAAATTGTCCTTTGCTTGATTTCTCAATTTTATTTTTAAAAGGAAACACTCCTGCAACTCCACAGGACTTTGACACTTTGCAATGGATCTGAGGGTGGAGGAACCCATGGGCTGAGACCATGTTTTCAAAGCAGGATGGAGGATGGTGATGGGGTTGGGTAATGGAAGCTATTTATTTACCACCAGCTGCCTCCAGCTGTGACACCCTGCTAGGTTATGGAATAAAGCACAGTAAATAAACACCCTGAGGAGACACTCTGAAGCACAGCACACATGGAAATCCATCTCCTCAGAAATCCTGGAAAAATATGTACTCAGTGATGAGCATGTCCAAAATAAACCATCCCAAGCCAACGATTTGGAACGATTTCCATGTTGCTGCCCCAGGAGCGATGCAGAGGAATAAACCAGGATTGCAAAGGTCATTGCTCTGAGTGGATACACTGTCCTTCACCTCTCCTTACAGGGCCGTCTCCTATTCTTCCTTCACAATTGAGCAGAGGCAGCACCTCCCTGGGGACATCTTCCCTGACATCTGCCACCAAGTTACTTCCTCAGAGCGTCCATGGCCCCTGGGCTTCCCACATCACAGACCCATCACTTTATGTTGAGGTTACAGGCAAAGTCTCTGTCTCTCCCACTAGACTATAGGAGTCACTGGAGTGATGGACCACATTCTAGTAATCTTTGTAGCCCTTGCACTTAGTACAATAGCTGCTTGTTGCTGCTCAGTAAATATTTGCTTAGCTGAGTACATTCTTCTTGGAAGCTTCGTTATTTGTTGGTCCTTAATTTAAAAAAAAAGAAGAAGAAGAGGGGTGCCTGGTGGCTCAGTCAGTTAAGCATCAGACTCTTGATTTGGCTCAGGTCATGATCTCAGGGTTGTGAGATCAAACCCTGATCTGGGCTCCATGCGCAGTGTGGAGGGAGTTTAATACTTTCTCTCTCCCTCTCCCTCTGCCCTCACCCCCTGCCCCCACTCACATGTGTGCATGTACTTTCTCTCTAAAGAGTAAAATGAATAAATAAATTAAATAGATAAATAAAAATTAAAGAAAAGAGAAAGAAAACAAAGGAAAAGAAAATAAAAGAAAGGAAAAGAAAAAAGGGAAAGTGCTGGAAGGGACCTTAAGCATTAGCCAGAGTCCATGGACCAAAGATACAAATTATCACTACCATTATCCTGCCCATCCCCGCTCCTTAGCACAGTGACTGCATTCAGTTTCTCTCTTCTCTGTTCTTCCTTTTATCTCCCTTCTCCTTAGATCCTAGGTCAGAAATGCGAACAGGCAGCCCCTAGTTAGGAGACACTAACCTTATCTCACCTCTTTATTTTACAAATGAGGAAACTAAGTCTCCGGAAGTCCTTATTCCCATTTCCACCTTTATTTTTCATTCTCTGCCCATTTAATCTTTATCTCTATGAGAGTTCACTCTTAATCCTCACTCCATGGAGGCTCACCCCACCCTTCACTCTATCCTATCTACAATGAGCAATGTGGAACTACATCTTGACATTTTAAGACATTTTGTTAGCCCACCTTCATAATGGTTAAAGCTTCCAGAGAGGTTAAATGGAAAGGGAATAGAATTCTGATACTTTTTGGATTATATCTCTTTTCCTTTGTGGCTTGAAAGTCAGGTCCAAAGAGAGCTATATCTCCCACGTCACTCCAAAGTGATCGAAGTCGATTTATAGGAAATAATTTTTAAAATTAGCAATAAAGTCAACTTCATTGGACACCTACTAAGCACTCTACATCCTGCTAGATGTTTCGTGTCCATGGTCTCATTTCGTTACCATCAAGACTCTGCAAGACAGATATTATTCCCATTTTATAGTGAGAAAGCTGAGGCTCAAAGAGGTCAACTAGTATGCCTCAACTCATAAAGCCAATTAGTGGATGAGCCAACATTCAAAACTAGATGGTTCAAAAACAAACATTTTTTTCCTTCCACTCAACAATGAATACATTTAAGTGAAGGAAAAGTCCTGGTTAGATGTAGCGTCTAATATCTGTACACCTTTCTGGAAGCTATCTCCTTCCTTCTTCTACTCCACCAAGATATCTCTAGGGAAAGCTAGTTGTTGAATAGGTAAGTTGCCCCAAACTACAGGAGGCACAGAACCAAAGCCTGGGATCAAAAACCAGGAGCTCCATCAAAGAATAGAACCCAATAATATTGGAAGAAGCTGCAAGGACCAGGACCGTCAGTCCAGCATACTCTGTGAACCTAGAGAACGTGGTTCCCTCCCATTTGGAAAAGCTTTTAACGGCCTTCCACTTGGTGCTTCAGCTCTTGCCTAGCAGCATCTCAAAAACACACTGAGCACCTGCCATTATGCTCTTTCAGCCATGAAGGATTGCCCTGTGGGCACTGCAATTGTTACTGAAACTGTGGGAACTCAATAACTTCCTGGAAATTGCTCGTTCGGCCATAACAAAGTGACCATTTTAGCCAAACCAAATAACTTCTCAAACTGTACTCCTGCTAACCCCAAACTCTCCAGACTTTAAAGCAGAGAACAAAGACCCTGCAAGGCCATTTTATTCCCCCTCACACATTTTCTTTTCCTGAAGTTCAAGTTCATGGTCAATTTTTATTCTTTGATTTTACTTTTTCAAAGTAACCTAGAATCAAATCAGTGGTTGATTCTGAAACCAAAAGTTAGACTTCAACAATGATTCAGCAAGCAGTTATTCTGAGAACTTAGTGCAAGGAGTATTGTGCTGGGTGACTTCTTTTTTTTTTTTAACTTTTATTTTATTTTTTCAGTGTTACAAGATTCATTGCTCATGCACCTTATCCATTCCTTCATTTATCCTCACAACAACCTGGTTGGGTACAGTTGTACCCCCACGTTGTAGATGAGAGATTAAGTACATTGTCCAATGTCACACAAATGAGAAGATACTAAGCAGAATTCGAACCCAGGTTTGTTGGCTGGTTGTTGTTAATTCCTTTCGCTATTTCACAGTAATCTCCCAACCTAAGGAAACAGAGCTACACAGCAATGAGTAGTTTCAGGAAGTAGCAAATACCCATCAGGGGCATTAAGACATGAAACAGCAGAGGATGTGTGATTCAGTGCACTTTAAATAAAAAAGCTAGTGGTGAGTAACAGGAGAGGGGTATGGACAGGAAGTCGAAGTCAGGGCCAGATCACTGAAAGCCATATTAAGGCGCTTGGGCACTAGGCAATGTAGACTGTTTGAATAGCTTTAAGTAATTAATTCATCATTCTTTCAACAAATATTTTATGTAGTACCAACTATGTGTTAAGCCCTAGGGACAAAACTGTAAACAGAACAGATGTTTCCTGTCCTCACTGGACCCACAGTCCAATAGGGTCATTTCCATATAGAGTGGAAAGTGCTATGATAGGGGATAAGTAGGGTGCTAGAGGAGTACTAAAAGGACCAATGAAGGGAAGGCTGCCCAGGGGAAATGATGCCTAAGTCAAGACTTGCTGGAAGGGTGGTGTGGGAAAGAGGTAGTCAAGGAGATTGTTAGAGTCAGTGAAAAAAGCATGAGTGGTGCTAGAGGAGAGAGACAGGGCAGCACACCAGAATAACTGAAAGATGGTAGAAGGCTCATCTCTTCCATCCTTCTTGAGGCTAGAATGGGCAAGATCGAGAAGCCAGGGAGTGTTGTGATAATTTTTATTTTAGAAAACCACTCTGAGTGTGGTGGCAGCTGGACACATAAAGCCCTTCGACATGAATTCAAGACTGTATCTTTAAAACACGGTGAAAATGTGGTTCAAAAGTTGATGGGAACTCAGCAAACGAATCTGTCACCTCTCTCAATCAAGATGCCTTCAGGGGCAAGCAACAGAAACTCAAACTGGTTTAAATAATGGGGAAATGCTATATTACATAAAAGGAAGCCCAGGAACAGGGAAAGCACATCAGAGGCTGAATGATATAATCAAGCACTTTGGTTGTTTTTTTCTCATCCCTCCATTCAGCCATCCTCAACACTAGCTTCATTCTAAACCTGGTCCCCCTCACAATCATAAAATGGATGTCATTAGCAATGGGGGCTCTATGTCTCGGTTATCATCCATCAGGTAAGAGAGGGAAATCCTGCTTCCTCAAGCATGGAACCTAAGTCCCCTCATTTAGCTGATTACACTCACAAAGTGCTCCTAGATCACTGGTCATGGGGGAATGCCATATGTTGATTGGCTTAGGTTAATCAAGATATATCTTGGAAACTGGGAATGGTGTCAACTTTCCTGGGGTGTCATGGTAGCAGAGAATATGGACACTAGAAGATAATCATGTGTTAGGAAGGAAGAAGTTAAGGAAAGGTTTCAGAGTCTACTACCCTCTGCCATTACAGACTTTTGAATAAGTGACCACAGCCCTGATATCCGGTGTGCTCTGCTGGAGCAGACAAGCCTCAGGTCAATCGCCCATCAATTATCCATCCAGAAACAACAACCAAAATGGTAACTCTCATCCTCCAACCTGGTAAGTTTAATTATAAGGAAGTGATTGTGTGCCCAAACAGCTCACACATTGGACATAGCAATCCTGGATAAAATAGAAGTTTATTAAACTATTCTTCATACTCACATAAATAACAAAAAGATACTATCTAAGCCAAGATCTTTTTTTCTTTTTTCCTTCACAGAATAATGTTGAGGATCAATTTCTCCAGCTTAACATCACCAGCCTTGGCAGCAGCTCATATTTGGAATATAAATGATGTCATCTGGTTGGCCTCTTCCCATCACAAACAGTAAATCTCCGAATCTGGAGAGATCTTTTATTTGGTTACACATATTGTACAGCATCAAGGGGTTAGAACACATGTGCTGGAGATTATTAAAATCATCTGGAGGAGAATGGCTTAGTATTGGAAAGCCCGGCACTTATGACCCTTTCATGCCTGGAATCTCCATCAACTCTTCTTTTGCTCCTGCCTTTTCAAAGCAACAGTTGTGGCCGATTGGCTCATAATCCTTTGCCTACTAAAGTTTTTCTAGTGCACCATGTTTCTTCTCCAGAAAAGGTATCCCTAATGCAGTGAGTATAAGGCATAGAGGCCAGGGTGAGGAGTTAGGAAGCCAGCCTCAGCTCAGCAGTGGTTACATGCTATTTACTTGCTTTTCATCTGTCAAATGGAGAGGATGATAGCCAGCCTCATAGGATTGTTTGAGAGGAATAGTAAAAAATACTAGATATTTGTTTATCACTTTATAATTTGCTAAGATCTTTCAACTGCATCAGCATTAGATCTATCTCATACAGAGAAGACACTCAAATGTTTGTTAGATTCATGGAAGTAGGTGGGAATATGGCTTGATCGATTTTGAGTCAAGTTGGCCCACATCTCCAAACTTGCTTTTCTTCAGCTATAATGTGTATTCAAATTTAACTTCCTTTTAGGGTTGAAAGAATAAAGGAAAGAACACGTGTGAAGCATCAGCACTGCATCAGGCTCATTGGTGTGCTCGAGAAACAGAGGCTCCCTTTTCCCCACTTCCTTCCCCTTCAAGAAGGACACAGCCATGGAGAAGAGACAGAGTGAGCCTAGGCTCTGGTCTTAGCTTTCCAAATTCCCAGTTGTGTGAATTTCAATTGTGTGAATTTTCTGAGCCTCTGTTTCCTCATCTGAAAATGAAGGAGCTGGTCTAGATCTGAAGTTCTCACACTTTTTGAAATCCATAAATCAAACAACCAAACAAAACACCCACAGACCAGAAGTATAACATAGCAGAGTCAACTTTTTGATTTGATGAATAGGTATTTTTCAGATAACTGCCACTTACCATTAAAAACATTTCAGAGGAAAGGATAAAGGACACCAGAAAAGAAGAAAGAGCAAAATTTCAGAATAAAAGATAGTACTTTAAATGGGATGCATTAACTTTGTGGAAAAATGATTGTAATATCCAATTGTCCTCATTTTTTTTCTCATCTTTCTACAGACTGGTGAAAATTTGTCAGGACCAACATGTGTCTTCGGAGTACCATTTGGAAACCAGCAGGCTGTGTGATCTGGAAGTTTTCCTCTCGTATGATAGTTCTGCGATTCTATCATGATTCCACCATGGTAAGAGGCTGTGGTGCTGAAACCACAGTTTATTTGGGGGAAATTAATAACACAGTGATTCAATCCAGAGAAGAAATCTATCCAGTAACTAATTTTGCTTAACTGAATGATTCTGGATCTAAATAGGGAGTTTAACTTAGTCAAAACAGTCAAAAATACTATGTATGGGTCGACCCCAAGGAATGCCTCGCAGGTCCTCAAAACACTTCCTTGTCCCTCATGTTAATCCTTCTGATTTCAGTCTTCACTCTTTTTGACTATAATATGACTATGATCACACTTATAGTTACATCAAATTTGAGAGAGATGGGAGCAGACCAAATCCATCCAAAGTATTTCTAACTCAGGCCCCACATGTTCACCCTGAGGTCAACTTGTCTGACATCTGCCATTCTCTAATCTCAAGCCAGAAATAGATCTTTGAGCTCCACTGTGGTGCTTTCAAAGCCCCTGCATGAACACCACATATTTTATCACTAAAATTCTAAATAGAGACTCACTGATTCCTATTTAGCACTCATTTTTAACAAGCTGGTTGTCTGGTTTTTACTAAATTAGAAATAGACAAGCAGAATAGAGGTAGGAGAAGCTATTAAGACAGGTCAGTGATTTAGGCTATATGTCACATTCTAGGAGGAAAGAAAATCAAAACCAAACACACAAACAGAACTGCACTACTATTAAGAACAATAGCAGGTGTTTGTAACTTTGGTTCTAAGTCATCAAGAAAAGCTTAATCTATATTCTATAACCTTTTTTAAAAAAAAGATTTTTTTTTTTATTTGTCAGAGAGAGAGAACACAAGCAGGGGGAGCACAGTGGGAGAAGCAGGCTCTCCGTCAAGCAGGGAGCCTGACACAGAACTTGATCCCAGGACTCTGGGATCATGACCTGAGCTGAAGGCAGATGCTTAACTGACTGAGCCATCCAGGCATCCCTACATTCTATAACCTTTTGAAGGAAGTGAATGGTTATAGATTTTAACCAAATTGGTTGAAACAGATACTCAAAGGGGCACATCTCAGAAATAGAAATTCACCCAAAGTAGGTAAATGCTAACTCTCCCATGATCCTACAGAAATAGGAACAACAGTAATAGAGATAATAAGAGTAACGGATAATAGAGTAATAATGAGAACAGTAATAGGAACAATTGGCTCTCCTATGGTAGTTGGCCTCTTATGAATTGCTCTTTACATCCATTTCTTTCCCATTTAATAGTTATATCAACCCTGTGAGGGAGAAATTGTTATTATTACCCATCCATTTCTCCAAATGAGGAGACTGAAACTCGGCGTGTTTTAGTAACTTGCCCAGGATAGCAGGGTTAGTAAGGGGCAGGGCACACAAATCCAAGGCTTCTGACTTTAACCCCAGTGCTTTTCCCACCCTCTGCTCCTCTCTCATCCTTATAAATAGCTATAAGACTAAGAGGTTCAAAGGAACTTCCTTCTGGTTCTCAGGCCCATTATAAATGCCACTTGCCCTGGGGGAGGAAAATAAAGTCCATGCTCTTTGCTGGCCTATGTGCTAAGTCATTGGCGCCCAGAAATAACCTCCTGGAGACTACGGGCCTTGTATTTACCACAAAGCAGTGGGTAAATAACTAGTTGGTGTTTTAGTGTTTTGTGGTCACTTAATCTGTTGTGTTCCTTCCCAAGACTCTGAAAGTTTCCTTTTTCAGTTAATTTTTATTTACGTTTCTGAGGTCTGCGTTGTTTGGGGTTTGGTTCATTGGATGTTTTTCTTGGAGTGTGTTGCCATTGGCTTCAGGAGGTTTCTGCTCTGCGATTTCATGGAATTTTCCCTGAGTGTGGATTGCTATGTATTTCTTCGGGGCGGTGAGCCAGGGCAGTGCTGGTATGTAATCTGTTCCTCTGGCCAAAGGACTTCTTGTCACCCATCCACATGGCTTGATTGTATTTCTCCACTGATAATTCCCCTCTCGTCTGTTAATGTGCAGCGACCTTGGAGTTCAGCCATCTTGTGTGTTATGTGTTATTGGCTCTGGATGAGACGAGCCCAGTTGCTTCTGATAGAGATTGTGTCAACTGATTCTACTAGTTTGTTCTATCAGCCCAGGGTTGGGAAAGGAGATACACACCAAGTGCTATGGGAAGAGCGGAGAAGGCTCCTAGGGTTAATGCTACAGACAGAGCAAGTGTGTGACTGAAAACGTCCAGCTCTCTACATAGCTCAGTGCCCCAGGAGGAGACAGAGCCAGGAAGGCCAGGTGTCTCTCAAGCACCACACGCTCCCATGACCCTCAGCAAGCCTTTCTTCCTCTGTCTTTGTCAAGCCCATAAATGATGTGCCAGAGAAAAATAAGAATTTGTTAATATCAGAAAGTTTTGTTCTTTAGATGTTTTCTTTGTGGGTAGGGAAAAAAAAAGAAAGGAAGGAAGGAAGGAAGAAAGAGAAAGAAAGAAAGAAAGAAAGAGATCAAGTAGTGTTTGGTCATTAAAATGGCATGTTTCTCTCAAAGCTTTCAGGCTAATTAAGAGGCAAAACTCACATTGAGATAAAAAGTTGCCCTGGATAAATCCTTTCTTTGGCTTTCTTTTATTGTACTTCATTTCATTGTTTTGTTTATGTGTTCTATACTCCTACTCTTTCTACAATGAATTTGGGATAGTTTAGAAAAATACGTCAATACAAAATAAAATATCCCTAAATCAATGAAGAAGCAGGGCGAATGGATAAATTTAAAGATATGCATATAATTAGTGTTTAGAATTTCATAACAAAAACCTTGTAAATTTGTTAAAACCAATTAACAAAGCTGAATCCAAAAGCCTACTGTTTATCATTTAAAGTGTGCTGTGGCTCTCTCTAGTCTGAAATGGGTGCACTTAAGAACCTGCACCCAATTTAATTTTAATTTGGAGGTGGAGGAGACCAACTTCAATCCCCATGCTGACTTAGGTGCTCTCGCACACCTCTGAAAGCCAACAGTTTTCTTAGTTGCAGGGAGATAAAAGTGGAACTAATATTTACTAGTTCTATAATATATACTAGGCATTGTATCAGTAACTTGACATTTAATAATTCATTGAGTTTTCTCAACCACTCTGTGAGACAGGTATTACCTCCATTAGACAAATGACAAAACCAGATGAATAACTTGCCCAAGTTCACCCAACTAGAGGAGACAAAATCAAGATCAACACAGGAATATTTGACCTCAAAGCCAACATTCTTCTCATGTCATTAAACTATCTGCCTGAGAGACAGGTAAAAAAATTGTGGAATATGTTTCCTCCAGTTAGTGAATATTAAATTTTCAAAGGTAGTTCATTCAAAGGTTGCTGTCAAGCTGTAGGCTGACCAGGAAATAACTGTCAGTTAAAAGAAAATCACAGTGTCTGGAGGTTAAGGTCAGCAAAAAGGAGTATGTGTGGTTATCTGTGGCTACTGGCACCACCATACAAATGTCCTCCAACCAACCCAGAGAAAACATATCCCAAGTTCCTCCAAATTAGAGGCCATAACAAAACAGGAAGAGTAAGAAGTTATAGGCCTGATACAGAGAAGCAATCCTACCAATCAGGGAGAGAATGGACAATGGTGTGTGTTGTGTTGGCAAAGTCACTTTCAAGAGTTATAAAAGAGGCAAGAAAAATAACACTGTCATTTGTAATAATAGCTGCCACATCGGATATCTACTAGGAGCCAGGCACTCTCTGTTTCATTGCTAATCTTCATAATGGATCTCTCTTTTTTCCAATGAAGAAACAGAGGCTCAGAGAAGTTTCATAGATGGCTATGGCAGGGCCACTAATAAGGTTCAGAGCCAAAGTCTCAATCATGGGCTTGGCTAACTCTGATATCAATACACTCTTGACTGTGCTTTGCTGCTGTTCTTGTACCAGCTAGGCCAATCTGAGACAAAGTTAAGGCAAAGAGGCTAACACTGATGCCCAAGATCAAATTCTGAAGGAACAGCAGCATCTACTTCTGGAGTCTTCTAGGCAGCAGACAGATGTCTGCAATAGCAGTATTCTGAAGAGGACATGACCTCTAGCCCACTTATCAGGGAAAAGGAAGAGCTTTGAAGGAAGAGAGCTGGGACCTTTGAAAAGCTCATGAAGGAAAGGGTAGATGTTTCCAACTCCCTCAACTTAGTGGCTTTTTCATAAGCTGGTGAAGCTTGGGGACACAAATAATTTAAACAAGCTATGTATAATGTAAAGGGAAAAATTACAATTAAAAGTAAATCTCTCAGGGCACCGGGGGAGTTCAGTCGGTTAAGCATCTGACTCTTGGTTTCTGCTCGGGTCATGATCTCAAGGTCCTGGGATTAAGCCCCCCGTCAGACTCCGCTAAGCATGGGGTCTGCTTGGGATTCTCTCCCTTTCCCTCTGCCCCTCCCCATGCTCATGTCCTCTCTCTCTCTACAATAAATAAATAAATAAAATTTTTAAAAAAAAATCAAGTTAAGTCTCTCTTCCTATTAGTCTGCTAGGGCTGCCATAATAAGATACCAGAGATTGAGCGGCTTATTTTATTGTTTATTGTTTATTGTTATTGGCAATTTATTGTTTCACAGTCTTGGAAGATAGAAGTCCAATAACAAGATTCCTGCCAATTCAATTTCTGGTGAGAGCTCTCCCCCTGGCTTGTAGATGGCCACCTTCTCATTATGTCGTCACATAGCCTTTTCTCGGTGCCTATGTGGAGAGAGAGAGAGAGCTCTCTGATGTCTCTTCTTAAAAGGGCACTAACCCTATTGGATAAGGACCTTACCTTTATGACCTCACTTAACCTTAATGTCTTCCTTAGAGGTGCAATTTCTAAATATAGCCACATTGGGGGTTAGAACGTCAACATAAGAACTTTGGAGGGACACAAGCATTTATTCCATAATATCCTCCTACTCCAGACCATCCGTCAACATGTTCCCCCCTCCAAAGGCAATTACTGTTACCAATTTGAGTATTCTGCCAAAGACCCTCCACGAATAACACGTGTTTACACAACTGAAGGGACACTATGTGCTAAGCTCTACATCTTCCTTTTCTCTTCTGTACATAGGAAGTGGAGACTGTCCCATGTCTGCTTCAGTCTTTCTCATGATCACATAGTATTCCATTAAATTACCATAATTAAATGTAATCAGCCCCATACTTACACATACTAAGTTTGTGCTTACACTTTGGCTGTTACAAACAAAGCTTTAGTAAACATCCTTGCTCAAATATGTTAGTAATTGTGTTAATATAGCTGCTACTTGGCACCCATAAGATGAAATCCTAGCTGACATACAGGATCTAGCAGAGCAGGTTGGGTGCTGCACAGTTCTCCATGTCATCTCCAACCACTCACTTCCGCCTGCAGGTTGTAGCTTTCCATCAGAGCAAATCAATAACATTAGAAATCCCCACAGTCTCCAGTACTCACTCCTCTGAGACTTTGCAGGTGTTATCCTGTCTGTCCTTCCATATTTATCTTCCCTGGCAAGCTCCTACTTATCTATCATCTCTTAAATGTTACTTCTTCTGCAAAGACTTCACTCTTCCTCCCACACAGTCTTAGGAACTCTGTCTTCAACAAAACTACAGAAGTTACGTACATCTATGTCATTATTACTATAATTTTATATGCTTTTCTGACTTCCCATCGTACAGTGATAAATGTATGGAAAAAATTTGCTTCTCATCTTTTTATTTCTCTTTTTTTTTAAGATTTTATTTATTTATTTGACAGAGATTTATTTGAAAGAGATCACAAGCAGGCAGAGAGGCAGGCAGAGAGAGAGGGGGAAGGAAGCAGGCTCCCTGCTGAGCAGAGAGCCCGACGTGGGGCTTGATCCCAGGACCCTGAGATTATGACTTGATCTGAAGGCAGAGGCTTTAACCCACTGAGCTGCCCAGGTGTCCCAATTTCTTCTTTTTTTTTTTTTTAAGATTTTATTTATTTATTGGACAGAGAGAGACAATGAGACAGGGAACACAAGGAAGGGGAGTGTGAGAGGGAGAAGCAGGCTTCCCGCCGAGCAGGGAGCCCGATCCGAGGCTCAATCCCAGGACCCTGGGATCATGCCCTGAGTTGAAGGCAGATGCTTAACCAATTGAGCCACTCAGGTGCCCCTCATATTTTTATTTCTAATGAGTTCACTGAATCTTAAAAACAACTCTTTGAAGTAGCTACTAGTCTTACTTTACACATGAGAAAAATTAGGCATAAAGGTGTAAAATAATTTGCTCAAAGAGAAAGTAAATGTCAGAGCAGGGACTTGTACCCTAACATGGTGGTTCCAGAATCTTTATTACATAAAAGTCCTCATCAGACATGTCCAAACCCCCAGGGCTCCTCTTACTTTTCTTCCAGAGGGGGTTCTTACCTTTTTCTCTCCCAGCTTCCCTGTCTCTCCTCCAATTACAACTCCATTTCTTCCTCCCCACAAACTATATTGACTCCCTCCTAATTAATGGAGATTCATTCAGCCCTCTCCTCTCTCCAACCTCAAATACTCCTCTTACAACCGCCAGGGATCAGCACATAAAGGACCCCCAGCTACCAGGGCCCACACACCATCATAGGGAGTGGAAGATTATGAATAATAATTATCATATTAATAGAACATCTGCGTCAGGTTGGGTTCACCAGAAACCAGACTCTTCATTGAAGATTAGCATACAGGACTTTATTCAGGAGACTCAGGATGACACCTGTGGAAGGGAAGGGGAAAGACACAGAGTCGGACAGAGTAAGAAGTTAAGCTCTGATACAGTCCAACAAAGACCTCAGCTGACCCCATGAGGAGTTCTGGAGCTGAGATGGCCTTTCAGAGCTGTACCAAGTTGAGACGAGGTGGCCAGGTTACTGATCAGTCACTGGAAGCAGGTTGCCCCTTGAAACGGGGTGTGACATTGAGCAAAGCAGTTTTCTTTCTTCACCAAGGAGGACTGACACTGAGGGCTGTCTTCAGCAGCACTCCCTGCAGTAACAAGTGCATTTCTGAAGGGGGGAGGAGGTCAGTGTGGCACATCAGAGCATCTACCCAATGTCCCATCCTTTAAATGCCTACCATCATATTATTCTAAGCACTGTAGCTTCATTTTCCAGATAAGACAATCAAAGCTTAGCAAGGTAAAGTCAATTGGTAAAGATCACATAGACAGTAGCAACGGAGCTGGTATTGGAATCCAAGCCTGGCTGAGTGCAAAGCCCATGTTCCTTCTCCACATTAAGCTACCTCCCTCAGGCACATTATAAATTGTATGACAGCATGTATGTGGTAATCTTTTGAAGACCAGAAATATATACTCATAGAACTGAACTCCTTCCAGAACTGTGCTCTCCCATCATCCCCCAAATAAGCAATTCCCTCTGAGCCCACACACCCACTTGCTCTCATTTTCCACATGTTTACTTGGATGTAGTCACCAATTACATACTAGGCAGATGTCATCTGTAAAAGAAACCATGGTCATTGTCAAAGAAAAGCGAGAAAAAAAAAAAAGAAAAACAAGAAATGCTTTCAAATTACACCTGATATCTAGTCCACATTTGAGGCTAGCTCACCTTTTAAAACAAAAAATCTTAGCAATGTCCCCTAAATGTGGTGTATGGACCCTGGGAATGCCCAAGGTTCTTTTGGGGGGTCTGTGAGGTAAAATTTATTTTCATAATAACAGAAAAAAGTACTGCTTTTTTCACTGTGTTGACATTTGTGTTGACATTTGTGCTGACACTGTGTTGACTGATGGTGCAGAAGTCAGAGTGAGTAAACAGCTGATACTTTAGCACCAAACCTTATTAGTAGTTGTATTCTTTAACACCATGTACTCACAGTTAAAAAACAAAAATAAAAATAAAAGCCAATTTCAATCAAAAATGTTTTAAGAGAGAGCAGTAAACAACATTTTTACTGTTTATAAGAGACACTGATAAACTATGGTTATTTAGACTTGGGTATATGTCATACGTTTTCTTAAAATTGAATGAAAAGAGTCTACCACTTCAAGGAAAACTACTCATGGCATTTGTTGTCAATAATTAAATTCAAGCTTTCAAGCAAGAATTTAAATTTTGGAAAATCTGTATCTGCCATCATGAGCTTGACAACATTCTAACACACACTTTTCTGATGAGATTGGTGGTGATAATAAGGAATGTAATTTTTTTTTATATTGTATAATGAAATGAGTAAATATTCTGAAGATCTGCATAATTCAGTGAACTGATATTTTCCATATGACCAGTACAAGATATTATAAATTTATGTGTGAGCAAAAAAATCCATTCAAAGGAAAGATAGACCAGTAGATTTCACTGCAGTAAAATGTGAAAAGCTCATTGATATGCTTTCAGATTTCACACTGTAACCAAGCTTTAAGAAATTACCACCTGTCAAGTTTTGGTGTAGTATCAAAGAAGAACATCCACGATTATTTGAAAAGGTTATTAAAATGTTCCAGTACTCAACTACATATCTGTGTGAGGCTGGGTTTCTGCACAGACTTCAACAAAACAATACACTGCACAGATTCTGACTGCAGAACAGATGTGAGAATTCAGCTGTCTTCATTTAAATGAGATATTAATCAAATTTGAAAAAATAAAATAATGCCACCCTTTCGACTAATTATTTTTATTTGAGAAAATATATTCTTCATAAAAATGTCATTTCTATAAATGTGGGATGGATTTATTATTGTCCTTTTAAAATAAATTAACCAATACTGTCATAATTTCTCAGTTCTAATTTCTAATCTCGATAGCTATATCCCACATAAACAAAAGTGCTTTGATTTTCAAGAATGTAATGGGTTCTTGAGACCAAAAATTTTGAGGACCACTACTCTGGAATCACTTAGCCAACACTCAGAGAGCAGAGGTAAGATTTTTCCAAGTGAGTTACTGAAATATTGAATGAATAAAAGGAATAAGTATTTTTATCTTTTTAAATTTTTCTCCAAGTTTTTATTAAAATTTCAGGTAGTTAACATACAGTGTAATATTAGTTTCAGGTGTAGAATTTGAATCAGGTGATTCATCACTTACATACAACACCTGGTGCTCTTCACAAGTGCCCTCTTTAATCCTCATCACCTATTTCACCCATCCCCACCCACCTCCCCTCCAGCAACCTCTGTTCTCTATAGTTAAGAGTCGGTTTCCTGGTTTGTCTCTCTCCCCCCCCGCCCCCCCCCGTGTTCATCTGTTTTGTTTCTTAAATGGAATATGTAGTTTTAAATGAATGAATGATAAGAGGATAAGGGGGATAAAGTATTTGCATAACTGTAGGAGGCAAGTCAGAGAGTGTTGACTGAGATTGGCTGTATAGAGGTATAAATCTAGAATATGAAAATAGGAAGACACCTAGAAATGGAGAAGATGAATATGATTTATTCATTAGCTACTATATGACAGGCACTTTTTACACCTGCCCACATATTCTCACAATGACTCGAAGAGCCAGGTATCCTCATTTTGTTTTCACACAAGAAGGCGTTGATTCAGGAAAGTTACCTGACTAAAGAGGACATGTGGTGTAGCTGGGATCTGACCCCAGATATGTGTGATTCCACATGGTTTCTGTCTGTTTCTCCACACTATGCTACTTTCCACCTGGTCTCCAATTCCCTCTCACTCCTTTTACAAAGAAGGCAAGGCTCAAAGAGGGCAAGTAAGTGGTAGAGGCCACAGATGAATCAGTTGCGGAGTCAAACCCAGAAAGTACTTCTTGGGAGCCCTGGCTGTGACTCTTTCCATTGTCCCGTGCAATGTTAGGCCCAGTACCCCTGAAGAGGAAGATAATTTGCAGGGTGACTTATATGGTCCCCCAGCTCTGAGAACTAAGGGTTCTAAGAGAAAATTCAAGGAGAAATTTGTGCAGGGAAAAGAAGTTGGAATGCACAAAGTATGAGGTAGCTGATTCTTCTACAGCAGGTGAAAGGAAACTAGAAGAAAGGAAAAAGGCAAAAGTAAAATTTTTAGGCAGAATGAGGCACTCTTGCTCTTTCTCTGGCTGTAATTTCATTTAACACATGTTTATAAAGCACCACCCACGAGCCAGGCATTATGTTAGGTAGGACATCATGCTGGATGCTGGAGTTTGGGTCATGAGTCACAGATAATTCCAGTGCTGGAGGGTCTCACAGTCTTGTGGGGAACACCAAGTTCTAATACACTGGGAGTGACCAAGGTTTTGACAGGGAAAACACAAGATGGTGTGAGATATGGAAGAGAAACATAGCCCTGACTGGGCCCGATGACATGGCACCTGCACCAAGTCTTAAAGGGCTCAGAACTACCTAGTAGAGGACGAAGGGAATGCACAAGGAATAAAATGTGTGTCACACACACACACCCAGAGTGTGACTTCAGGGAGAACTGAAAACGTTCGGTTCTGATCAGAGAGGGAATGGCCACTTTTCAAGAATCACAGCAGCTACTCCCTCGCTCCCCTCCATACTCGGTCATACTGAAATACCTTCGGTTCAGGTTTACACATTTAAAATAACCCACAGATCCATCACAACTCCCTTCTTGGACTTCTAGAGGTATAGGGGTCCCAGGCTGAGGATCAGTGGGCCAGACACCATATAATTTTCTGAGTCTGCACAAGGGAGATATCGCCCCGCCCCAAGACACACAACACTGCAGGGCTTTTCACCCACACCCCACCCCCCCCATACTAGAAGGCCCATAAGTATGTAATGAAGACGTAAGAGTTTTTCTCACTTCTGCTTCTTGCTTTCTTCTATTCTTTTTATTTCAGCTTCTGGAGAAGAATCCATCACCTTACTCTATGCATGCTCAAACTTCCTTCCCCTAATCAGACTTCTCTTATAATCTGTCCTACGGGGGGGGGGGGGGGGCGCAGTTCTCAAACAGGTGAGAATCCACCTGCTAATTAGCTCCCTCCCCAGGGGATCTTGGTTTTTGGTGGACCATATTTTTATATCTTAATCTGATTATACCAACAATTTCTTGAGGACAGGGAACTTGACTTTTTCGTCTCTGAATTTCCACCTTAGACCAAAAAACATTTGTTTAATGAAAAAAGAAGAAAGAAAAAAGAAGTAAAGGGTTTCATCCTAATGCAGCCCTCTTGCTCCTTCTCTGCTGTAACTGCTAACCCAGATGCTCCCCGAAAACTGCAGCGACATCTTTTCTTTCCCACATGGACAAGTTTGTCATGATTCCTGGGTTTTTATTTCCCAACATGCTCTGATTCAGAGGGAAAAATAAGAAGGACTCCACAGGAAAGCACAAAACCCAAGCACAACAAGCCGGGTGTGGGGAGATGCTAAGTGTGTGAATCAGCTCCCAGACTCAAGCAGATGCTGGATCCCTCTATCCAAAGTCTTCCTCAATTTCCTTTCTTCCCCCACTCCAGCCAGGATATACCCTGAGCTGTGGCAGCTGATGGAAACCAGGCACAGAAGCCCATGGAAAAGTCTGAGAGACAAGAGGAATCTTGAGCCAGGTCTTTCCAAAATCCAAAATGAAAGTGACTGTGAGGGTCCTTCCAGCTGCCACTAAAATGGTGAAATTACAACCATTTCCTCCAGGGTCTGGTTAAGTCTCTCCTGAAACCTTGCTCCATCAATCACCTCTTTGAGATAAGGCCTTTCTCTTTCTCCTGTAGCACAGAACCCTGATCAGTTTCATTCATCCAAAACCAATCATATATTTGTTTTAAAGATGAAGACCAACAAAAGAATAATGAAAAATTAAATTCTGCTCCTGAATCTTTTTTTGGCTTTTATCTAATTTTTTTTCTTTCTTTCTCATCAATTTTTTTTTTTTTTTAAGATTTTATTTGTTTATTTGACAGAGAGGGATCACAAGTAGGCAGAGAGGCAGGCAGAGAGAGAGGAGGAAGCAGGCTCCCTGCTGAGCAGAGCCCGAAGCTGGGCTCAATCCCAGGACCCTGAGATCATGACTTGAGGTGAAGGCAGAGGCTTTAACCCACTGAGCCACCCAGGCGCCCCAGTCTTTCTCGTCAAATTTTCTTAAGAACTTTTCTTTCTTTCTCTGGCTCAATTTTCTCATTTCCCATTCACTGTTAAATCGACAGCAAGCTGGCTTGTCTTCCTCTCTCCTGATCACCAATTTAGTGTGCATATTCCTGCCTTCATCTTATTTGACATCTGGGCAGCATTTGACCCTCTTGGCCATTCCTTTCCTTCCACTGTCCTACTTGGACTGTGACTTTTACAGCACTATTCCTGCTTCTGTTTTGTTTTGTTTTTCTATCTCTTTTGTCAGTCTTTCCCAGAGCTTCCCATTGCTTCCCCTGCTCTCTGCTTAAATATTGATGTTCCCTATATTTCATTTTTGGTTAGTTTATTCCTTTCTCACTCCTCATTTAAGAATGTTCATAGCAGCAACGGCCACAATCACCAAACTGTGGAAAGAGCCAAGATGCCCTTCAACAGACGAATGGATAAAGAAGATATGGTCCATATATACAATGGAATATTATGCCTCCATCAGAAAGGATGAATATCCAACTTTTATATCAACATGGACGGGACTGGAAGAGATTATGCTGAGTGAAATAAGTCAAGGAGAGAGAGTCAGTTATCATATGGTCTCACTTATGTGTGGAGCATAAGGAAAAACATGGAGGACATTGGGAGAAGGAAAGGAAGGGTGAACTGGGGGAAATCAGAGGGGGAGACAAAGCATGAGAGACTGTGGACTCTGAGAAACAAATTGAGGGTTCTGGAGGGAAGGGGGGTAGGGGGTTGGGTGAGCCTGGTGGTGGGTATTGAGGAGGGCATGTATTGCATGGAGCACTGGGTGTGGTGCATGAACAATGAATCTTGGAACACTGAAAAAATAAAATAAAATAAAATAAATAAAATAAAATAAAAATAAGAATAAATATTTTTGAGTATTTTCTTTGTACCAAGCATTATTCTAGGTAACCAGGAATTTGCAGACAAATTTGCTGTCCAGTGGAGCTTAGAGGATAGAGGGGGACACAATGATTCTCTACTCTGCACACTGTTACTAAAAGATTTGATTCTCATTCATTTCACCCACCACCAAAACGCTCTTACTTTATAATCTACTGCTTCTATTTTGAACTTGATTCTGTGTTCTAGACACATACCTCTACCTCAAAGTCCTTTTAAAAAATACTAATGCAAACTATACAAGACATTATTTCCATCTCAAGTAGGAATTCAATCGATTCTGTTAGTTTGAATTAAATTTATTTCCCCCATAAGACCTATTTCTTCTCTTTAATTTTCTGTCTGTTATGCAAATGGCATCATCACCGAACCAGCCATTTAAGCCCTAATTTTAGGAGACATTTAAGAGTCTTCCCCTTTTGCAAAATGGGTGAAAGAGAGTAGGAGGTACAGGCTTCCAGTTGTGGAATGAATAAGTCACAGGGATGAAAGGTACAGCACAGGGAATAGAGTCCGTGGTATCACAATAGTGTTACGTGGTGACACGTGGTAGTTTTACTTGTGGTGCGCAGAGCGTTAATGTACAGTGCTGTGGAATCACTACGTTGTACACCTGAAACTAACGTAACACCTCAATAAAAATAAATAATTAAATAAATAACCTGCCTTTTTAAAACTTACCTTTTATCCAATCTGTTTCCAAGTCACAAGCATATCATCTCTTAAGTATCTCTTGCTTCCGTTACACCCTTTTTACAAACATCTTATAGCTACTCTAATTGGGCCAGCATCATTTCTTCCCTCCCTTGGAGTAAGCTCCTATGAGCCCTATGCCATTATCCCTCCACAGATGTGCTTTCTAACTACACTATTGATGTTACTGCTTTGCTTTAAACCCTTCCATGCTCTCCTGCTTCTGAGTAGAGGCAGAACTACTTCCCAGCTTGCAAGGTCTCCTGCAATCTAGATCTTCCATCATCAAGACCTTCCTAAGCCTTATACTTCCCCAACCACTTTCTGTGGAGTCATATGACCCAATGGCACAAGCAAACTGAAATTTTTAGAGTTATCAGAATGAGAGGTATCCCATGCTTATGCCTCAGCGACACCACAAAAGCTCTTCCCTTTTCCTGAAATACCACACTTTTCTTTATCTTCTTCTGGACCCACCATGCCATTGTCCAACATTCAGATCTTTGGCTAAAGTCTTCCCTTACCCCATCAGGAATAATCAATTTCTTTCTTACAACACTTAGCATGCGTCTCATTTATGGCAGCTACCATATTTTAGAAACTGTTTTGACATTTTAGGTCCTCAAGCTGATGGTTTTCACTTCTGTGTCCCTTGCTCTACAGACAGCACCTAGTGCATAGTTGACACTAGAAAACATATTAAAAAATAATAACCCCTATAAACCCGGCTGTGCTTTACCTGTGGATTCATTTGAATTTGCTATTATTTTAATTCCATAGTGTTTTTTTTAGTTTTTCACCTGAAGAGCAATATTTTTAGAGCGTTTATTATCTCTAGATACAAAATGCTGTGACTCACTCTCATGCTGGTGAGTATCCAGCCTGGTAACAGCAGAAGCCATTGCTGAGCTCCTGACATCATTTCTGGGGGATCAGCTGGTTATCCAGTAGCAGGTTGGTTATTCTGACCCCATTTCATCATGGAGGCAGAAGTATTTATTCTAACAAGAATAAACAAAATTTCTAGATAAAGATTTTCCTCCCCCACCTACACCCTTAAGACAGCTCTACCCTTTGTGGTCTTACAGAATACCCTATTCATTGCTATAATGTCCTACATATCATTGCTTCCAATTAGTGAAAACATTTTGTAACAAAGGAAGTATGACAGGGGGTTTCCATTTAAAGAATTTACTGGTCTTATCATGTGTCCCATTATTTATATACAATTGGCTTGAGAGAATGAGGAAATGGCCTAATAAGGGCTCACTCTTTTTAAGATTTTATTTATTTATTTGAGAGAGGGAGAAAGAGAGAGCATGTGCGCACACATGCATGAGAACGAGCAGGGGCAGAGGCTGAGGAGGGAGAAGGACAAGAACACTCTGTGCAGGCAGCCTGGAGCCCTACATGGGGCTTGAGGCAGCTTGACGCCAGGCTCAGTCCTGGGCTCCATCCCAGGCTCCATCTCCTGACCCTGAGATCATGACCTGAGCCAAAACCGAGAGTCAGACACCCAACTGACTGCACCACCCAGGTACCCCAATAAGAGCTCACTTTTGACACTAGGGGGGAGGCAACATCCTGTGGAGAAATTTTTGCTTGCTAAACCATTACCTTGGGCTCACTAGGTTTGGGGTTACTACTGACATAAGGGAGAAATACTTTCACCACAGTAAAGTTCTATTAGTGTCGAATGAGACAGTACTGAGACTCCTACTTCCTCATATTTTTGGGGCTCCTCATGCTGCTGAACTAATAGTCAAAGAAGGGTACCACTGCCCCAGCAAGGATATCTGAGTCCAATTACTGGAGGGAAATTGAGATGCTATTACACAGTGGTGGTAAACGGAACTGTGTCTATGATTAAGGGAATTCAGTAAGGTATTTCTTGTTCTCCAACAGTCTGTTCAATAGAAAATGAGGGCAACCCAAAACAGGATTTTCTATGACTTAGATCTCATAAGAATAAGTATTTGGGTTACTTCAATAGATAAAGAACGCCATCCAGCTGAGGGATTGGCAGTGAGTAATGGAAATGCAAATTTTGTAGAAGAAGTCAGCTATAATTATCAACACAGGCCACATGACAGTTAAATGAAAGCTGAGGTTATAGCTGCATGTTTTCTTTAATTAACATTTTTCTCATCCACCCCTCATTTCCACCTACAATCTTTCCTTAAGAACCTTCAGGCTTCAGATGGGAAGTTCATCAAACTGAGACCCCCATGTGATGTTACGGTACTTGATGGGAGTTTTGTGTCATCTATGTTGAGGACATCAATCTTGTGCCTGGACAAAGACAAGAGAAGGTGTTGAAGGGCAAAGGTGGTAGACATTGCCAAATTTCTTCCAATTGGACTACCATATTTATACTCCATCATTCTCCAACGTGCTCTGTGCTCCTGGACACTGGCCTTATGAACCCATCAACAAGCTCCCATGATCAATGGCCTCCTTGGGTTCAGCCAAAGGAAGACAGGAGAGCAGAAGACAGAAGGAAGGTGAGATTAGGTACTTATTCTCTAGACTTTTTACATAGCAGATCACCTCAGGCTGGCTGCGTCCCTGATTCAAAGGCCACAGGTCTTGTCAAATATCCTTTACTAAGATAATCCTCTCTGGTTCTGACAACTACCTCTGCTCCTTCAGCTCCCTAGCATAAGCCTGTAATCAGTTCCTGTTACTAGCCCCAGGGTACTCCAACATCCCTTATTTCCCTAATCCATGACATTACCATTGTGCATAGTTCTTTTTGAAAACTATCCTCAAATCATTCAGTTGGAGAGTGTCATCTGTTTCTAGCTGGGTTGTTGACTGATAGAGCTGGTGCCCCTTGCATTGTGGGAGGATGGTTCTGATTAAATAAGAGTCTTAAAAAGACTGCTGTTACAGATTTATACTCCTGTGGAGGTCCCGGATTTCTGGATGAAATAGCTCTAGGAGAGATGTAAGAAAAAAGTCTTTTTTTTTTTTTTGATAGAGCTGTTAATGGGCTTCCCTCCATCACCTCCCCACAAAAGCAAGAGATATGTCAGGGCATCCTAAATGGAGGTTTGGATTCATTTAAATTTTCTCTGAGAGTGAATTCCATAGCTGTGGACCTTGGATTAGGCCAGCTGAGGAATGACAGTGGCTGTTCTTGGCTGACTCAAAAGGGCATTTGTGAACAACCAGCCACAGGGTCAAGCCATAATGTAGCAAAAAATGCTCTTCTTTCAAACTGCTAAGTACATTTCCAATAAAATGATTTTTCTCCATATATTAACAAAAAAAATTGAATCATTGTGAACTAGGCCATGAGGAAGAAATGGGTTTCCAAATGAAAGGAAAATGTCTCAGGAATCAAGCTCATTTGCTCCAGCCTCTCCACAAAACTTCCATGATCTTCCTGATCCTCCTAACAATGCCCCAGTGTGCTCTAGTTTGTTCTAACTAGAAATTCAGGGGTGTTCTTTGCCTCTCTCTCTACTCACCTCAAATTTTGACTGAGCCTGGCTGACTGGAACTACCCAAACAGACTGGGTTCAAATTGCACCTCTAATACTTCAGAGAGCTGTGACTTTGACCAGCATATGTTTCATTCTTTAGTTTCAATTATTTCATCTGGAAATGGAAATAATGGTATCTAATAACCCTTGATTAGAGATAATATGAGAGCAATTAATATGGTGAATGAGCATGATTTGGAGAATAATTAAAACAAAACTTTGTTTTCTATCATCCCTTTAAAATATTCTAAGTGGAAGTAATCTTATTCCCCTGGATAAAAAAAAACATGTGCAGATCCTACAGTGTTTCTCTTACTCTTTCTCTTAGTCTTAGGTACTACATAGTTCCACAGTGCTCCAAGGACAAAATCTGGCTACTGAGAGACACAACAAGGGTAAGAAACAAAAATAATTAAGTCTAGAGGAATAAAAAGAAGAATGACTGTCATATTTGAAAATTATTTATCTATCTCTGGAAAGCTTAAAAGAATCTATGGACCAATTATTAGAAGTAGGGAGATAATTTTAAAATGTGGCTGCTTATAAGATCAATATATACAACTTAATTTCACTCCTATTAACCTCCAGAATATATAAAGGACTCACATAAAACAATAAAAAATGCTGAATATCTTGAAAACATGAGTCAAATGAAGATTTCAATTAATGGAGAGATATAGCATAGTCATAAAAAGAGACTATTTTTAAAATGTTAATTATCTCCAAATGGATCTATAGATTTAATACACTTGCAATTAAAACCCATTAGGATGTTCTGAGGAAGCTGACTCCCTGATTCGAAAATGTATACGCAAGAGCAAAGGCCAAATAATAGCCAAACACTTCCAAAGCGGGAGGATATCCTCTATGAAATAAAGACTTATTATAAAGCTTGTTAAGACAGTATGGTATCAATACAGGCAGAGACAAATCAATCACAAGATTAGAATAGAGATTCATAGGATAGAACTCCACATATACGAAAAATTCATATCTGACAGAGGGACATCATAACCTATTTGAGAAAAGAGGATTTATTTGTTTAATGATGCCAGGACAATTCAATATCCAAAGGGACAAAAATCAAATTGGGATCCTTCCTACATACCACAAAAATCAGTCCCAAATGGATTACAGATATATATGATAGGAAAAACTTTAAAATTTATAGTGGATTGTGTAAGAGACTATCTTTACAACAACGAGGAAAAAACAGACACCAAAAAATGCTAACAGGAAAGAAAGAAATGATAGATCCAACTATACTGAAATCTAAGACTTCTTTATATCAAGACACCATAAAGAAAGTGAAAAACAAGTCACAAACTGGGAGGTCATATATGTAATACTTTAAGTGACAAAAGAATAGTGTATAGAATATTTTTTAAAAACTTCTATAAATTAATTAGAAAAATCCAATAACCCAAAATAAAAGTGGGCAAAATTTATAAACTGGCATTTCACAAAAAAGGTCACACTTACATGGCAAAAAACACTTGAAAGATATTCAACTTTTTAGAAGTCTGGGAAATACAAATTGTGGTATGGTTTTTACTTATTACACTAACAAAAAAATCATAAAATTTGACATTTATTGGTGAGGATATGAAAGGGAATATAAATCATTATGAGAATTAGTTTGCATTATTTTATAAAATCAAATATTTGCATACCCAAGGTCCAGAAGAAGCTCTAGTCCTAGAGATTTCTCCCTAGAGAGATCATGCAAATGGGTACCAGAAGACAAGCAAAAGAATGATCAGAGCAACATTGCTTGTAATAGCAAAATAAATAAACGAGTAAATGAGTAACACAATACTAATGTATAGGAAAATGGCATGTAAATTGTGGCAGAGTTACACACTTAACTATTACAGAACAATGGAAATTAATTAGCTATAGCTATAAATTATGACATAGATGAAAGACATTATGTTGTAAAGCAAGTTTCAAATCATTAAACTCAGTATTATAACAAAAATCATCTTGAAATAAATTATTTGGAGAATAAATACAGATGTGATGAAACGATGGGAAAAAAGGAATAATAAATACAAACATGAGGAGTGAGGTTACCTCTGAGAAGCAGACAGACCATGGGAGAGGGGTAGATAGTGTACTGATACTGCTCTATTTCTTAAATTTGGTTATGGGTTCCTAGCTATTTATTATTTTGCTTCATAACTATATTATATGTATTTTTTGTGTTCAACAGGTTCCTGAGACTCATACTTTTTTCAATCTTTCAATGTTTT
>CM052900.1:126591372-126650292 GCA_028534135.1 Potos flavus | reverse complement strand
GTCCTTATGCTCATCACCCAGTTACTTCATCCCCCACCCACCTTCCCTCCTGCAACCCTCAGTTTGATCCCTACAGCCAAGAGTCTCTTATGGTTTTCCTCATTTTATTTTTCCTTCTCTTCCACTATGTTCATCTGTTTCATTTCTTAAATTCCACATATCTGTGAAATCATAGTATATTTGTCTTTTTCTGACTGACTTATTTCGCTTAGCATAATACCTTCTGGTTCCATCCACATCGTTGCAAATGGCAATATCATTCTTTTTGATGGGCGAGTAGTATTCCAGTGTGTGTGTGTGTGTGTGTGTGTGTGTGTGTGTGTGTGTGTGTGTGTACACATCTTCTTTAGCCACTCCTCTGTAGATGGATATCTGGGCTCTTTCCACAGTTTGTCTATTATGGACATAGCTGCTATAAACACTGGGGTACGGGTGCCTCTTTGAATCACTACATTTGCATCCTTTAGACAAATATCTAGTAGTGCAATTGCTGAGTCATTGGGTACTTCTCTTTTTAATCTTTTGAGGAACCTCCATACTGTTTTCCAGAGTGGCGGCATTCAGTTTGCATTCCCACCAACAGCATAAGAGGGTTCCCCTTTCTCCGCATCCTTGCCAATATTATTTCCTGACTTGTTCATTTTAGCCATTCTGACTAGTGTGAAGTGGTATCTCATTGTAGTTTTGATTTGTATTTCCCTGACGCCAAGTGATGTGGATCATTTTTTCATGTGTCCGTTGGCCATTTGTATGTCTTTTTTGGAGAAATGTCTCTTCATGACTTCTGCCCATTTTTTGATTGGATTATTTGTTCTTTGGGTGTTGAGTTTGGTAAGTTCTTTATACATTTTGGATACTAGCCCTTTATCTGATAAGACATTTGCAAATATCTTCTCCTACTCTGTCTGTTGTCTTTTGGCTTTGTCAACTCTTTCCTTTGCAAAAGCTTTTTATCTTGATGAAGTCCCAGTAGTTCATTTTTGCCTTTGTTTCCCTTACCTTTGGAGACGTTTCTAGCAAGAAGTTGCTGTGGCCAAGATCACAGAGGTTGCTCCCTGTGTTCTCCTCTAAGATTTTGATGGATTAGTTGACCATAGAGTTGAGGGTCCATTTCTGGGTTCTCTATTCTGTTCTATTGATCTATGTGTCTGCTTTTGTGCCAGTACCATACTGTCCTGATGATGAAAGCTTTGTAATATAGCTTGAAGTCTGGAATTGTGATGCTTCCAGCTTTGGTTTTCTTTTTCAACATTCCTTTGGCTATTCAGGGTCTTTTCTGGATCCATACACATCTTAGGATTATTTGTTCCAGCTTTGTGAAAGAAGTTGATGGCATTTTAATAGGGACTGAATTGAATGTATAGATTGCTCTAGGTAGCATAGACATTTTAACAATATTTATTCTTCCAATCCATGAACATGGAATTTTTTTCCATTTCTTTGTGTCTCCCTCAATTTCTTTCCTAGCGTTCTTTGGTTTTTCAGAGTAAAGATCCTTTATCTCTTTGGTTAGGTTTATTCCTAGGTATCTTATAGGTTTTGGTGCAATTGTAAATGGGATCAATTCCTTGGTTTCTCTTTCTTCTGCCTCATTGGTAGTGTATAGAAATACAACTGGCTTCTGTGCACTGAATTTATATCCTGACAATATCCTGACACTTTACTGAATTCTTTTATGAGTTCCAACCATTTTTTTTTTTTTTTTGCTGGAGTCTTTTGGGTTTTCTACATAGAGTATCATGTTGTCTACAAAGAGTGAAAATTTGACTTCTTCTTTGCCAATTTGGATGCCTTTTATTTCTTTTTGTTGTCTGACTGCTGAGGCTGGGACTTCCAGTATATGTTGAACAACAGTGGTGAGAGTGGACATCCCTGTCATGTTCTTGACCTTTGGAGAAAAGCTCTCAGTTTTTCCCCATTGAGGATGATATTCGCTGTGGGGTTTTCATAGGTGGCTTTTATGATATTGAGGTATGTTCTCTTTATCCATACATGGCAGAGAGTTTTTATCAAGAAACGATGCTGTATTTTGTCAAATATTTTTTCTGCATCTGTTGAGAGGATCATATGGTTCTTGTCCTTTCTTTTATTAATGTGGTGTATCACAGTGATTGACTTGTGGATGTTGAACCACTCTTGCATCCCAGGAATAAATCCCACCTGGTTGTGGTGAATAATCGTTTCAATGTACTATTGGATCCTATTAGCTAGCATCTTGGTGAGAATTTTTGCATCCATGTTCATCAGGAATACTGGTCTGTAATTCTCCCTTTTGATGAGGGCCTTTTTCTGGTTTGGAGATTAAGATAATGCTGGTCTCATAAAATGAGTTTGGAAGTTTTTCTTCCATTTCTATTTTTTGAAACAGTTTCAGAAGAATAGGTATTAATTCTTCTTTAAATATTTGGTAGAATTCTGCTGGGAGTCCATCTGGCCCTGGACTCCTGTTTTTTGGGAGATTTTTGATTACTGGTTCAATTTCTTTGCTAGTTATGGGTCTGTTCAGGTTTTTCTATTTCTTCCAGTTTGATTTGCTTCTTGATTATCATTTCTATTTGTCACTAAAAGCTTCTGCCTTACCACTTATTTCAAATTTATACACTTTTACTCATGCAGAATAGTTCTAAGAGCTGCTTTAAAGTCTATGTCTGATAATTCCAATATCTGGGTTATCTCCAGGTTGATACCCATTGTCTTTCCCCTTAAATGTGGGCAGAGTTTCCTGGTCCTTTACATGTAAAGTAATTTTGGAATAAATCCTGGACATTTTAATATTTTGTGGTGAAGCTCTAGGTCTTGCTAAAATCCTCTAATGAATGTGGATTTGTTGTTTTAGCAGGTGATCAGTTAGGTCAGACAAGTTCTAGCTCACTTTCTGTGGGTGGTGGTTACAATGTCTGTTCTGTTTTTCAAAGCCTTTGCTATGTTTCATTAAGTCTGTTTCATATATTTCAGGGGTGAATTAGGGATTTGTGTCAGTTTATACACAGACTCAGGGATCCCCTTCTCCAGAACTCTTCCCACCATGATTTCCCATATACTCTTTGCTTTTTATGGAAATCACAGGACTCCCTTTCTAAGTCCTCTGGCTAGAACATCAGGGTTCTCCTTGTGCTATTGAAAAATTCCATGGACATGTGCCTACCCTCATGACAAAGTGGTTTGAGAAGAGAGGAGGGGAAAAAAAAAAAAAAACACAGGGATTTCCTTTATGTTCTTTGAGACAGAGTGGTCCTTTTTCCAGTTTATTTAACCACAAAAACAGGTTGTCCCTAGTGGACTTAAATGTCCACACCGTGGCCACCACCAGAATCAGGGAAGGACAAGGAGAACACCTCCCCACAAAAAAAAAGCAGGAATATCCTCTTATACTCTCCAGGTAATAGGAGGCCTCTGTTTTTAGTCCTCGGGCTTTATATAACACAGAGGAATTTTTTCAAAATTTTTTTATATGTCCCCTCTCTGCACCATGAGACTCTGTCTACCCTTAGGTCAAAGCTGGGAGAAACTAGAGGGAAAAACCCTGAAACTCACCCAGTTACAGGTCATTATTCAACAATGGACTTCCCTCCCAATCTGCCTGATGTTGTTAATGTTTGGAGTCTTTAAATCAAATATATATATATATTTGATTTTGTTGTAAGTTTTTAGTTGTAATCAGTGAAAGAGATAGGCTGGAGTAAACTTATTCCATCTCATCTGGTGCTCAAATCCATATATTCTTTTTCATGTGTCAAATACTACATAATACAATTAAAGATACCAAAAAAGGCTCATCCTCAGAGGATCTCATAGTTCACTGGAGAAGGCAGACTCTAAACACACTGTTTTAGGGCATTTGGCTCAACAAGGAGAAAAGAAATAGAATCAGAGGTAAAAGGAGACAAAGAATAACACTGAATGAGAGGGGATTTTGTTGTGGGTTCCTTTCAGTTTTTTGTAGTAAGACTTAGCTAAGTGGGGTTTATAGCTTCTCCTACTCACGCGATATTATATTTTTATTATTCTATATTTATTTAGAATAACTTATTTCTGCCTTCCTCCTTGGATATTAAGCCACATGAAAGCAGGTCCATATCTGTTATTCACCCTTGTGCTATTCCACACAGTAGGTGGTCAAGATATGTTTGCTGACAGATTACGTAGTATCTGGCACTTATTTATTATACCAGGTGCTGTCATGGCTTTCCCATATCCTCTTGCCCTTTACTTCAGTCCACACTGACCCAACCTCAAATTGCTAGCTCCCAAATTCCTCTGCTTGAGGTCTTCCTCAGGCTTCTAAAGCATGTTTTGTCCACCTGCTCGGCAGGTAGTTAGTGCCAGGTAATTAATATCTGCTAGAAGAAGACTCCAACCAATAACTGACAGAGTTGGTTTATAAAAGCCCCAGTTCCTTCCCCCTTGGGTGGGTTAGCTCTGTATCCTGTATCCTACACTGACTTTCAGAATTTCCCCAGCAGAATTTAGTTCCAACTGCCCACAGTGATAGCTGGTTTGATGATGCATAATTTATTGGCTACCTTTTCTTCTCTGACCCACTCTGCCAACCTCTTTGGTATTTCTTTATCCTCTGATAATAAACTACTTTCACCTTAACTCTATTTCAGGATATGCCTCTGGGGCAACTGAAATTAAAATAGTTGCCTACTCTATATACATAAGCATGGTCTTTTATTAAGAAGTTTCCTTGTAGCTGGTGGAGTGGGAAGAGCACTGGACTTCAAATCAGATGGTCCTAGTTCATCCACTAACCAGCTAGGTTACCTTGAACAAATTACTTGATTACTCTGAGGCTCAGATTTCTTCAGTTGGAATGTGGAGTTAATAAAATCTACCTCATAATATTCTTGTGAGGAGAAAATAAATATATGTGAAAGAACCTATCATGGAGGCCAGTGCCTAGTGAGTACCTAGTGGATTAGTGTGTGTGTGCTGGTTGAGTGTAAGTATAAAGAATTCTTTTGCTGGGAATCATCATAGCTGCTTTATTTTTTTTCCTGATGTAGATTGGGAGTTATATTAACATGTCCAGTCAACATCAGGAATTGCTAATGGTGGGGAAATGTTGGAAAGCTTGTATTGTTTCATCTTGAGGAGCATGCTTCTAATTAGCCAGAGCCTGTTTTATTTCAATATAAATGAGCAATGGCTTGGCGGATGGTCCCACTATTCCTGAGTCCCAATGTGCTCCAGAGGAAATGTACAACAAACACTTCAGAGAGAGCACATCGTCTTTTAATTTATATGGATTTCTCTTTTATTTGAGAATTGTTCCATGAAGTTTTCATGGCTTCATAAAGACTTAGGTCATAAAGAGACCCTCGTGATCAAGAACAGTCAGACTCCATTGTTTTACAGTTAGAGGATCAGAAGCTCCAGTAGCCTCTCTTCTCTTACAGTATTTCAGGAACAATGACAACTGCCTTCAAACATCTATAGGATTAATAAATGAGAGAACCGGAGTCTTATTAAAGTGACTTCAAAAATTAAAGGTGATGGGAGCATTCCGAATTCCAATGAAGAGGGGAGATTCTGTCAACTAGAGTTGTTCATAACCGAAGAGATAACTAAAGCTCACCATCACTGGGGGCATGCAAAGAGGAGAGTGAACCTATATGGAGTAGTTACAAGGGATTCTTGCTCATGAAAGAGAGACTTAACTGGGCACTCAAGTACCTTCCAATTTTATGATTCTACAGTTAAGATTTTCCTACAGGAAATGCTTGCACAGTACAGAGCTTTTAATATATGCTCAATGAAAACAATGATTGATTACTACCAAACTTCTCTGGGTCCCCTCAGGTTGCCCGAGAGATAACTAATTCTCATCTCACCTCTATGAGTCCCTTGCTTTTTTATATTGACACTCCATTTAGGGCCAGTCAATCCCTTTTCCAAGTGAAGTGGAAGCGCAGGTGTTTGACACAGGTAGGGGGTGCAGGAGGCCAGGCCTGGCCACAGGGATGAAGATGGTTGCAGCAGGCATGCAAATGCACTGCCTGGATCTCCCGTCAAGAAAGAACCTGTCACTCAGCTGTCAGGAGCAGTGAGCCAACAGCCTCCAGCCATTAGCACCTTTAGGATTCATCTTAGCTTTTAAGCCAAAGCCCTATCATTCCCAGGTTGTGTCACTGCTGACTGAGCATGGGAAAGGTACCTGAGCCTGGCCATTTCAGCCTAGATTGAGACTCCTCTGTCAGGCTCTTTGTCCTACAGCTCACTGTGGGACCAGTGACTTTTCAGACCTGGGTCTGTGGCTCTCCCACCCCAGTCTTGCTTCTTCCCCCCTTTTCTTTCCAGGTGTCAGGTCTCCATCACAGGCTGAGGCTTTCTCTATCCAACCTTGCTTCTCTTCCTATTACTTCTCATAGACACCAACCCTCAGTAAAGCTCTTAACAATCCTAACCTGTCTCCACCTCTGCTTCTAGAAACAACAGTGGACTCAATGGTTGACCCTGCAACTATGGAGCCTATAGCAAAAGGGAACAAAAGTCCACATCCCAAAGAAGGAGAATCTGAATCGTCAACACATCTAAGGAGACTGAGAAAGCAGTAAAGAGACCTGAAGAATAGGATGTGCCACAAAGACCAGGGGCAGGACCATGGTTTTGAGAGGCAGAGGCTGGAGAGATCCCTTAAGGAAAGAGTCCTGGGCGGGGAAGTATTTCCATAGAGACTCCCAGCCACACTGTCACTGCTCTGCAGACAGATGCCTCCTAATAATAATTGGTCTTTAAAGGCGCCACAGAAAGGAAGGGAAACTGCCATGCTCGATCCACTGACACCGACTGTTGCAGAGCACAAAATGCCAATATCAGCAATGAGCTTTATAGATGTAGAAGTCCCAGCTTTCAGGGAGCAGATGATAAAGAAAGCTAATATTTACTGCATGCTTAGTAGGCATCAGGCACCATTCACTGTTGTAAGGTCATTGACTATCAGTTTCTGAGGTTCAAGAATCTGGAAGCAGCTTCCTGGATCATTTTGACTTAGGCTCTTCCATGAGATTGCAAAGAAGCTGACAGCCGGGGTTGTAATCAATTCAAAATGCACCTGGGGCTGGAGGACCCACACCCAAGATCATTCCTGTGCTTGCTGGCAGGCCTCAGTTCCTTACCATGCAGGCCTTTCCATAGGGTTGCTTGACCTGGCAGTAGGTTTCCCCTGAAATGAATGATCATACAGAGGTCACCAAAGGTGAAAGCCGCTGTCTTTCATACCTTAATCTCAGAGATGACATGCCTTCCTTTATGCCATATCTTAGCACCACATAGTCCAACCCTCATACAGTGCAGGAAGGCATTACAGCAGTGCATGGACCTCAGTAGACAGAGGTCATCCAGACTGTCTTGGAGGCTAACTGCCACAACCTCTAGAGGAACAATATGAAGTAGATATTTTACTAATGAGGAAAGGGAGGCACAGAGAAGCTACAAGACAAGTGACAGAGTCACAATTTGAACTGAGAGTCTGTGTTCCTCATCATGTATACTATCTCCCCAAGTGGAGGACCAGGAGGCAGAGAAGGAAGGGGATGGATGTGTTTAAACTTGATCATTGTGGGTGGTTCAGGAAACAATGTCATAGGTAGTGATAATTTGTACAGAAGTATACAGTTAAACAGAGCAATTTCTCATTAACAAGGGTAATCTTTACACCAAATGCAGATACAGAATTATTTTCCCATTTTTCGGATGACATAAAATTCAAAAGACTAAGTGCTTTGCCCATGGTTGCACAATCAGTACACTGTGGAGTTAAACTCTGCTCTTCATTTCTAAGTACAGGGCTCTTGTCTATACCCTGGCTGCTCTTTCCTCTAAACCAAAGGATAAATTGATATTTCAGATTCTCTGGAGTAATAAATAAGGTAACTAAAGTGGGGAAGGGCACCTAGAAACCTGTAAATTGGTTAGGTGTGAGGTAAAGAAGGCCTGCACTAATGAAGAGAATTTTGAGAGATTTTTCCCAGTGTTTCTTAAAGTATGATATACATAGAGAAAAGTACACAGAAATGTGTAGATGGTGAAATTTTGTAAATTAAACAAACTAAATGAAGAAATAGCCATGACTATTCACCCCCAAATCTCTTCTGTTCTGCCTCTCTGTCACTAACCCCCCCCACACACAGTAACCATCATGCAGACTTATGTAATCATAGATTTGTTTCACCTGCTTTTGTAATTTATATGAATGTAATCTTATACTTTCTGAAACTGGTTTCTTTCACTTGATATTATGTTCACTCATCTATACTATTTTCTCTACCTGCTGTGTAGTATCCAGTGCATGAATATATAGTTTATTTATCCATTGTACCAGAGGTTGGCAACCTACATTCAAACTTGGCCCATGTTCTATACTTCTATACAACTTGTAAGGTAAGAATGATTTGTACATTTTGGAATGTTTTAAAAGGTCAAAAGCATTATTTACAATAGCCAATATATGGAAGCAACCCAAGTGTCCACAACAGATGAATGGATAAAGAGGATGTGTGATACACACATACACACATGTGCATACATGCACGCACACAATAGAATATTACTCAGCCATAAAAAAGAATGGGATCTTGCCATGTGCAACAACATGGATGGACTTTGAGGGTGTTATGCTAAGTGAAATAAGTCAGAGAAAGTCAAATACCATATGATTTCACTTATATGTGGAATCTGAAAAGTAAAATAACAAATAACAAATGTTATGAACAAATAACAAAAAAACCAGACTCTCGGGTACAGAGAATAAACTGATGGTTGCTAGGTGTAGGGGTGTGTGAAACAAAAGGATTAAAAGGTATAAACTTGGAAGGCACATATTGCATGGAGCACTGGGTGTTATACAAAAACAATGAATCTTAATACTACATCAAAAACTAATGATGTATTGTACAGTGACTAACATAACAAAAAAATAATAAATAGAAATTTAAAAAAGATAAAAAATGTATAAACTTCCAGTTTTAAAATAAAGAAGTCACAGAGATGAAAAGTACAGCATAGGGAATATAGTCAATAATACCGTAATGGTGTTCTATGTGATAGATGGTGACCATGCTTATTGTGGTTAAGCACTGGATATAGAATTGTTGAATGAATATGTTTTATACCTAAAACTTCTATAAAAAATTTAAAAATAAGTGAGTATGCCAAAAATGCCAGAAAAAACCCAAAACAAATAATAAATCCAAAGAATATTGGATGACACAAAAAAATTATATGAAATTAAAATTTTTATCCATAGATAACATTTTATTGGGACACACCACACTCTTTTTCCTATTAGCTATGGCTGCTTTCACACTACAGTGGAAGGGAGGCAGTTATAACAGAGAGCTTATCAGAACTCTATTGTTTTGCACTGTTGCTGGGGCACTACAAAGAGAAGTGAAGTAATTATAAGATGATTTTTGCCTCTTGGCCTGCAGAGTCTGAATATTGATGACTTGGCCTTTCACAGAAAATTTTTGCTGAGCTCTGAGCAATAGCAGTGATGGGCATTTGAGTAGTTTCCATTTGGATGCTACTATGAACATGGCTGCTTTGAACATTCTGGTTGGCGTTTTGGGTGAACATCTGAAAGCATTTACTTTGGGCATATACCTAGGAGTGGAATTGCTGAGTGGTGAATGGTGTTAGGCTTAGCAGGTAGGGTACTGGCAAAGTAGCTTGTGCTCATTTGACACTCTAACTAGCATTGTATGAGAACTCCAGTTGCTCCATATTCCTACCAATAATTGGTATTTTCTGTCTAGTTCGTTTATCCCACCTGGTGATTGGGTAGTTGTAATGGAAGAATGGTTTTGAAATGATAATTACAAGCTTTCTGTTTAGGCTATGCCAAAAGCTTTGCTAATAATTTCACCTACTTTATCACTCTATTGACAAGTCTATTTCACTTATGTGGAACTAGTGTTCAGCAAAGCTAAGAAACTTTAAGGTCACTCTGATATTAAGTGGCAAAACCAAGACTCAAACTGAGATCTGATTGACTTCATAGCCTACCTCTCTTCTATTGCACCACGTCATCCGTCTATGTGGCAATGGACATTACACCCTTGGAAAGTATCAGCAACTGGGAAGTCGGTCATTAATTAGCATTAAAATATTTGTTAGGAAAAGAGATGCAGCAGAGCTACAAAATATGGGTATGGGGGCAGTATGGGCACACACACTTTCATTTCTGTTGCCTCCTGCTACAGTGGTTAACTGGACGCTTTCTGCTTCCCTCCAGCCCTCCGAATGGTTATGTTTATTACATGTTCTGACAGTTGAGGCCCGTGGTGAAAAATGATAACAGATTTGTATTCTCAAGATCATCTCCAGATGCTGGCCAGAAGCATCTCTGGATTCATGAAATATTTGTCTTTAGTATTTCTTGAAGATGGATGATTGGGAAAAAAAAGTTCTAGGAACATTTCAGTATAAATCACAGGGAATTCCTTCCTTTGGCAATCTGGAATGCATTTTTCTATTTCTTTAAGAAGAATAATGTGTGTATTAATAACTTGGTTGGAATGGAGTCTGGGCCAAGAGGAGATGATCACGGAAATCATTATTGATGGTTTCTTGTAGCCAAACAATCTGTTCTCCCAAACCTGGAGTCTGTCATCTGCAGGTGAAAGGCCACACTGGAGTCACTTGCATGAATCCCCACCTCTCTATCCCCACTGCCATTCATCCATCCAATTTTTTGGTCTCAATTGGAAAGAGCTCATATCAGGTTTATTTACACACCCGCCTGCATCTGCATAAGCATTCAAGTTGACACTACAGCTGTCCTGCAAATCTGTTGATGCCTATGCCTTGACCAAACATTTCTGGGGACTCACTATCACCTGTAGCAGTGCTCTCCAATCTTTTTTTTATTGAGATATAACTGATGTGCTAATCTTTTTGATTCTGTACTGCTACACATGAAATGACATTGATTTATGAATATGTATTGTTTATATTTGTATATGTTTATGAATTTATATATTTCCACATGTAAATTTTGAAAATACATATTTTTTAAAGGATGAGATGATAGATACCAAGGGTCAGCAAACCTCTTCTGCAAAGGGCCAGATAGTAAATATTTCAGGCTTTATAAGCTGTAAGGTCTCTGTTGCAACTACTCAACTCTGCCACTATAAGACCAAAACAGCCATAGGTAAACAAATGGGTTTGGCTGTATTCCAATAAAACTTTATAACAAAAAAAAAAAAAAAAAAAAAAGCAGCCAGCCAAATTTGATCTGTGATCCATACTTTGCAGATGCCTGCTATACACCTTTGGCTACTCCAGATGTGACGTCAAATTGAATTCAGGAATTTAAATACTTGAGACTTTCTTGTTCTATCCCTACTATGCATCTACTTTGTTCTCTCTAGCACTACAGTGTCTTGCTCTGCAGATGACTACTCCTACTAATACAAAGGTGAACACTGGCCCACAGCAAGGCCCAAGTCTGACAGGTACAGTCCAAGGATCCACACAAAGAGCCCTATTCATCTCTCTTAGCTCCAGAAGGAATGTCCCAGAAGGAATTCACTGACCCAACTTTGTGTGCCCTTCTCATTTCAATACCATTGTTTTACCTGGAACTGCTACCACAACCACTCAAATAGAAAGAAAAGGGAAAGTTCCCCCAAAAGCCATGTAGGCAAAGAACCTTTTCAGGTTATCTTTTACCATAAAGAGTAGCACAAAGAAGGAAGTGATTATCACAATGGTGTGGATCATTTTCAGAAAGGAGAGCAGCTGTAGTTATAAAAAGACCATGAGAGATACAATATCATATATTGCTAATCACCTGTTGTGCACACAACACAGATGGTTTTTTTAAGGCAGTGGTTTTCAAACTTTCAGTACCTTTGTCAGAATGAATGAATGATGTTATGCTGTGATAACAAACAACTCTAAAATCTCAGTAACTTAAGGAAACAAAGATTAATTTCTTATTCACACTGCATCGTCTATTATGAGTTGGCCCAGAACTCTGCTCCATCCTTTCTATCAGGGGTACAGGTATACTGAGTGTCCCCTAACCTTCCCCCACAGCAGGGAAAAGGGAAAGTGGAGAATCATGCAATAGTCTTTAAAGGTCTCTTCCCACAAGCGACACACATAACGTTCACTCACATTTAATTTGTGTAAGCAGTAAACTTCAAAGGGCTTGATGTGCGATTAAGCTGTGTGCTTGGATTGTACTGCTGGTACCAATTACACGCTGCCTTTCTGTAAAAGGATTACATGTCCCCACCCACTGTCATCTGACTGTAGGTCAAGCATTCTTCCCCACTTCATTGATTCCAGCCTTAGCCAATGAAATAGAAGCAAAAGTGATACATGTCACATTTGGAGCAGAAAATTTAGAGCCATCTGAATGTTTTTGTTGTTGTCATTTTCTCTTTGTCACAAAAAGGGTATTTCCCAAATAGAAGCTGTTTATGCAGCATGAGTTCTAGAATGAGGAAGATCCATAGAGTGTGGAGCTATGTTCTACCTACAGCCAACAGGTAATATGCGTGAGAAATGAATCTTTGTTGTTGGAAACCACTGATAGTGTAGAGTCATGTGTTATGAGCACTACTTAGAAAAAAGATGACTAATACAGAGAAGCACCAGATATATCAATAACTAACCCTAATGACTAACATGGCCAGCTAAAACTTTTACTTTATTCTGCTTTGTGCACACATCACACACACACACACACACACACACACACACACACACACACACACCCTTTTTCAAAAAGTCACCTGAAAAGTCTGTCTAACCACTGCAGTAAGCACAGACTTGAGTGTCTCTAGAGGTGCTAATTAGCTAGGGCTACCATATCTAATACCAGAGACTAGGTGGTATAAACAATAGAAATTTATTTTTGCACAGTTCTGGAGGCTAGAAATCCAGATTAAGGTGTTGGCAGGGTTGTTTTCTTCCAAGGCCTCTCTCCTTGGCTTGTAGATGGCTGTCTTTTCCCTGTGTCTTCCCATGGTCTTCCCTCTTGCCGGTCTGTGTTCTGATCTCTCCTTTTAAGGATGCCAGTTATCCTGGATCAAGGCCCACCTATGTGATCACATTTTACCTTAATTACCACTTTAAAGATCTTATCTCCAAATACTGTCACATTCTGAGGTACTGGGGGTTAGGATTTCAGCATAAGAATTTTAAAGGGACACAATGCAACCCTTAAAACTGGGTGAGATGCAGCAATCTCTTCATCAGTGCATTAGGTAAGAGGGTGTCTTTATTAGGTCCAGATGTGGCTTCTCTTGATCCAGAGACCTCTGCACTACAAAGACAAATTATCTGTCCTCCACACACCCAATATACAACGGAATAGAAAAACCACAATAAATAATCCCATTTAGAAAAGGAAACTATAGGAGACACATAGCAGACACTGTCCCATATTATACTTGAAATCCAGAAATCTTGAAGGTCCCTACTTCAGAGTGGGGAATGCACCTAAATCATGCCTCCACACCTGAGGAGTAGATCCCTTGCACTTTGTGCTCCATTGTCCTTGGATCTGACTCCTGAAGATTATTCCCTTTCCATTATTCTTTTAGGGCATCTGAAGTTGGTATTGGGCAATATGTTCTGAGGCTGGTGAGAGGGCAGGTGGAGGGTTAAGCTATTTTATAAGTACAGTCTGCCCATAGAATTTAGTGGTCTCAGGGATTATTTTAAAGTTCAGTCTGAATCCCTTTAACACAGGCAATTTTGTTGTTGTTGTTGTTTTAAGGAGGTTTTTTTTCCCTGTATTTGTGTGTGTGTGTGTGTGTGTGTGTGTGTGTGTGTGTTTTGTTTGTTTGGCAGTACAACCATATCAAAAGTTTTGTCAATCTCCTCTTTTTTTGATGGCCGTTAGCTTTATATGCAGATAATCTACAGTCATCACACTTCAGGAGAACTTATTTTGTGTGCAAAAAGAACATGAACTGGGGGGGAGTCAAAGAGAAGAGCCTTATGAGAAAAATTGTGTCCCTCTCCCCAAATTCCTATGTTGAATTCCTAAACTCCTTATAAGAGACTAGATAAAAACACAGAGGACCAACCAAGTGGAAGACACTGGAAGAGGATGGTCATCTACAAGCCAAGAAGAGAGGCCTGAGAAGAGACAACCTTGCCAACATCTTGATCTTGGGTGTCTAGTCCCCAGAACTGTGAGACAGAATTTTTTTGTTATTGAAGCCCCTCAGTCTGTGGTACTTTGATATGGCAGCCCTAGCAAACTAACACACCCAATAAAATATCAGCAAAAGACATGAACAGACATTTCACAGAGAGAAGAATTGACATTACATGCACGAAAAGACACTCCATCTCATTATTAATCACCAGGGAGATGTAAATTAAAAACACAATGAGATACCACTGCTCACTAATTAGAATGGCTAGAATTACAGATTAAGAACACCAAGTGTTGGTGAGGAGATGGAGAAGATAGAAGTCTCTAATACTGTTGGTGGAAATGTAAAATAATAGCTCTACCTGGAAAAGTATTTAGCAGTTTTTTCAAAATGCTTAACACCCTCCATAATCTCCGGCCATTCCACTTCCAAGTATTTACTCAAGTAATTGAAAAGGTATGAATTACTGATACACACAACAACATAGGTGAATCTCAAAATCAGTATGCCAAGTGAATGAAACTATAGACACAATAGAATGCATATTGTAGGATTCCATTTACACAAAGTTCAAACCATAGGGACAAAAATAATATCAATGGCTGCCTAGAGCCGAGGAGTAGAAGAAGGGATGAACTGCAAAGAAAAATGAGGCATCTGTGGGGGATAATGTAAATGTTCTGTATCGCCATGGCTGAGGTAGTTCGTAAGCATATACAATTTTCAGCATTCATTAGATTATAAAGTTTAAATAGATGCAGTTTAATGTATGTAAATAATTCCTGAGTAAATTAAGGAAAACATTGAAATTCTCTCTAAGATTTGCCTAATTGATGTCATGAAGAGTCACTCCTATATTTTCATCTAAGAGTTTCATAGTTTTAGTGCTTGCATTTAGGTCTATAATCCATTTTGAGTTAATTTTTGTGTATAGTATGAGCATAAAGATATCCAATTGTCCCACTTGTTGGATTCACTCTCCTTTCCCCATTCAACGGTCTTGGCACTCTTGTTAAAACTCAATTGATAATAAATCCAAGAGTTTATTTATGCACCCTTTATTCTATTCCATGATCTATACATCTATCCCATACTAGTATCGTCTCTCATTTTCTTGCCTTTTTGTCCTGGCCAGAACCTCGAATACAATGTTGAGTAAGTGTAGCAAGAGTGAACATTGTTGTCTTGTTCTTAATTTTAGGGGCAAAACATTCAGTCTTAATTATGTTGTTACACGCAGGTGTTTGAAGATGCCCTTTATCAAGTTAATGGTGGTTCTTTCCATTCCTAGTTTTCTGAGTTTTTACTATAAATGAGCATTGAATTTTATCAAATCCTTTTTTCTTTTTTTTTGCATCTATTGGAATTCTCATATTTTTAAATCTTTCGTTATGTTATTATGATGAATTGTATGATTAATTTTCAAATGATACACCAACCTTATATTCCTGAAATAAACCCCATGTGGTTGGGAGGCACTGTTCCTTATTCTCTCTCTCCTTTTTAGGGTTTTGCCCTAGCTGTCTAGAGGCTCTGGTTGCCCCCAGGGCTCTTTGACCTGGTTCATTTGGTCAAAACAACGGCAAGGATTTCCATCAGAATTTTTGTCACCTGGTGTTACCTACACCATGCTTGTGGGAACCTTCAAAGTCAAGCTACAAAAAAAACGAGGAATGCTCCTTATTTGGTTCCCTCAAGTTTTAATTCTTCTCTCCGATCCGATGCTTTTGTTCAGTTTCCAAAGCTTTTGGTTCCTGTTTCATACATCTTTTTTTTTTAGAGTTCTATTATATGCAGCATGTCACTACTCCACTGGAGGTGAAATTCTAATTCCATTTTTTAAATTCAGCAATTTTCATCTAGTTTATGTTCAAATGTATAACTTCAAGCTTTTATGAAGTCATTAACTGACAATAATAAGGATGTTTTTCTAAACACATGAAGTCTGAAATTACATTTTACAATTCCCAAGCTGTCATCTTATTTTACCCTCAGCATCCAATTTAATTTCCTATTTTGTTTTGGCTGCATAGTATTGAGAAATCCTGATTTATATGGGTATATAGTTGCAAAAAGAGAGGTTTTTAAAAAACAATTTATCTTAGGATATCAATCAATAAAATAGAAGCTTTATTTTGAGGTCTGCATAAAGAGGAGTTAAATTGGCATCGTGATCCCCTAATCCAAGACTTTATAAACATTTCATGAAAAGCAGACATCTGCTGTCAAATATATTTGGGAAAATTTGGCTGGTATATTTCACTAGAGAGATTCTGAGGCAAAATCTTTCAGATTTAACACAACCTCCATGTTCCCCAAAATTACTTGCCACAGAATCTTTATTTCAAACATGCTCATTAACAGATTACAGAATCAGTGTTCCAAACTTTGGAAAGCAGAACTACATATAATCCCAAAGGAACAGAGGAAAGGAAATAGCATCTAGTAGGTATCTACGATGGAGTAGGCACTGTATTAGATGCACATAATTTTTAATTCAATCTTTATAACACCCTAATGTGAAAGATTTTATTTTAACATGCAGATGAGGAAACTAAAGCACAAGAAGGATTTTGGGTTTTCCCCCCAGTTTTACTGAGATGTAATTGACATATAATATATCAGTTTCAGGGGCGCCTGGGTGGCTAAGTGGGTTAAAGCCTCTGCGTTCGGCTCAGGTCATGATCTCAGGGTCCTGGGATCGAGCCCCGCATCAGGCTCTCTGCTCGGCAGGGAGCCTGCTTCCCCCCTCTCTGTCTGCCTCTCTGCCTACTTGTAATCTCTCTCTCTGTCAAATAAATAAATAAAATCTTTAAAAAAAACCATATCAGTTTCAGGTGTACAAAATAATTATTTGATATATGTACATATTGTGATGTAACCACGGTAAGTTTAGTTAGAATCCATCACCTCCCATACTTATAATTTTTTTCTTGCGATGAAGAATTTTAAGATCTACTTAGCAGCTTTCAAATATACAACACAGTATTGTTAACTGCCATCACCATGCTGTACAATATATCCGCAGGGCTTATTTATTTTATATCTGGAAGTTTGCACCTTTTGAGAACCTTCACCCATGGCCCCAAAGCCTGTCTCTGGCAACCACCAATCTGTCCTCTGTTTCTATGAGTTCAGTTATTGTAGTTTCTACATATAAGTGAGATCATACAGTAGTTGACTTTCTCTGACTTATTTCACTTAGCATAATGTCCTCAAAGTTCATCCATGTTGTCACAAATGGCAGGATTTTCTTCTTTTTTATGGCTGAATAATATTCCATTGTATACATATATCACATTTACTTTATCCATTCATCCATCAGTGGACACCTAACTGTTTCCATGTCTTGTCTATTGTAAATAATGCTGTAATAAACCCAAGAAGTACAGATATCTTTTCAATACCCTGTGTGTGTAGTGTTTGTTTTATATATAAAACACAGACTCATACCCCACAGGATTTGCAATATCCTGGCATAGCCAAGGCCTATTACTCTCAGTCCCACCCAAGCACCAAGGTGGACTGAGTGGGAATTGGAGCTAAACAGGGTCAGAAGCCTAAAAATTTTCAGACTAGTAGCCAGGGAAGCCAACCAGTATTGTTATAGAGATCAGGCAAGGGAGTGGCAAGGAAAATGAGACTGAGTCATAGAAATAAGAGAGACGAGAAAATAAAGAGGGAATTCAACAGCAATATGAATAGTTGGGGAGTTCAGGAATGGACGGACCGAGGAAGAACGAAAGTGAGAAAGAAGGCATCCAAGACTAAGGTCATTTTACAAGAGGTGTAGAATCTTCTATAGCAATGAGTATAACTATTTTAAAGTATTATTTAAGAAATTATATAGGATAATAAAAGAGGTAATTTTCAAATGAGAGCTAGGGAAAAGAAATGCTAAATGATGTCATAGGAAGGAGTGAAGGCTTCCAGCTAGAATAGTCATGGAGGCTTCCTTGAAGAGGTAAGACATGAATTAAGTCTTGAAATCAGGAGAGGATTCCAATGGGCAAAGAAAGGAAGGAAAACATATATATAATAATAGTTATACAACTGTAAATTCTATCCTTACCTGTCACATGCCACATTTGTATCCTTACCAGTATAAAGCTTCTAGGACAATACTTTGTGGATTTCAATTTTTATTGAGGACATACTATGTAAAAATTCTCAAAAAATATACTTGATATTTCTATATTTTTAAAGCATAATTATTAATTTTACCTTCATAGTTCAAGTAACTTTAGAAAACATCTTTTGCATTGTTCAGTTCCTTAGGGTTCATATAAATAAAGTAGACTTTGCAGGGTGGAGGAGAAATTAGACACTTGGTATAACCCAGTGCACAAGTTCCTGGCTTCGGAATCACTTTACACTCTAAAATTATCTTTGAGAGACAAATGACAATTTATCTCACTATAATTTTTTAAAGTGGAAACTTGATTCTTTCCGAAGTATTCTGACTTCTAGTGAAATGTCTTCCCAGCCTGGGATTTTATAAGACCACAATCTACTTTCAATCATCAACTTTGTGCTAGGAATCGTTGTAAGCTTCTGAAAGACAAAAACTGTGTCCTATATAAATTTCACTTAAAAGTAAAAATCATTTACCTTATGAAGTGATTAAATTCAGAAAAATAGAGAAAATATCACATAGTCTTAATATCCAGGGATAACCTCTGTTAAGAATTTGCTGTATTTCCTTCCAGGCCGTTTCTATAGCATATATTTTTTTATAAAATTGTGATCAAATATTGCATTCAAGATACAACATGGGGATTTTAACATGTTCTGATTACAATACTATCATAGGCTAATTTTACTGAATTTAGAATTTTTGAAGCGTATTAAAAAAATAAATGATGTGAAACCCATTTATCCAAAGACAAAATGTGTATTTTAACATATTTCTTTAAGGTTTTGTCTCTTTTTTAAACCTAGTTAAATTTATGTTGTGTTATAGAGATTTTTAAGCATAATTAACATTGAGATATTTCATGGAAACAACCTGGATGTGTGATTATTTGGAAAAGGGTTTGGTGAATGATGAGATCTAGGACTAGCTGGTTTCTCAGTATTTGCCAATAATATGTTTTTTTAAAAATTTAAGTCATGTAATGTGAGTTTTTAAATTATGGGGAAAAATGTAAAATGTCCTTAACAACAAAAAGACATATATGTTTATATGGGGCAGCATTAAATCATTTAGTTGGTATCCTCCTTGCTCTCCTCTACGGAGGAGGGAAATAATTTTCTTCTTACAGTAACTTGCATACCTCAAGTCAGCTAACATGCAAGTTATAACAGTAAGAGCATCGGGTCTTACTGTTAATTTAACTGAGTAAATTTTAAAGATCTCATTGGCTTTATTCAATGATTCATAAATCAGGCAGCACCCAATCTAGCAGATAGAAAGGAGCTGAGGAGCTGTACAAAATGAAAGACTTTTATAGGCAGAAGGGAGCAGGAACAAGGAAGTTGAACTAGGCCAAAAAAGCAGATTGGTTATGGCAAGACTACTTTCTTTTAGGGGCTGGTAGTGGTCTATCAGGCAGATTATCTAACTCCTCTGATCAAGTGATTCCTGATGGACTGGTTTAAGACTCTGTTTCTAGGACAGCCAGAACTAATTAAGTCTCGGTTTGCTGACATGGGGCTCAGCATAAGTGACTCCATCTTGGACCTACTGTCTTGTTTGTAAGCATTAGCAAATGTCGAGTTGCTTTGTGCTCAATGATTATAAGAAATTCCTATGGAATTATAGAGTGAAGATGAAGGAGATAATGTTAAAAACACATTTCTAGTACTAGGGATTTATAACAACAAAAATAAGAATATGTTAATAATCCCTCCCATTTTGGAGTGCACACTGTTCACTGGGGACTGCACTAAGCCCTTCATATGCATTATGATTTATATTTACTTATGCATTCAGTATACCTGGGCTCATTGCTGATGGCTGGGAATGCTATAATGGGAAAAGAACCAGTCTGAGAAGGACCTTGATTTGCTCTCATGGAGGTTAGAGATTAGTAGGGAGGCAAATGTAAGGTGATGCTGGTATAACTGAAGGTCACAGGCCAGTTGGGGACAGTTTACACTTTGGGTGCTAACTGTTGAAACCAGGGATGAGAGACTTCGTGAGAAATCTACTTGGCAGAGTGTGCACTGGGCCTCATGCAGAGGGCATGACTCACTTAAGCAAGGTGTGGGAATCCCAGGAGCTTCAGTGTCTGAACCTCTTGGCCTGGTCTCATTGCTACGTCAAAGGAATAAACACTTCCCACAGGAGGACTGGGGCTGGACTGGGCTGTACCCAGTCCCCGGAGTAGGGAACAGGGAGACCAGGAACCAAGGCACCATGGAGCTGCAGTGAGCTATGTCAGATGCTACCAGTATCAGCATGGAAGGAATACTCAGGAGATGCCTGGCCTTCGACGTTGCTACCTTAAACCCACAGTGCCTCATCTGCAATTGTGAAATTCAAAAAGCTTTGAAAAATTGAAGAGGTTGTTTTGTTTCCAAGCGGCAAACTCATTTGGCAGCAAGACCCACCCTAAATTTATGTGAGGCAATTTGCTGTCTTTCTATATCCCACAGAGAGCTACAATTCAAACATTTTGCTTCAGGAAGAAAAAAAAAAAATGTATCTCATTATGGGGTGTTTCCTAGACCCAGCTGAGTGTATTTTATAATAATGAAAATTCTAAAAATGTTTGATGTCTAAGCACTTAGACCTAAAGATTCCAGGTAAAAGACGGTAGACATGTGTTATAATTGTTACCCTTACATTTAATATTCCTAAACCCCAAGGAGGGTAATGCTATTATTATTACTAGTCCCACATTACGAAAACTTAGAAAAGACTCAGAAAGGTTAAGTGGCAGAATGAGAACATGGATACATGTCTGTGCTTCAAAGCCCAAACAGAATTTCTACTGATATTGCTCAATGAAAAAGTATATTGACCTTGACACTTTTCTCTGACCTCTTAGGTGCTGGTGGAATTACCTTCTTAACCACTTATTATCTGAAGAGCAAATTGATAATTCATGGCTCCCAGGCCAGCTATTTTATAAAGCAAGCTGAATTGGGACCTTCTCCTACTCCCATGCTCTGGTCCTGATAGAACAGACAGAGAACTCAGACCTCCCAGCGCCCAGGATGCCTCCTACTGGCCCTGGTCTCCAATTCTTCTGGGAGGATATACTATACTACCATCAGTAATCTTCCTGCTGCTCTTTCCCCAACCATAGCTATGGTCTCAAAAACAGAAGAGATCTAGTCCTAGAGTTGTGCATTGATTTGTTTCCAAATTTCTGGTCAAAAGTTAACTGTCAATCTAAGTTTCAGTATTGGGAGTTTTCACCTAGCTCTGTGTCACCCCTCTTACTTTCAATTACAGAACACCCTGTCCGTGGCTAACCAGTTGGTGTTTTAAAATGGTAATCTGTTAAAGGGTTAGTATCCAAAATATATAAAGAGCTTATAAAACTCAACACAAAAAACCCCACAAATAACCCAGTTAAAAATGGGCAGAAGAAAAATCAACAGGACAGGAAACAACAAGCGTTGGAGAGGATGTGGAGAAAGGGGAACCCTCTTACACTGTTGGTGGGAATGCAAGTTAGTGCAGCCACTTTGGAAAACAGTGTGGAGATTCCTCAAAAAATTAAAAATAGAGCTACCTTACGACCCTGCAATTGCAGTACTGGGTACCCCAAAGATACAGATATAGTGAAAAGAAGGACCATATGTAACCCAATGTTCATAGCAGCAATGTCCACAATTGCCAAACTGTGGAAAGAGCCTAGATGCCCTTCAACAGACAAATGGATAAAGAAGATGTGGTCCATATATACAATGGAATATTACACAGCCATCAGAAAGGATGAATACCTACCATTTGCATGCACATGGATAGAACTGGAGGAGATTATGTTGAGTGAAATAAATCAAGCAGAGAAAGTTAATTATCATATGGTTTCACTTACTTGTGGAGAATAAGGAATAACATGGAGGACATTAGGAGAAGGAAAAGAAAAGTGAATTGGGGGAAATCAGAGGGGTATATGAAGCATGAGAGACTACGGACTCTGAGAAACAAACTGAGGGTTTTAGAGGGGAGGTTGATGGGGGGATGGGTGAGCCTGGTGGTGGGTATTGAGGAGGGCACGTATAGCATGGAGCACTGGGTGTGGTGCATAAACAATGAATCTTGGAACACTGAAAAAAATAAAATTAACATGTTAACATTAATTAATTTTAAAATGGGCAGAAGACCTGAACAGACATTTCTCCAAAAAAGGTAAAGAGATGGCCAACAGACACATGAAAAGATCACCATCCCTCATCATCAGGGAAATGCAAATCAAAGCTATTGATCACCTCACACCTGTCAGAATGGCTAATATCAAAAACACAAGAAACAACAAGTGTTGGCGAGGATGCAGAGAAAAGGAACCTTCATGCACTGTGCACTGTTGGTGGGAATGCAAACTGGTGTAGGTACTATGCAAAGCAGTATGGAGGTTCCTCAAAAAATTGAAAATGGAATTACTATTTGACCCCATAATTCCACTCCTGAGTATTCACCCAAAGAATATGAAAACACCAATTCAAAAGGATATATGCACCCCTATGTTTATTGCAGCATTATTTACAACAGCCAAAGTATGGAGGTAACCCAAGTGTCCATCGATAGATGGATGGATACAGATATAGTGTATCTATAAAACTGAATATTATCTGGCCCCCCAAAAAAAGAATGAAATCTTCCCATTTGCAACAACATGGATAAAATCTAGAATGAATAATACTAAGCGAAGTAAGTCAGAGAAAAATAAATACCGTATGATCTCACTCATATGTGGAATTTAAGAAACAAATCAAATGAACAAAGGGAAAAAAACCCCAAAAAACACAGTCTTAAGTATAGAGAACAAACTGATGGTTATCAGAAGGGAGCTAGGTTGGGGCTCATGGGTGAAACAGGTGATGAGGATTAAGAGGACACTTATGATGACAAGCACTGAGTAATATACAAAATTGTTGAATCCTTGTATTATACACCTGAACTGACATAATGCTTTATGCTAACTAAAATGGAATTAAAATAATAAAAAACAAAATAAAATGGTCATCCTGTCCTATACTTTCTGATACCTCTTTCTTCGAAGGGTTTTAGCACAGTGCCTCAGATAGTATATCTTGAATTAGTGCTACTTAATCAATTACATAATTAATTAAGGGACAGATTCTTCTGAAAGAGAAAGTTTTTTTCTGCCCCAGTCCCTGTTTTCAATCTTCCTTAGCCTCCACATTTACGGGTTCTAAATAAAAGTAAAATAGGAAAGTAAATCAAACCAAACCAATAAACAACAAACCCTGAAGTTTACCTAGAGAGTTTTCATCACTAACACAATGTATTCACCCCATGGCTTCAGTGGGGGGGGGGCGGTGACGGGCAGCAGAGGGTGTGTGACACATATAACTGAAATAGGAGGACAAAGGCAGAGTGGTTCAGAGAGTTGACCCTGGTGCCCACCCCAGCAGCTCCATCCCATCTACGCACTAGCCCTGTGACCTTGGAAGGTCCTATGAACTCTCTGGACCTTGGCTTCCTCATCAGTAATATGTGAGTAGTGATACTAATATTGCCTATCTCGTTAGGTTTAGGATTAAACTGAGCTAAAGTACATAAAGCAGCTGACTCCCAACGCCCCCAAACTCAGTTACACATGTTTGTTTCAAGTGTAATTTCCTCGTGGTATCAATTCAATCTCACTGAGTCCAGCCCGTGCATTTAAACTCCAGATTCAAAATGAGCAATAATAGCACAGTAATTACAACGACAAAAACACAAAATTTGAGTTGATTCAATTTCACCATTCTGTGCGACCACTTAGAGTTTTTGTTATCGTTTAAAATTTTTTTTAAAAAGATTTTATTTATTTATTTGAGAGAGTGAGTAAGAGAGAGCATGAGAGGGGAGAAGGTCAGAGGGAGAAGCAGACTCCCTGCGGAACCGGGAGCCCGATGCGGGACTCGATTTCGGGACTCTGGAATCATGACCTGAACTGAAGGCAGTCGCTTAACCGACTGAGCCACCCAGGCACCCGGCATTTAAAATTTAAAACGCTGAAACGGTACAAACTGAGAGGTGTAATATTTTTGTGTATTCTAGAATATTCGTTTTTATTTTTTCACTACCAAGATAATGTATACCAAATTTCATTTTTAAAATTTTCATTGTCTGTATGTCTGTTCTCGTCATCACTATTGTATGTTTTGTTTCATATCTCTCACTGTATTAAAGCAATCTTGACACTTCGGAGCAATGGGGGTATTAAATGATCTGTTTCAGGTGTCAAATAGGTTAAGGTTGCCACTCTTAGTAACTAACTGCTGAAGTGCTTCTGTGATGTTGTAATGACTCATTATACACCCGCAGGTTCTCTGGTTGCCCTTGAATCTTGACTCTCGGCAGAGTCAGGAGTGTGGCCCTGAGCCACCTCAGTCTTTGGTGTCAGTTCCCACCTGGAAAACAGAAGCAGTAACAGCTATCCTGCAGAGCTGTGCCCAGGGTTAGGTGGAACAGCACAGCACAGTGGCTGCCCAGGGTAGCTGGCCCTCATAGAGGCTTCTCCTGTCCTTTCAACTGCATAAGAAAGGATTATACCTACCCTGCCGACCCCCCACCCTGCCCCCTGGCTGGGACTGTCTCTGATCCTGGGATCACAACACAACACGCAGAGAGCATGATGTCCTAAGTAGCCATGTCCTCCAACTTGGAAAACCTCTCAGTCCTAAAGGTTCAGATGTGTTCAGCAGGGGCTTCACCTTTGTTCCTGGTTCCACGGTGAGAATATCCTATGTGTATCCAAGGTTAAATACCATCCGAGCTCCACTAAATACCCTGCTGCTACATATTTACATGGCTCACATAAAACTGGATAGAGTAGCTTGGCAAATAAAAGACAGCATTTGCAAAGTTTGGTCAAGAACTGGGGGCCAGGCAGTCCGCATGAAACGAGGCATCTGTTCTGACAAGCTGATAATTCTATATTCCCTGCTTCTCATATTAAATTCTCTATTTAAGGAACTTTGAGAACCCTCCCCACAACTCCAGACCTCCCTGCAGAGTCCTTAAATTTAGGGAGCTTCGTTTTTCAAAACTAGAGCCAAAAGTATTTGATTTTACACGTGCATCTTTTAAAAGTTGAATCAATTTCTTTCTTTGAGTTTTGGTTGAAGGTCATTTCCCCTTTTCCAATTCTAAGAAGATTGTGGTTCCATGAAAAGAAGGATAAATTTATTTATGATAATTAGCATTCTAATTACAATACCTTCAGGATTCCCTGCTTACTAGTGACAACATGCCTTTCCTTACATTTCATGTAATCTTCATGTATACCTGCGCGCACACACACACACACACACACACACACACTCCCAATGCTGATATTATTCCCAAAATATATGAGGCCACAGAGCCTCTGAGAGCTGAAGCAGCACGCCAGGCAACACAGGCTCTCAGGTCTGGGCTCCATATCCCATGATCCCTTGCACTTTTTTGAGGGTCAGGACCCCTCCCCCTCCCCAGGGCTATAAACAAGGCAAGAATATAGTCAGTATCCTATTATTCTTTATTTGCCTAGAGTTAATACACACAGTAACTTCTCAAAAAATATCTGCCAAAGAATGGGACCAGGTTCTGCTCTTACCAACAATTGTTACAAGTAACACTTTTTTAATCAACATATCATCTCATTCTTTAATACCACTATATAATCCTCTTGGTAGAGATGAAATGGAAGTGCAGGGAGCTAAGGCAGGACTTCAAAGTCCCACAGCTAGAAGAGAATTAATGAAAAGACTTGAACGCAGGTCTTCTGGAACTTACTTCTGAGTCCTTTCCAATAAACCATATTGACCTTTTTGAGTGTAGCTGTACCTTAGAGATGAGTAAGTAGCCTTGCTACACTGTAGACAGGAGCACAGAAATTCCCCTTACTCTGGTGAGGACACACCGGGGTCTTAAGAGAGCTCCAGGGTCAGAGGAAAAGGACACAAACACCACAGAGGACTTGATCTGAGCAACCAAAGGTAAACGGCCAGGATGGCCGACTCTGCGGTGGTGCCTGAGTGACACTCCACAAAGCCTGAGACTGAACAATTTCCATCTCAGCGACCACCATTCCAGAGGCAAGCACAGACCAACCACTGAGCCACAGGGACCTGCAAGGGGTCCTTTCCCCGCCACAGTGGAATCACACCACTGCCTCTATACCTACAGAGCCATCCAGAGAGGAGGAAGGCAGAGAGAGTTCTAGAAGACTAATAATGGATGAGAAAGAGACTAAGTCACTCAGAAGAGGTAAAACAGATCACATTCACTTTCAGTCCTTCTCTCCCGCTCTTCATTGCCAAGCACAAGGGTGAGGTTCCCAAGCAAGTTTAGGGTCACTGGAGGAAATAAAGCTGCATTTTTTTTTAATCAAAGCTGAGTCTGTGATAAGCTGAGTAATACACAGGCATATAGTGTCCAGTCCTCCACACTTAAAGATGAAATATTTTAAATTAACATATAATGTACTATTTGTTTCAAGGGTACAGGTCTGTGATTCATCAGTCTTACACAACTTACACACTCACCAAAAGATGAAATTTTTAAAGCTTATTTAAAATTAACTGCTTAATCTCTACACATTGAGGGGGCAAAAAGAGAAAATAATTTCTGTAGAAGATCTATAGATGTTATCTATTGCAGATCACTGCATATTCATTCGAAGAATAGTTTTGACTAACGACTGTAAGGTGTTGGGAATGGAAGAGTGAGCAAAGTGAAGAGGTAATGAATTCACTACATAAAGTAAAGCTGAAAAGTTTGGTAAATGGTCCAAGGTCAAACCACAATTTAAACTCTGGTGTATCTGATTCCAAAGCCCATATTCTTTCTGTCTCCCCATACTAGTTAAATATGAACTAGAAAAACAGAATTTCATGCTTATAGCTTGATTGCTGTTTTTTTTGTTTTTTTTTTTTAAAGACCAGATGTACAACTTGTACAATTCTCTTACCTCCTTTAACCTCCCTTAAAGAAGTTTGGGGCCCTATGTCTGTGCATTTGTGTCAACTAGCTAATGATGAAGCTTGCATTGCAAGAAAACCAAACTAGGCCATAAGAAATGAAATACTACAGTAGTGGTTCTAAAGTGTGTGGCCTCGGGACCAAGAGCATTAACTTCACCTGGGAACTTGCTGGAAGTGCAAATTCTTGGGCCATACTTCAGGCCTACTGATCCAGAAACTCTATGGGAGGGACCCAGCACTTTTTAACAACCTCTCTAGGTAAGGGAGATAAGATGCACACTGCAGTTTGAGAAACCACTAACTTAAGGGCACAGGGAAGTGCTAGTTCTCCTGAACCTCGGCACACCTCAGAATCCTTCTTAACACAGGGATCCAAGAAGCCATGGCCAGAGCTCCAGAGTCAGTGTTTATAAAGAGACCTATTTGCCATTGGGGGTAGTTCAACCAACTAATTCTGCAGATGAGGAGATGAGATCAAGGGAAAGAAAATGATATACACAAGGTCACAGAGCAAAAAAGTGGCAGAAATAAAGTAGACTCCAGTTTGGTCCTTCTCAACCCCACTGTGGTTTGGCTCATGCAGTATTTCCTGATGAACAGAACGTGAAAAGGCGGGGATTGGGTGGGAGTTAATAACTTTTATAGGCCACGATATGGGATCTGGTTGAAGAACAAGGATACCATCAGGGATTGAGAAGGAACCTGACACCCAGTTTGGGACTGGAATAGGCCAGCATGAAGCAAAGGAGGCAAAGGAGAAATCTGAGCTGGAAATGGAAGGGCATCTCTCCCCCTTACCCTGCTTGGGTCGCATCCAGCTCCCCCAGATCCCGCCTGTTTTGCAATTTGGATGAATTACCTCGCTGGGCGCCTGCTTCCTGGACCCTCCTCCACCCACAGCTGCTGGATCTGATCTCCATCCATCTTCACCCAGGCGAAGAGCCCAAAGGGGCTCCAGGGAAACTGCAGTCTCCAGCAGGAATGAGAAGCAGGACTTCCGGGAACACCACTGTTGATGAGTAGAATCAGGTAACACAGACACCCAATCCTTGCGAAATTACCGGATGTGATAGAACTGGTAAAGAATGTTTTGCTTGAGGAAAACAAAACAAAACAAAACCCCTCATGATTCTGAGTTCACCAACTTCTCCCTTGGTTGTGGCCGAGTTGTCTTTTGTGAAACCGATCCCATCTAGAATATTCCTTCAGTGTAAAAATAGCACCGAAGTGTCTGAATTGGGGAAAATAACTGGATTTTTTTCCTCACCTTTGGTCCAGATGCTAGTGATTTCATCCCAGTTGGAATTTCCATCACTTAACCAGCCTGGTAAGATACTTCATATCTTCAAGCCTCAATTGTTTCATGAGTAAAATTAAGATCATAATTGAGTTAATTCCTGCCCTATCCATCTCATAGGACGAGGTCAAGTGAGATAATAGTTTTGAAAGTGCTTTGCAATCTGTTAAATATCACAGATGTGACTGTATGTTACCATTATCACTTCTAACCAACTTCTGGAGTCCCAATTTACTAGTGTATTTTATGGCTACATCCTGGCACTTATCGTTAAGAGGAAACGTTCCACCCCTGACATCTTAAACTCTAATATACAAATCTCTGACTCTCACTTCCTATCAGTCCAGTTTTCCCTTCCTTAAGCCTACCACACATATTTTTTTACCTCATCACAACCCTCCAGTTCTTTGGCCTTTTATTTTCACTATGAGCCTCCTCCTGCTTTTACTTCCTTTCCTAATCCCTGAAACTACATGGTCCTCACTATAATCTTTTTATAGCCAATGCCTTCATGCTCTCAATGTCTCCTTCTTCCACCACACTGGACTGAGATCTTCAGCCTCGTATCACTATAAGCATCTGCCTTCTCCCCTTCTCCTTCCCAAGTTGCTGAGCACTGTTGGAAGAAATGACACAAGGGGATGGATTGCTGCCACCCCAAATTTATGGTCCCCAAGCTCGTTGAGCCTTACTGCCAGAGCAAACATTCCACATCTTACTCTGGTCAAGCCACCTTTCTAATTGCTGCTCCCCGTCTCGAAGCAAATAACCTGGTTGACTTTTCAGAGGGAAAACTGAGGCTCTCAGATAAGCACTTGAAAGCTCTCCTTCCAAAACCACACACTTAAACATCTACTTCTAAATCCGGCTGTACCTCCTGGGATCCTGCGCTAGACCGACAGACATCTTTCTCCCATTCCAGGGAAAGTTTTCCATCTCTTTCCCAAGCTGATCTTCACCTCACTCCTCCAGAAATGTTCTCTCTCCTGGATATTTAATGTCTAAAAGGTCAAAGGAAAGTTGCCTCTGCATCTTCTTCTAGCACCTGTGCCCATGTCCCTTTCTCCTCACAAATTCTCCCAAAGAGTACTCTACCATCACTGCCCTCACCTCCCTAATTCCCAACCAGTCCTCCATCCATGACAATCCTCAGCCCTTCACTGTTCTGCTAAATCCATCTTGGTTGAAGTTACCAATCACTGCCTACCTACAAATTGCTGGATTGCCAGTGACTCAGTCATTGACTTGGTTGGCTGCCTTGTAACATCTCGATAATACTCTGGCTTCTTCTAACTCTCCCTTTCACTGGCTCCTGAGATGTGACTCCTTATGGAGCTCCCTGACCCACTCTGACATTTCCTTCCTGCTGATATATGTGCACACTTAACATATTTCCTTCTTGGAGATACATTTATATACTAGATTCTTCATATCTGTCTCTCCTAAAATGCCAAGTTTCCCAATTTGATTTTTTTTAGCTATTAATACTTTCTGAATAATTTCATCTGCTCCAGGGTTTCATGGTGATGATTCTTTTATTGAGGATGATTTCTAATTATGAAATTCCAAACTGAGGTATTCAGCCAATTGACTACTGGGCATTTCCACTTAATTGATGCACCCAGAAAGGAACTTAATACCTTCCCCCCAAACAGGCTTTCCTCCTGTGCTACTTAACTTGATAAATGTATGATTAGATACCTAAAATTCTGGATATAATGTTGACCTCTCTGTCCCACACTATAACAACAAAGGAGCCCTCAAGAGCTCTTTATGTCTTCTCTCCATCTCCTCTGCCTCTGACTGAGTTCAGGCTTTCAATGTCTCTCCTATGGATTGCTATCATCATCTCCTGATTGGTTTTCCTGCCTCCAGTATTAGATCCTTCCAACACATTCATCATGTTAAAGTAATCTTTCTAAAACAAAAAAACCTATCGGTGTATTCCTACCATTTATTAAGCACTTGCTATATGTCAAGCATCCTGCTAAATTCTTTACATTTGTTGTTACATTATAGCCTCATAGCAACCCAATGAAGGAAATACTGATATTCACAATTTCAGAGGAAAAAAATACTGTGAAACTACTACATGGGCAAATCAGCAATGAAACCAAAGCCCATGAGCTTTTGTCCATCCACTAATATGCTTCTCCGTGGCTCAGAGAATAAATCCAAACTCCGTAGCATGCCATGTCCCCAGAAATCCACCTCATACCCTAGTTTCTCACTGTCTACATGAAATGTTAACAACTCCGCCCTCTACTCCCCTCCCTCTCTTCACACCTGAAGAAGCGCCTGTTCTTCCTTCAATGGCCCCACTAAACTCTGTGGAGATATCACACAGAGCACCAATCTACCTTTATCTCATTTGTTAATTTCCTTCCCTCAATATTGTGTGTGAGCATCTTGAGATCTTTGTCTCCAAGACCTAATACCATCTTTGGCCTATAGTGCGTGAGTTGGCAAACTATAACCTATGACCCAAATCTGGCTTGCCAATTGTTTTTGTAAATAAAGTTTTGTGGAACAATTCTACTTCTAGTCATTTGCCTACCATCTATGGCACTTTCAATGTCAGAGTTGAATAGTTTCAACCAAACTGTATGGCCCATGATCCTAAAATACTTACTATCTGGCCCATTACAGAAAAAATTTGTCAGCCTCTGACATAGTGGATGCATAATTAATGTTAGGCAAATGAAAGACTGCACGCAAGATTGGCTGAATAAATCTCTGAATGATTGCATCATTCTTTTTTTTTTTTTTTATTGCATCATTCTTAAGAACAGTACCTTTTGGCAATGGAAAGGAAGAAATAACATTTAGATTTAAGCAAGTGTTTCCTGGCAATTAGCAAAGATCTTATTTTAACCAGACCTCCCTGAGATGAACAGAGTAAGTGGTATTTCTCCTTTATTTCTTTCTATCTATCTATCTATCTATCTATCTATCTATCTATCTATCATCTTCTATCTATATATTTTTAGAATAAAGTAGAGGTCCATAGAAGTAAATCATGAGCCTATGGTCCAATGACTAGCTCAGGCTGGAGCCAGGATTTGGACTCTATAATTTATGGGAAGCCAGAACAATGGAATCCCCTTGGGTCTTTAGAGATCAGTCTCCTGGGGCACAGAGCAGGGCAGTAAAGTGGACCCCAGAGGGAAAGGAGAAATATCCAACATTAATAATAATCACTCTGAAAAAAAAAAAAAAATCACTCTGCCTACCCTCTCACAGTGTTTTTAAATGAGCATTGTCATTTATAAAGTACTTAGGAAACATAAAGTATTGAATGTTTAGAGAATGACAAAGGACTTTTCTTATCTTGCTCATTTAGCCATTCTATCAACCTATAAGAATTCTTCAATGAAGAAATAAGTAATTAAGCTCTGAAAGGTTAAGTTTCACCCAACAGATCAGTGTTCAAACTTTGATCTCTCCAGTTTAAAATACTTGCTCTTTTTACCACTCCAAGTCACTTTCCTTTAAACATATCAGTTATAGCTTGAAGAAGACCTCGTTTCCAGAGACTTTAGGACGTGCTGCACACCCCTTTGTGCCCTGCTATCCCTGCAGTGTGTTATATATGGACAAGATTTACCAGGCACTTTTGAGAAGCTTTGATGGTCATATTTACATTGTTGTATATCGCTGTTATGTTTATTTGTTATATTTGATTGTAATACTGTTGTCCCTGCAGATCTCCCAGGGACAAATGCTGAATTTGTTTTTCAAGCACTCCCAAAGGCTAGAGCTAACCAGTGTATTTGGACAGAGGGTGTGGAGGCTTTCCTAGCCACATCACACCCGCCTAGATAAGGAGACAGGATGCCACATGACCTTCCAACATTTGCCAAAGGACAGGCTAGCAGGGGGATCAAGAGAGGGTGGGTGTGCCTAGTTAATCAGGCAGAGCAGACTAAACAAGCCTACACACGCTGACCTTTTCCTTCCTTTGGGTTTTTAATGAAAGTTCTTTCTACCCAAGAACAAAAAGTCATTTGTTCCTTCATTTAACATCCACTGAGCACCTATCCCAGGACAGGCCTTCTTTTCTGCAAGGAGCCTGCCAACTGGTGGACAAAGCAAACATGTAAATAGACAAGAAGGCGGTGAACTCACAAGGTGGTAAGAACTCGGAACAAAGCTGTCAGAGAAAACAAGCCCTTCTCTCTGGGACTTGGAGGAGCCTCACAGAGGAGATAACATTGGAGCTGGGTTTTGGAGGATGAGTAAGAATTTGCCAAAAAGAGGATAATAATGATAATAATGATTTCAGTGATTTATTGACTACATACGATAAACCAAAATCAAGGCTGGGAACCTATCCTTCCTCGCTAATTCTCACTTCCATCACATTTTAGAAATAATGAAACGAGTTCAAAGAAAGAATCCAGTACTTCCAAATTCATAAAGGCAGTAAATGGCAGAGCTAGGTCCAGGCCCAGATTTTCCTGGCTTTACAAACTGGATTATTTTGGTACTTCTATTTCAGATGAGGGCCAGAGAGGCAGAACATAAAATTTTACATTCCGGGAAAAGTGAGCTGTTTAGATGAGCTGAAACACACAGTCATGGAGAAAAGGAGCTGAGGATGAGTGATGACAAAAAGCTCAGGTTTTGAAGGGCCTTGTATGTGTCATCCACTCAGACTTTTTCCTTGGGATTGCTGGGAAGAAGCCACAGACAGGTTTCTCATTTAGAAATGTCATCCTAGCAGAAGGCAAGAGAAAAACTGGAGACCAATCACGAGGCTGTTGCCTTCATCCAGGCCAGGGATATTTAAGACCTGAATGAAGAATGTATTTCATGAGGACTGAATTTTCAAAATCATTGTGAATGCGAACAGCCTTCTGGAATGGGACCCCACTAAACTGTGACTATGCTTTCATAGAAGAGCCCTTTGAGATCCACTGCATTTTGTAGATGGAAACGTGAAACCCAGAGAGGGGATGAGTAAGGACACAGAGGGTGTCAGGCCTACCTCCTGACCTTTGGGGTCCGATGGCCTTTCCCCCTTCCTGACAGCTCTTCACAGGTGCTATAACCCAGGCTCTCCCTTCCCCCCACCTCACATGGGTTGCAGCCGTTTCTCTTTCCCCTCAAGTCATCCTGGAATATCTCCCAGTACATGGACAAGATCCAGCCATCTAGGAAGGCTGGCAGGAGGAAGCCCTTAACAATGAACAAATGTTCAGGGAAAACCCCCAGTGATTTCCCAAGCGAGCTGAGACAGAGCAAACCTTCCCAGAGTTCCTGCTTCACTGAGCAGGACCAGGTGATGAGGAAAAGCAGGACGGCGGAGCCCGCAATGCCCCAGACAGGCTTTGAAGCAGAAAGCCAAGTGCAATCAGTTTCAGGAATATTACTTACCTTCCTCTGTGTGCCAACAGTGGGTGGGGGCGGAAAGGGAACACTATGCAGAGACGCTCCCTTACTACAGAACGTGGCTTGTTCAAGATTCTGGTCTGTGTTCAACAACGACTGCACCAATTCCAACATCCTGCACAGGCTCCTACTGACCTCCCACGGCCACCTGTCCAGCATCCCGGGAGGCTCTGTGGGCTAGCTCCCATTTCCCCCTAGCCAACCCATGAGCTCTGTGACCCTCAGCGGACAGAGAGCTGATATCATCCTTCCCTCCTATTTAGTCCCAGCAGTAGGGAGAGGCCAGCAGTAGAGAGACGGCCAACACCAATAATGGGTGCCCTTCCCCAACTAGTGAAGATCCCAAGAGCCTTGTTCTCGCAGGAGAGAGAGTGAATCTACACTGAGTAGCTGAGTGAGTAGGCCTGGTGAAGAAGAGAGGAAAAAGTATGAAGCTACAAAAAAGGGGGCCAGACAACTTTGAAGACAGACAATGGGGAGGTCTGAAGGACTTTCGGCCAAAGGGTATGAACATGTGCAGTATGTTCATATGTGTCCTCAGTGCCAGCTTATTCGAGTGAGACAGCTTCTCAAGTGGCCAAGAAAGGGAACAAGGCTCCCTTTATGGTGTTCTCCTACCACCAAGAACCTTCCATTAGAGTCAGCAGAAAATGTTCTAGCCAGTTCCACCTCCCTGCCTTTGGTCATTTCCTTTTCCTGCCTGGCATCCTCCCTGCACATTCCCTTAACCCATAGTGAACGTTTCAGTTCATTTCATGCCTTCTCTCCCATAAAGCTTTCTGCCTTGGGTTGGTTTCCTGAGAAAATAAGAGCCCCAGTCAGAGACTTGGATGCTGGTAGTTTATTTGAGATCGATCCCAGAAAGCAAAAGTGAGGAGTGTGATGAGTGAAATGAAGAGGGAAAAACCAGCGTAAGGTGCAGTGTCAATGTCACCATCACCAGGGTGACGCACGCCTCCCGAGAAATGTACAATATGCCTCCCACAATTACCCATCAGTTGGAGGAGAGACTGGGGCCTTTCTCCAAGGACTTCTCCCCTGCCTCCCCACCCCAGTCCCCATCCCCGGATGAGGGCTGCTGAGAGCACTGTCTGTGTATTTAAGTTCTCCTAGAAGCAGATGCTGAGATAAGGATTCAAGTCCAAGTCATTTGAGAAGTGACGCAAGGGAGCACCTGGAGGAGAGCAGGAAGTTGAAGCTGGGAGAGCCTGTGGAGGCCAATAAAGGTGTGTGAGAGAGCAAGTTACCACCGCAGGGCAATTTTAGGAGCCAGTGTAAAACGTGCCTCAGAATTATCCCTGCGGAGAGGGTGCTGGAGGGTCTTTCTCCACTCTTTCCATCAGTCATTTTTTGAGGTTTGAAGCCTGCCCAGGTTGCAGGTAAGATTTTAAAGCCCTTCCAGCATTCCTAGCACAGAGACAAAGTGGGGTCTGGCTGTGGGAGAAAGCCCACAGGCAAAGAATTATAGCTACTGGCATTGTAATTCAGGTCCATCCGGGTAGTGGATGTGAGTGTGGCACTGCCAGCTGGCTGAACAAACTCCCCAAACCGAGAAGGCCCTGAGGTAAGGAGCTGGAAGACAGGAACTCTGCCAAAGGGAGGAGAATCTCAATTGTCTACCACAACTGTGGCTGCAGTGAGAGGCAAGCCAATCGCAGAGCACCGAGGCACCATCTAAGCACATGGTTTATGATGGCCGGCAACACTGACTTTCTCTTCCCGTCTTTTGAATACCTATCAAGTAATCATTAGACATGTATAAGCTGCCCTATACGAATGTGTAAGTTGAACACTTGAAAGTAGATCACCAACTTCTGGGGGTCAGAGTCTGCAGCTTAATCTTTTCCTCTCCTTTCATAATTAACACAAAGCTATTTATGTAATAATGATTTTGTCTACTTTTGCAAAAAGTACTTAAGACTTCATGTATGAGTTCCCTCCCTTACCCATCTATAAAGTTATCTTCCCATATATATGCCAGGCTTTACATCTATTCTTTCTGTCTTAGAAATAACAAGGATGAGATTTCTCCTTTTCCTGATTTTGGTCATTTGCTCACACTTTGGACACGACTGACTTTGCCTCTCTTCTGGAATCCTCACTCCGTCAGTCGTTCCTTCCCTCAAATTGTCTGCATAGCAGGGATTTGGGCTGGGTTGGCAGTGGGGTCCTGAAGTCTGGACCATCCCACACCACTTAGGCTTCGTTTGATGTGTCAGAGGAGGGTCTCCTAAGGAGCCCATGGGATAAAATGCAGGATCTGGAATGCACCATAGGATACCCAAGGCTGGTGTCCTATCTGGCTTGGCAAGAAACTCCATTCTGCATGATCAATTGTGTAACATTAGCCTGGGAAAGGGGGCATCTGCTTTCTCCTTCCCCTCAGTCCCGACAGGGTGAGGACAAATAAGAGGATCTTTTGGTCCTGGAATGAGGCGTGGAAATGCCTGAGTCATGCCCAACACACGTACCATCCTCACTTCTCCCACTAATTCCAAGGTCTGCCATTTCCTGAGACTCAGCTTAGCCTTTGGAAAATGAATTGTTCCTTGTCAAAATCATTTAAATTCCTTTAGAAGATGAAAAGTTCCTGTTGACCTCCTTGGAATCTAGAAAATCAAGTGGCTCAAAAAGTGGAATATGGATCTGAGAAGTTCAACAGTGTTTCTGCCTCCTCAAATCCTTTTGGGAATAAGGTCAGAAGTGAATGAATAGCCTTGCACAACTTTACAAAATTAATTTATGCCTGATACTTCTTCTTGCCTCATTCCATCCTTATCTCCAGTCTAATTCCTTCTTGCCAGAGGTCCCCATGCAAATGAGTTTGAATTGTGTCCTTAAATATTCATGTATACTTGTAACATATGTAGGGTTGGCTGGGAAGCATAGATGTCTTTAATTTATATAAATCATATGGTATTATAAACCTCATTCTGTTTCTTGCTTTTGTCACTCAGCAATAGATTTTTTTGGGAGGGTGGAAGGACACAATGTTTGTTTTGTTTCTTTTCTTCTCTTGAAGCATATCATGCAAACAAAAGAGTGTCTAGTCTTTGAAAACTGGCCATGTGAACCTCCCTGATATCAGGTCCCTCTCTCACTAAAGGAATCCCTGAAATGAACATTATGTTAATCACTTTCTCTTTGGTGTTGTTCCATCCCTGCACAATATTCTGTTTATTTGCCTGGTTTTGCTCCTTATATAAATGAGTCATACAGAATGTTTTCCTCTGTGACTTGCTTCTTTAGCTCAATATTTTTTTTAATTTATCCATGTTGATGACAAAGCTATAATTGGTTCATTTTCATTGTCACAGAATATATTGTAGAATACAGAATATATGCTGATTTTTTTTTATCTGTCTAGCATAGGTGGTCATTTGGATTGTTGGTGGTGGTAGTGATGCTATTCTGAATAACGTTGTTATGAACATTTTAACCATGATTCCATGTGCAATTGGGAAGAAGTTTGACAATGAAGTAAGTCTAGGATTGGAATTGCTGAATCATGGGGCACACACACACTCCTGCTTTAAGAAGCAATGCCAAACTACTTCACGAGGTTATTACATGAACTTACAATCTCTCCCACAATATGATGGTTTTCTTTCTCCACATCCTGGGAAACTCTTACAGTGTCAAACTGCTTACCATTGTGAATCTGGTGAGCCTGTAAACATCTTCATTTTGGTTTTAATGTGTGTACCGTAACTGCCAATGAGCTTGAGCATCTTTTCATAACTTTATGGGACATTTGTGTTTTCTCTTCAGTAAAATTCCTATTTATATTTTTTTGCCTATTTGCCCTTTAAGTTGTTCATTTTTTCTTATTAATTTATAGGAGTTTTAATATATATATATTCTGGATACTAATCTTCTGTCATGTATATGTGTTCCAAATATCTTCTCCCAGTTTGGGGCATTAATTTTAGCTCTGTTTATGGCATCTTTTGATAAATAGAAATATCTAACTTTAATGAAGTAGGATTTATCATTTTTGTGTGTGCTATGTCTTACATAAAACATTATTTTTCTTGTGGTCATTAAGATATTCTTCAAAATGGCACACCATCATGGCTTTACTCATGTTATTTACCTTCTCTGATCCTTGATTTGAAAAATACTTGTCCTGGAGGTTTTATGAGGGTTGCAAGTGATAAATGTATGGGGAAGAACTTAGCAAAGCACTTCACGCATAATTGGGACTCAATATGCATAGTTCGTCTACTGGAGTATAGTCCTAGTTCTATCTTTCACAGAGTTTAGACTTTTGCAAGTAATTTCACTTTAAACCATGAATACTTAGAGTGTGTTATTATATTCTATACATTTTGTTAAATATTTTATTGTTCACCAAAACTTTGAAAAATAAACACTATTATCATCATCATCGTATTGATGATGTAATTAATGCTCAGAAAATAAGTGATTTACCTTGGGCACAGCTACTAAAGGGCAGAGCTATCATTATATTTCCTGTCTTTCCATCTAGACTGTGAAATGCTTTATGGGAGAATTTGTGTTTAGTGAACGGCAAGAGCCCTGTAATGTGGAAAATAAATTATATAAGTATATATGTGGGGTTGTGGTAGAGGGAAAAAGGTAAGGTGGTCTACATATCCTTTTGCTTTTCACCTTATGGAACACATGATATAATTTTCCCTGGTCTGCATCTTCCACCCCTACCTGCCCAGACCTGACTCAGAGTCTTTTGAAACCACCCATGCCCCAAAGTGCCTGCCTTAAGCCTATAGCCCTCCGGATGTGCATCGACAAGATGGTGTCCATAACTGAACCAACCACATTGCTCCTCTCTAAGGAATTCCACATCAAGTGGAACATTGCTCCAGTCAAAATGTAACTGGACTCAGTGAGTATCTTTCTGTGAGAATCTTGAGTCACCTAGGACATATGTGTCAACAGGGTTTAGAGCTCTGTTCGTTTGCCTCCCCAGACAGATGTTGAAATAGGATCTCCCACCACTAAACTGCCTAGACAACCAAGCAACTGAGTAACCACTTGCTAAAGTTAACACTGTTCTGGCATTCAGTTTCCCACCAGATGAATTATAGCATGGTGTACACTGGATCCATTCAAGTCATTGAAGGTTAGATCTGAAAGGACCTTAGCCATCATCTAGACACCTCATATGTTATAGCAGAAAGGGAACCAGATTCAATGACTGGATGCATGGGAGTAAATCTCTACATTAAATGTATATCCTTAGTTAAAGAACATTATATGAAAGGCCCTCATCTATAAAATGAAGATTTAAAAACAAAAAAATACTCCCCTCTCTTACATCATAGGGTTGTTGTGAGAATCAAATCAAATATTATACATGCTTCTGTGTGCTCAACTTTAATCCAAATATGAAGTTGTGTATGTAAGAGAAGAAAAGCAAATGCAAATCTTTGTTGGCTTAGTTTAGGCTTTCACAAATTCAACTCTATGTAAATTGTCCTGTAAAATGCACAGCTAAAAGAGATTTGGAAATTTTGTGTGTGTGTCCACATCAAAACAAAGCATGCAGCAGATTCCACAGAGAAAAGATCAGGTTATTCTCATTTTTAAGTTGTACCTACACAGAGCATAAATGCCATTATTCTGCCCTATCCTTGCCTATGGAAGACACTACAGTTTTCCTTCAAATGAGCATCTACATGATTTTAGAATCTTCCTCAAGTCAGGGAGTTATTCCAGGAATTCACTGACAATTATTTCTTGAAATTAAGTTTTTTATATTGTTGAGAAACAATGAGTTCAGCTATACTCTATGACAAATTCCATGAACTAAAATTTGCTTCAGTTATCTTCTGCTACTTAACTTACAACCCCAAAATAATGGCAGCTAATTCTGTAGGTTGGCTTGCGGGTTCCTTAGATGGATTTACCTAGGCTTGCTCATGCAGCTGTGTTTAGCTAGAGATCTGGCTGGGCAGGCAGGTCTAAGATGGCCTCATTTACAAGGCTGGCAGCTGGTGTCGGCTATGGGCTGGGCTTCAGTTCTCTTCCGTGTGGCCTCTCATCCTCTAGAAGACTAGACTAACTTTTCCTACAGGATGCCTCAAGGTAACATTCATAAAAAAAAGTCTTATAAGGCTTAGTTTCAGATGTCACATAATTTCACTTCTGCCATATTCTACTGGTAAAAGCAAGTCACTAGGATACTCAGCTCCAAGAGCGTTATATATATATTATATATATATTATATATATATATAATTAAATATTATATATCTATATTGATATCTATATCTATCCATCTATCTCTCTCTCTATTTATATGATGGGAGGAACAGCAATATACTGGGATGAGAGAAATTTGCGGCCATTAAACAATCTATTAGAGTCTTCCTTCTTGCCATAAATCATTCATATTCCTCCCACATGTAAAATGCCCTCACTTCCAAACTAAGACCTCCAAAAGTCTCATCCTAATTGTTTTAGTTATCTATTGCTTCACAAATTATCTCAAAACTTAGCTTCCTAAAACAAAAATAAGCATGCATTATCTCCCACATTTCTGTCAGTCAAGAATTCAGGAGGTTAGTTGGACACTTTTGACTCAGGGTCTCTCATGTGGTTTAAGCCAAAATGTCAACCAGAGTTGCAGTTACTTGAGGTTTGAATAGGACCAGAGGATCCACTTTCAAGATGGCTCACTCATATGTCTGTTCACAAGCTTCAGTTCCTCACTATACAGACCTCCTCCTAAGGTCGATTAAATGTTCTCATAATATGGAATTCGGCTTTCCTCAGAGTAAGTGATGTAAGAGAGTAAGAAAAAAACTGAAGTGCCATTTGTGACCTTGCCTTGGAAGAGATATATATTTCTTGTTTACATCTTGTTCATTACCCAGGCTAGCCCCATTCAGTATGGGAAGGGATGACACAGGGGTCCATTTTGGAGGCTGGCTGTCACACCAATTATGGCATCAAGCTCACGATCCAGAATTTCACAATCCATTTCAGTCTGGATATGAATGAGTCTCCAAAAATTTGCTTTTCAGGTGCAGCAACTCTTGAACATCAGCAACTCCAGAGACTTGTGAACTAAAACCACAATATGTCTTCCCCAGACACACTCAACATACAACACTGAAATGGGAGAAATGACGGACAATAGACAATTCCATTCAGAATGGGATAGTGGCACACACACAGAAGTCATTTATAGCAGTTCTGAAATCCACATATCACATGTTGTTGGCTCCCTACCCTGGGGGTGAGAAGTGTTCCTGGATTAGGGACTCTTTTTCTGCCTGAGAGTTGTCTCGTTATTCCCCTCAGCTCTTCACTCTACCTTCTGAGCTCTTGTTCTAACTTTCTAAGAGGCTCTTCTTTTTATGTACAAAATGGTTTGTGCTTGTACCTGAGTAGCTTTCTCAGGAGCTTGTGCTTCCTGCTTCCCACAAGTCTCTTTTCATTTGAACTATCTCTATTTTCCTCAGTTCAAGTTAGCAAAGTTCAAGTTACCAATGCTACTGACATTATAATTCTCTTAAAATCTTTGCGGGTTTCCCTTTATCTCCTCTGCATTCACTCCATGCCCCCTAAAGCCAAATCTATCATTCTTTTTGAGATTTCTTTATATTATAGAAAAGTCCACTTCTTTGGGACAATGCCACTGAGATCATTAGAAGCTCATTTTCTAGCTAAATGTGGTTTCCGGGCACCTTAAATTTTATGAGATCTTAACAAAAGATATTGCAGCCATACACTTGATCTTTGCCCTGAAGCCATTTTTTACTTCGGTAATTTTCTGCCAGCTGTAGAGACAGAAAATATAAAGCAGTATTACTTTCCAATCTAGAAAGTCCTTATTCTTTTATATTTTCTCCAAATTCTGCTTGCAAATGCTATAGTTATCTCATTAGCTCATCTCTCTTCTCATACTTTATTATATGCAGTTGAAGACACTATTTGGTATTTTAATCCTTCTGTTTTAATATCTCCTTAGCCAGATCCAACAAGCTTATGAGGCACATTTCTATTGTCCACGTTCCTACAGTTCTGCCAGTTTATACCAAAGACTGTCTTTTCTTGCTTTGTCTTAAATCACCATTTCCTTTCTGCTCCTCTACCCTCTTTTCTCTCTTCTCTTTCCAGCCTCTACCCACCACCTAGGTCCAAAGCCACTGCCACATAGTTGAGGTGTATTTTATGGCAGCATCACACTTCTAGTTACCAATTTGCTTCAGTTTTCTTTTTTCTTTTTTTTTCCCCTGCCCGCCAAACTGTATTTTATTTTATTTTTTTATTTATTTTTTATTAACATATAATGTATTATTTGCCCCAGGGTACATGTCTGTAAATCATCAGGCTTACACATTTCATAGCACTTACCATAGCACATACCCTCCCCAATATCCATAACCCAGCCACCCTATCCCTACCCGCCCCTACTCCCCAGCCACCCTCAGTTTGTTTCGTGAGTTTATTGCCTCAGTTTTCTATTGCTGTATAACAAATCACCCAAGATTCAGTGGCTTAAAACGACAGCGCTTTAGGATATCTCACAATTTTGTTTTGGCTAGGTCATTCTTCTGATGGGTTTTGGAGAGCTCACTGTTTTATTTATTTTTGACTTCCACAGTTTTGATTGTCACAATTCGGTGGAGGTTATTTGTCATGGTTAGAGGCCATGGATGTTAGTAAACATGCTACAGTATATAGGAGAACTTCCCACAACAATAAATTATCTAAGCCCAAAACGTCTATAGTGCTGAGGTTGAAAATGTTGTGATAAGTATTTTTATATGCAATATCTTCTTTAATCTTTACAATAGCCCTATGGGGTAGGCAAGATCCTCATTATTTACAAAAGAGAAAAGTGAAGCCAAGACAGGTTAAATTATTTTAACAAGATTACATAACTAGTAGAGGGCACAGTTAGAATTTTAATACATAGTCTATGTCTGAGCTCTTAACGACTATACTATTTGATGTGCATTCCACTTAGATTGTTGATCTTCATAAAAGATCAGATTTTCTAAATATTAAAACCATACCAGGGAATAGCCTAATCTCTCCACCAATTATTTCTTCTTTGGGTTTTTCCATTCTATCTTAGCTGCCTTTCCTAGAAATAGAGCCTGAGGCAAGGATTAGTGTGAATGCTTTATTTAGGAGATGCAGTACTATTGCTATAAAAGTGAGCAAAAAGAGAAGTGAGGCAGAGAATGGGAAAATAATGCAAGGTGATACATTCCACAAAGGTATTTCTATGAGGCAGCTATAGGAGATGTCTCTAGGCTATACAGAGGGGGGATGCTTGGTTCAGTCTACTGGAAGGAAGAAGAGAGAGGAAATTTATTTACCAAATCCTTCACATCTCCTGAGTTCCAGTGCTGAGTTTGCCTTCTAGGGGTTTAAGTCCTCCACATTCCCAGGCTGCATCACAGCCCCTGTAGCAGCTGCTCAGAAAGCCAGGTCTCACAGCTGCAGCTTGATCTTCATTTGAGTCCAGAAGTGTTATAGGACACAAATGCTTTCGGGCCTGTTGTTAGTTGACCTCAAGTAGTTTAACTCTATGGGTCTGTATGGAGTAGACAGCTGTAGCAACTGGAATAGACCAAGTAATCAGAGTTCAGGAGATAGGTGAAGCCAAGAGAATCCGAGGTAAGGCATAAGGTGTGTCTGATATACTCTTCAACATGCTCCCCCAGCACTGGAAGGAAGCCTTTCTGGCTTGGATGACCTAAGGTATCAGTTGGGATTCATTAAGATTTAGGAAGTAGACAACCCAGATTGAGTAAGCTAAAATGCTAAGAAAAGAAGGGAAGTTATTGGCTCACATACCTAAAAGTTCGGAATGTCAGCAACCTTCAGATTTTGGCTCAGTCGTGTGACTCCAGCCCCATGGCCCTCAAGTTCTAAGGGCTAAGCCTTTCTCCATGAGCCAATTTTATATTCAGACTGATAATGAAGTGACTTTGGTAACTCTAGGTCTCTTACCCACATATGACTACCTCCAGATATGCAGAGGAAGAAAATGAACTTTCTCCATTTGATTCTCTCTTATAAATGATGAAATTTTCCTAGAGGGCCCCCAGCAAGCACTCCCTTGAAGTTCTCATTCCCCAACTTGGGCAATGTGTCCATTCCTCAACAAGCCCCATTAGAGGAGCCTTATGCACCAATACCTGGGTTCCTGGATCAATCACTATCAAGAAGGAGGGATTACCACCACCACTTAAGCCAACCAGGGCCCACCACCAGCATGCTATAACCTCCAAACTGCATGCTATAACATGGAAGTAGAATAAAGAGACAAATTTGATGTTAAAGAGAAGAACACGATATCTATAAAAAACAGCCTTCCAGCGCTCCTAAAAACACAAAGATCAAGCTGCCATCTGCATTTCTTACTAGATAATTGTCATGAGTCACTTCAAATGTACATTTCTCCACTGCTGTTCCTCCCCCTATTACCACCCCCCCCCCAGGGGGCCATCTCTTCACTGTCCCTGCCTTTGACAGCCCATCTTATCCTCAAGCTAATCTCAAAAGCTTGCCCTGATGTTTCACAGTCAGAAAAGATAGGCTATAGAAAATGAAGATTTTAGAATAAGCAGGGATCTTAGAAACCTAGATCAGGTTTCATCACACTGTATGCCATGGGGTCCCAGCGGCTCTTTAGAGTGCTCTCAGATGTGGCCTTTGAGGGCCGAAGGGAAGAGCTAAACAGGTTGGCTCTGGACACTCTGCACTCACTCAACCAGGGCACTGATGTGATTTAGTTTGAGTTGAATAATCAAATCAATTTGAATTGATTTATTTTACATAATTACATATTTTGTTTCAAGATTAACTTCCCTTTGTAGAAAGGATTTCTTTGAGTTGGGGAGGAAGGTGACAAATAAAATCCATTAATTATAAAAGTGAGAAAACTGAAGCTCAGAGAGGGGTCTGAGGCATGTATTGAAGGTCATGGTGCTGATCTGAACCCCCTCCTCAGGACCACTATGCCATATTTGGAAAAATCCATTCTGTCCCTCCTGAGTCCTCTCTTTTCCAGAATCCATGGCCTGAACTCATGCAAATCTCACTCACAGAAAGACATTCCAAGACATCCCAATTCATAGCTCAACTCCTTGTTAAAATCACACATAATAGTGTAGTGTCAAGAAGTGAACATGATGATTCAGATGCATCTGAGCAGCAGAGAGAAGAGCAGGACCACCTCGTTCCCCATCAGAACGCTGCACTCCTAACAATGCTGCCAGGGATCACATTAGCTACTTGGCAGGCACAAAACACCATTGCCTCATACTGTCCATTAAAACTCTTAATACTTTTTTTTATAAGCTGCTGCAAAGACTTTTCTTCCCATTCTGTTCCCCACCACTTGTTTACTTAGACCCAATTTCAGGACTTAATATTTATTTTATTTAGTCTAAGAATCGAAAATTCTAAGCGGCCAACTCTGTACATTTCTGGGCATATTCCATGAGGGAATGAGAATTCTAGGGCAAGAATAGCAAACCCACCTACCTATAGGGACCAGACAGGGAGGGAGGGAGATATAATGCTAGTAAATGAAGGCAGCATGGTACCAGTCACACCTGTGATGTGTGAACTCTGGTAAGCTGGAGAACTCAGCCCCATCTAAAGGGACAGCTTCTACTCAGCCTCAGTTTACCATTACTATGCAAGAATCAAGCCCAGTGTTGCTCTGTCTTCTGATTTTTTAAGAGAAGCCAGAAATATGGATATTTACTGGAAATATCCAGTCTTAAATGTTGGCCACTAATTTGCAACGTTCTAATATAACCTGGAAGCCAAAGAAAATACATCTGCAGGCTGGGTTCAGCCCATAGACTGAAAGCTCACAACCTTTGCCCTATGGGGCTAAGGGAGTGGGGCAGCACTGGTTATTGAGACAAAAATATAAAATAATTTGTATTATCTTGGATTTAATAGCATAACATTTATTTTTAATATTCCCTTGTTAATCATAGGCTTGGGCATTTTAAAACTTAAAGAGAATCTTGGAGATTATATGGTTTAATTCTCTTGTTTTACAAAAGAAGAAACTATGATCCAGAGAGAAGTGACTTGGAATTTAATTAAATATATTGCAGTGCAATGAATAAAAAACTAGATTCTCAGAAATGGGAAGAGCAGGCTTGGTCCCGCAGTCCAGTGTTTCTCAATCTCAGCACTCCTGACATTTTGGATTAGATAATCGTTGTGGGCACCATCTTGTGCATTGAAAGATGTTTAGCAGCATCCCTGGCCTCTAACCACTAGATTCCAGTAACATACCCCCACAGTCTTGTGGGGCAAAATAGAGGCAAAAACATATCCAGATATTGCATGGCCCTGGGGGACAAAATCACCACTGCCATTCACCAACTCCTTTGTCTTGCAGATGAAGAAACTAAGACTCAGAAAATTAAAGAGTTTTGTCAAGGTTACATGGGGAATTATTGGCACAGCTGATACTAAGTCTCAGGTATCTTAATTCCCCATAGAGCACCTTCCCTGCCAGAGCCTACAAATCTGAACTACAATTTCATCAGCAAAAGAGTTGTCTAAAACTCTTTTAGACTCTTGCATATTTTAAGAGGCAAGATGGCATGACGGTGGGAGCACAGTTTCTAAGATTAATAGATATGGACTTCATTCTTAGATTTTCTACTTACCAATTTCGTGACATTGACCAAATTAACCTCTCTGAGCATTGTCGCCTCATTTGAAAAGTGAGTGATTCTAAGAGATAAAGTTCTTTTTTAAGATTTATTTATTTTAGGGAGTGAGAGAGGGCGTGCACATGAGCAGAGGGAAAGGGAGAAAATCTCAAGAAGACTCTGAAGACAAGAAGACAAGAAGACTCTGTCCATTAAAACTCTTAATACTCTTTTTCATAAGCTGCTGCAAAGAATTTTCTTCCCATTCTGTTCCCCACCACTTGTTTACTTAGACCCAATTTCAGGACTTAATATTTATTTTATTTAGTTTAAGAATCGAAAATTCTAAGCGGCCAACTCTGTACATTTCTGGGCATATTCCATGAGGGAATGAGAATTCTAGGGCAGGAATAGCAAACCCACCTACCTATAGGGACCAGACAGGGAGGGAGGGAGATATAATGCTAGTAAATGAAGGCAGCATGGTACCAGTCACACCTGTGATGTGTGAACTCTGGTAAGCTGGAGAACTCAGCCCCATCTAAAGGGACAGCTTCTACTGTCCCTTGTAGGGGAATAGAGCCCAATGTAGGACTTGATCTCATGATCCATGAGATCATGACCTGAGCCGAAATTAAGAGTTGAAAGCTTAACCAACTGAGTCACCCAGGCACCCCAGAAATAAAGTTTATTTTTTTAAATGGGTGTAAAATGTATCTAGTGCCTGCCACATAATAGGGATCAGACAATGGAAGTATTTTACTATAGTCATTGTTATTATTATTGTTACTATTATTATTATTAACTGGACTTGGGGTCATAAAACCAAATATGTCCTCCTATTTTTATATAGTCTATGAGATAAGAATGACTTTTACATTTTTAAATGGTTTAAAAAAACTTTTTTTATTATTTATTTTATTTTTTTAAAGATTTATTTATTTTTTAGAGAGCCTGTGAGTGTATGAGTGGGGGAAGAGGCAAAGGGAGAGAGTCCACAAGAAGACTCCCCACTAAGCGAGAAGCCCAACATTGGGCTCAATCTCACAACCCATGAGATCATGACTCAAGCCAGAATGAAAAGTCGGATGCTTAACCGACTGAGCCACCCAGGCACCCCTTAAAAAAATTTTTTAAATACTGTTTTGTGATACATAAAAACAGCGTAATCAAATGTCAGTGTCCACAAATACAGTTTTATCAGAACACAGCCAGGCTTATTCATTTACACATAGTCTATGGCTCTTTTCACACAGCAGAGTTGAGTAGTAAAACCTAGATCACATGGCTGGCAAAGCCTAAGATATTTACTGGCCCTTTACAGCAAAAGATTGCCAATCTTTTAACTAGATCTTTGATTTGCAGGGAGAAAACAGGCAGCCACAGTTTGCACAGAGCCCTCTGGTGTACAGGAGGAAATATAGCAAACAAATCCATCCCTACTTTTTGATGCTCCATTGCTATTCTAGCACCTCTAACCATGTGTTTTACTCTGCTCACTAAGATCACAGCATCTGTGTGCACCTAGTATTTTCAGAAATAGTCATCCAGGGTACATGAGAAACCTTTACTTTTTATATATGTCCTCTTTTGAATAAATCCCATTGCAGGCTTGATACTTGGAGGTATTTTTCAAAATCTGGAATATTTATCAGAAAGAAAGGAAATTGTTTGCTCAGTGTTAAGCCAACCACATATTTTAACTGTTGCATGATTTGGACAGCACAATAAAGAAGGATATCCAGTAAAAAGGAAAAATAGATAAGAATTATCTGCCAAGACTAAAATTTAAGAGATGTTGTCATGTTACGGTTATATACATGTGTATAAAATATCGTGAGCACCTTTGTTTTTATTTAATCTGACTATAGGCCAAGGGTTTAAAAGTCAGGATTCCTATTTACAGCCCTAGCCTTGCCACTAACTAGATTTGTGGTCTCTGGAATTCTTTTTTAACTCAATACAATACATATATGGACTGTCTAATGTGTGCCAGACACTGGGCTGGGCATCAGAAGTGCAAAGATAAATCAGACATGGTCTTTGTCCTAGAAGATTTCACCAAGGGTCTGTTTAAGTCACTGAATTTCTTTGAGGGCCAGTTTTCTCATCTGAAAGTGTAGGGTACTGAACTAAATACTTCACCTGCTCCAGAAACTTTTATTGAGTTCCTTTGTCTTGCCATAACTTCTAATACATAACAAGAAATGAAAATAGGACTGTATCATTATCATCATTCAATTTTAAAGTGTGCCTACTCATGCCCTGTGAAGTATTCACAGGTAACTATAATACAATATAATAAATGTAAAATAGGTATATGAAGCACGTGAAATGAAGCCAACAACGTTTTCTGAATGAAGAAAGACAGGCTCCATAGGACAAGTAACATGAGTCTTTTTTTTTTTTTAAGATTTTATTTATTTATTTGACAGAGAGAAAGAGATCACAAGTAGGCAGAGAGGCAGGCAGAGGGCAAGAGGGAAGCAGGTTCCCTGCTGAGCAGAGAGTCCGATGCGGGGCTCGATCCCAGGACCCTGAGATCATGACCTGAGCCGAAGGCAGAGGCTTAACCCACTGAGCCACCCAGGTACCATGTAACATGAGTTAAGTCTTAAATGATGAGTTCATTGATGACATGGTATGTTGGGAGCTCTCATCACTGAGAAGGGGCAAAGCCAGACCAAAACAATTTTAAGAGATGAGGAAGAAGACTGTGGCCAAGAGAGACAGCCCTTCCTGGACTAGAGCTGATAATTAAAAACCAAGTCCAAGGAAGGTGGGCAAGATTCAGTCTAAGACCAGGGAGAATCTGATACAAAGAGGTGAGGTATGTCATTCAGGCTTCAGGGTGTTTAGTGCCACCTTACATGGTGCCACATGTAAACTAAAAAGGTTCGTTCTAAAGGCGATGATGGAAGTCAGGCACAAGGTTCCCCAGGGGAAAGGGATGATGTGTATCAGGATAGTGTCAGGCCCACAGACAAATGCTAAGTTTTTAAGATTTCACTCTGGACCAGCAGAAGTAAGCACCCAGGCTCAGAATAAAGAGATAGCAACACCATGCTCGTGGGTGTCTGGAGTAAGGGATGCATGTGTAAAGGTACAGATAATTCCCAGACCTCATGTTCACGTGGCAAGGGAGCTTTACATGGCTTGTCAGTCCCGGGGATTGTAATCTTGTTAGTGTGGGTAGCTCAGGCATTAAAAGGGCAGGCAGGATTGGTTGCAAAGACAGAAAAGGATGAGAGGTCTTTATAAATGGAAGCACAACATGTACAAAAGTGCACAGATGCACTTTTAAATCTTCAGCAACCCAAATACTTCCCTTCTTTCTTTCCAACCTGCCATCTGCACATGTATCTACAGTGCCAATGAGAGAGGCCCCATCACGCCTCTCCATCTGATAAGTCCTAAGTAATATGGCAAGGGATGTAGGATTCGTACAGGTTGTTTAATGATTTCCTGATTCAACTTAATTAAATTCCAAACTTTAAATCCCATTGTACAAGGCACAGGATAGAGCCAGACCTGCCTTCCTCAGGAAGGATCCCTCGACATTCAGACCTTGACTCTCCAGAAACTTTGGATGCCTCTGCCTGACTTGATAGCCACATCTTCCCCATTTCCCATTACAACATTACTCCACTTATTCCTCCATTTCCAAAGGTCCTCTGTAAAGGCCTGTCCCACTGCAGCCGGTTCAGAGCACACCTGGCCACAGCTAGTTATTGACCCCCTGTCCCCACCCCACCACTTCTCATGGGACCGAGGTTTCACTAAGTTCCCCGGTGTGCTGTGCCAAAGCCTTCCTCTCTATCCATCCCCACACCCAGCCTCCACTCTATTCCTAGGCCACAGTGCACTTGGGGGAAATTCAATCCATATGTTTCCTTTTCTTCCTACAGAACGCATCCAGCCATTGTTTAAAGAGGGAGGCAATGGCCAAGAAGAGCCCTGTGAGGCCTCTCTCAGACTTCCAATCCTTCATTAGGGAGCAAGGAAAAAAGGACTTTGCCAAGAGCAAACCTGAAACATTCCTTTGGGTTTGGTTCAAAGCCTGCAAGTCACACTTCCACACAAACATGTCCCCAGGACTGAAGATGTAAGGCATTGTTCAAGGGATCTCATGGGCATAAAGAGAAGAGAACAACCACCACCACCACCACTGGCCTGGCTCTGAGATGTGTGTGAAGGGAATCCGTCTGTAGAACGCTATTTTACAACATTACCTTCCAAAGCTGATACATAACCTCTCTGAGAATATCAATTCTCCCTAATTATAAGCATACATTACCACAGATCAACAATTTTACAGTTCAAAGAAACCGGAGATATCCATCAGGTAGGTCTCAATTATCTCATTTTAAAATAAGAGAAAACTTAGACTTCTGATTCCAAGTTCAGAGCTTTGGACTCAGTGCTTCATGCCCTGATCTTACACAGATGCTAAATGCCCAATATAGACAAGATTCATTTTCTTTTAAGATCATAGATACAAAGAATAGATTGGTGATTGCCACAGGCTGGGCATGGGGTGGGGAGTGAGTGAAATAGATGAAGTTTATCAACTGGTATAAATGTCCAGTAATAAAAGTCATGGGGATGTAATGTACAGAATGGTCACCATAGTTAATAATACTGTATTGTTTGTTTTTTTTTCATTTTTTAATTTAAATTCAGTTAATTAACATATAAAGTATTATTAGTTTCAGACGTAGAGTTCAGTGGGTCATCTGTCTTATGTAACACCCAGTGCTCACTACATCACGTGTCCTCCTTAATGTCCATCACCCAGTTACCCCATCCCCTTACCCCTCTCTTCTCCAGCAAAATTTGTTTTCATGTTTAACCCTCCTGGCTTATTCTGAACCAATCCTTTTAAAAACTTTTCTTTATTCACCTAGTCACTTTCTTGTGTATGTGTTTTGGGGGTGGGGGGATTCTTTGAACCCACCAGCTAGGGACTCTTAGGCATCCTAAAAAATGTCTATGTGGGCTTTCCTTAAATAATTTTAAAGACATGGAGCTCGCCCTATAATGGCCTATAATGGCCATTATACATCTATATATTATACATCTATATATTATACATTATACATCTATATATAATCTAATATACATTATACATCTATAATGGCCCGTTCCATTTTTGGGCAAGCTTTAGTTGCTGGAAAGCTCTTTCTCACATTAAGCAGAAGTTTGCTTCTCTAGCATTTTCCCCACAAACTTGTATGCTCATTAGGATCTCCCAGAGCTGCTTTCAGTAGAAGTCAAATAGGGAGGCCTCGGTGCTCCCACAGAGCAAGCACTGCCTTGCAGCACCTAAATCATAGTCACCCCTGGAGGCTTGTGTCTTTACCCATAATCCCATCAAGAGAGATCTTTTTTTTAACTGAGATGGTTTCATCATGATCAGGTTTCATATATATATGTATATATTATGAAATGATCACCATGTTAAGTCACCATACATCATTGCAGATTTTTTTCTCATGATAAGAACTTTTAAGATCTTGGCAACTTTCAAATATTCAATACAGTATTATTAGCTATAGTCACTATGTTGAACATTACAACCCCAGGACTCATTTATTTTATAACTGGGAGTTTCTCCCTTTTCACCCTCATTACCCATTTTGCCCCCCTCCCACTTCTGCTAACCACCAATCTGTTCTCTCTATGTATGACCTCAGGGGTTTTGTTTGTTTGTTTGTTGGGGGGAAGGAGTTGTTTAGATTCTACGTGTAAGTGAGCTCATATTATTTGTTTCCCTCTGTCTGACTTATTTCACTTAGCATAATGCCCTCAAGGCCAATTCATATTATTGCAAATGGCAGGATTTTTCTCTTTTTTACGGCTGAACAATATACCTTTGTGTGTACATAGACCACATTTTCTTTATCCATCCATCCATTGATGGACACTTAGGTTGTTTCTGTGTGAAATAACACTGTGATAAACATGGAATTGCAGGTATCTTTTTGAGTTAGTGTTTATATTTCCTTAAGATAAATAACCAGAAGTGGAACTGCTGGATCATATGGTGTTTTTAATTTTTAATTGTATTTTTAATAAACACTGTGGCAGTTGAAGATCCAAGGTGCTATTAACTAAGATCCCATCAAAATCTAAGAAAACATGAACACTAACAAGCATTATAGTAAAAATGTAATTTATGATATCAACATAATAATTCATTAAATACAATATTAAAAACCAAGGGCTTCATTTGTGTTTCTTACAATGTATACATTTAGTAGCCAGTTATTTGGCACCTTCTTATGTACCCAGTATTCTTCTAGAGCTCCAGGGCTCCAGGGCTCTTACAAAAAACAAGATTAACTTCTCCCTTGTGGTGGTGCTTTCCAGTGACGCCTTTCAGACTTAAACCTCTATGGCTCTAAGACAGAATCCCAGCCAGGAAGGGAGGCCACTGCTGACAGAGGCAGATGACAAGGATAAGAGAAATGGGGCAGTTGAAAGCAGGACAGTGGAGGGGAAGAGGGAAGTTTAGAAAGTGAGTAAGAGATGCAAATAAGGGGAAAAGGTAGAGGCTGATTCCCAGGATAAAAGTGGTTATGGAGCATAATGCCATAGAAAAACCATAGACTTCAGAGTCGAGCAATGAAGGTCCAAATCCCAAATTCCACACCACTTGTTTGAGAAGGTGTTAGCCTTCAGCCATTAACCAATCTAAATTCCTATCTCCTCATCTATAGAATGCAGATAAAAACACATTATTTCCAAGGATAAATGAAATCACAACAAATTTAAAGTATCTGACACACACTGACCAACAAACATAAAATTCCCATCTCCCACAGAGAAAATGAAGCCTCGCAAGCAGACCATTGCTCTGACCTTTACCAGTCTATTCTAACAGCTGATGGCCCTTTTCCTCTTGGCTAGAGAGTCCTGGAAATTAGAACCTCAAAATAATCAAATCCCATGAGCTTAAGCTCCAGCTTGACAGTTATGAAAGGATATATTCCTTTCCTTCAACCAGTGAGCATGGTTTCATTCTTCCTACGTACATCTTGCCTTGGGCAAAAGTGAAACAAACCCAGACATCAAGATGTTCAAGAGGTGGGATGGAGGGGGGCAGGGAGGACACCAGTCTCCTAGCGTGCTAGGGTATTTGCACAGCTGCAGTCAATTAGATGAAACTGTAATTGTTTTATACTTTTGCTCAATGCTTAATCCTGGAGAAAGAAGAATGGATGGTTGGTTTTCCTTTTTCATCTTTTGGTATTTTTGTTTTGTTTTTATTTCTCATCATAATATTTAGATAGTATTTGTGTAAGGGAAAGCAATCATAATGAAATGGATAATCAAATAGAGTGCTCTAAGGCACATTTACAAAAGCCTTCATCTCAGAAATGCTTCATTTACCCAGACAGTGGGCAGCTGAGGGCATGGGAAAGTCTGTTTGTACGGACAGGGAAGTGATTCATGCCAATCAGCTAGAGAGTTCCTCTTTTGAAATGCTCCATATGTAAGACATAGCAAAATAAATCACATCAACAAGCAAACAGGAGATACCATACGCCTTCCAGGTGCTGAACCCATGCTAAGGACAGAAGGCGCCAAAATGAATAAGAGATGAGGCTCAGGGCCAGGATGAGGGTAAGAAGAGTGGGACACTTGCTTCAGGAACAAACTTTAAGGGGATGCCTAAAAACTCGGTTATCAAGATAAAATTTTTTTAAAATTGTAAAACAATATTTTTAAAAATAAAAATTAATGCAACAAAAACCCATAGTGAACAAAATATCAAAACTTTGGTATGTTTTTAACTTTTGATTATTAGTTGAATATGCATTTATTTATTTATTTATTTATTTTTTAATATGCATTTAGACTGCGAAAATTTTTAGGAAAGCCACTCTTGGAGTATGAAACAAGAATGTTTACCTTACAAATCATAAAAGCTAGCTTAGTGCTGACTCTAAAAACTACAAGATGGAGAAGGAGCAAGAAAAAAATACATGAAAGCCCAAGACATATGACACAAAACAATTATAAAAAGAACTGTGTTTTAAATCTCCCCTTTAAAAACTGAAACTGATATTAACTTCTAAAATAAAATCCCTTGATTTGAAATTTGGGAATAAGAGTAAGAGTCAAACAAACATTCATTTCCTTTGACCCAAAAATCATACTTCAGGGAATTTATCGTAAGTACAGCTGAAATATGGAAAATGCATCATTTGTAACCAAAAAAACTTAAAAGAACTCTCAACAGAATATTATCCAGTCATTAAAAATAATGGTCATGTAGACCAAGCAATGTTAAAAAATGATAAAACGATATAATGAAGTGAAAAAAGTAGGAAGCACAGATACATATATACCACAGTAACAGCGACATAGAAACTGCACAGAAAACAAAAACTGAAGGTAAACATACCAAAATTATAATAGTGATTTTGATGGTAGAAATCTGAGTTTATTTTCCTTCCTTTCTTCCTCCTTCATTTTCTTCTTTCCTTCATTTTTTCCCTTTATTTCTTCCTCCCTTCCTGTTTTCAGGAATTACAGATTGTATTTTATGGTGTATACTGTATATTATATCGCATCATTTGGGGTCCAGGAAGGGAACAGATGGAATACTCAGAGATCACTGAAAAGTATTTAGTTACAAGATTACTCTCAGAGGTGTGACCAAGGTAAAGGAAGCACCAGGAGATGACAAAATACAATGTCTAGCAACAGCTGGGAGCTGTTAGTATTTTTAGATCAGAAGAAGGAAGAGGAGGGAACAGTTTCTAGAAGTAGGAGAGAACTGTAGCTACAGAGGAAAGCTGTTCCAGAGGAAGCACAGCCACTATCAAACCACAGTTCCGGATGAGAAGAAATACTCCGGTCTCTCTCTCCTCTCTCTCCCTTCCCCTCTTCCAATCCCCTGCTGGTGTCTGCCACTGGCTGGTCTGAGCATCCTCAAGAATGCTTGAGGATAAGGGCACCTATGTAATGAGGTCTGCGGAGGTCAGCCTCTTAAGAATACAGAGAACATAAGGATAAGGGTGAAAAGTAAATCTGTATCACCATATCATTTTATTTCTAAAATGTATAAATTAAGAAATTGATTACATTTGAAACTGACTTTTCTTCTCCATCAAATTCAGATAAAAGTAATTCCTACCTTGGGGCACCTGGGTGGCTCATTTAAGCATCTGCCTCTTGATTTCAGCTCAGGTCATAATCTCAGGGTCATGAGATGGAGCCCCACGTTGGACTCTGCGCTCTGCAGGGAGTCTGCTTGACATTCTCTCTCTCTTTTCACTGTGCCCCTCCCCCACCTCGTGCGCATGCTCTCTCTCAAATAAATAAATAAATAAATAATTCCTACCTCATAAGATTACTGTGTAATCTTGAAAATCATCGATGCTTTTGTTCTGTCACTATTATTATAATCATTATACATGTATATATAATGTGTGTATGTATATAATGTGTACACACACACACACACACACACACACACATATATATTCATGGTGCTGGTGGTGGTGGAGCTGGTAGTGATAGTGTGGCCACAGTGGTAGTGAAATAGTAATGGTGACAGTGAAGATGGTGCACATAATGGTGACAGTGGCCGTGATGGAGGTGGCAGCGGTAATGGTTGTCATGACGATGGTGTTACACACACAACGGTGGTAATGACAATCGTTGTGTCATTGATACATCATCCTCTTACATGAACGGTGAGTTTCCTATGTTATCAAATGCTACCCTTAAAGTACATACAGCTCCATTCACAAGTAGGTAATGGCATTAAACCTATCTTCTCTGAGATCAGGTATGATCCAAAGGTAAGATATGGATCCTTCAGGGCCCATCTCCCTGGTGCTTCTTTAATCCATAGAAAAAATTAACTCAACCCACATTGCATTCACTAGGAAACCACTATGTGGCATCTCCAGAAAGAAAGTTTCTATCTTCATCATCTCTACAGCTGAGAGCAAGGACAGGAAGCAGACATAATGGTACTGTGAACACAGCATCCTAGGCTGTGAGCAGTGCCTGGTAGAGTGCCTAGCACCTTCCAGCCCTGAAAATCCTTACTTAAGGAGTGAATGAAAGCTCTATGGATTATCATGGAAGTCCAAACCAGCTTGATTATATAGAGAGGATGATACTGAGCACTTAACTATTCTAACTACTTCACAGGTTTTTAGCCCAGTAAATCTCGAGTTTTACAAAATAGATATTAATATTATTCCCATTTTAACAGATATGGCAACTGAGGCACAGAGGACTCAAATAGTTCTATGTTGCACAGCTGGCAGGTGAATAACTTGGAATTCAAACTCGGAAATCTCAGTGCTAGGGCATGGCCTCTTTCTCCTAATGTCCTCAGAGAAGGCTTCATAGGGGAGGAGGTAGAGTTGAAATTGAGCTAAGAGGAAGAGGTAATGACAGGAAAATTCTAAAAAGGGCCATTCTGGGCATAGGAGATAGCATTTGGCAAAGACCTAGAGGGAAACCACAGAAGCAGTTTGAATGATATTCTCAGAGATAACTTTCAGGAAGACATTCTGGAACTCAAGTCACAGGTGGATTGCATGGACCTATGTTAGAACAATGAAATAAACAGAAAGCAAACTGGCGTAAGTTCTGGATTCTTTAGGACCACAAAAGATGTCTTGCTTGTCTTCAGAGGGATCCCTCTCCTGCATTAACTTGCAAAAGTGAGCAATAATGGTGGGGATGGGGAGGACACACCATTGTAAATTTGATGCTCTTCTGGCCGTAACTCTAGCCAGCATAGCCGCACCCAGGGCAAGAAGCAGGAATGAGCTCCACGATGACTCTGACCTATACTTGGGAGGCAGTGTTCAGGGTGGGCAAAGAGGGGCTACACCACGGAACAAGGAAGGTCCAAGATGGGAAGCAACATCTCAAGCCCAGGAAGGAATCGGGTAGGAAAGCAGAGCCTGGCTAGGTTTCAAAGGAGAGCATGGCTGGGCTCCAGCAGAGGGTAACTTGGGGCAATTTCTCTGCCGTTTCCTGTTTCCCAGCTGTATTTTATTGGCTCAGCCCACCTGCTCCAAGTCTGCTCTCTGCCCCAGCACCTAGAGGCACTTCTGATTGTTTCTGCTACATTAAGACTGACTGGAAAAGGCGAAAATTCACTGTACCTCAGGACAGGAAGATGAATGGGTTACAGGGAAATTATTTAAAAATCTCCTCAGAATAAAAACTACAATGTCAGGGTGGTCAAGAATACAAAAGAAAAAATATATATATATACAGGCAAAGAAAGGCATGAGAAGAAACCCCTGTGCGTGTGTTTTCATTTGGTGAGGGCTCTTTCAAAGAAGAATGTTGGGAAAATATTCCGAGTGAGAATTTCTTTTCTGGCACGAAGCCGGCTGTGTTTGGGCTCCCTTTTCAGAACACCAGGGCACTTCAAACCAAGGGCAGGATGTTGAGGGTGGTTACCTACCATAAGTCTCACTGCCAGCCTGGACTCCGCAGGTGGTCTGAATTCCTCCCCACTCTCCCCTGGCCATTGCATCCCTCTTCTTTGACAGGAGGCTTGGGGACCCTGCTCTCACTCAGCCAAGTGACTTCACTTTGTGCTTGCCCCAGTTTCCTCATCACGGAATACAGCTAACATGGCTTGCTCACCAGCCCTCCCCAATGTGAAGAGCCATGCCCTCATTTGGGGTGTGGGAGGCACGCAGGTGAGGACCACTTAAAGATGCATGGGCAGAAGGTGGGACATTTTCAGATGGGCGCTTCACATAAATGGGGCAGTTGGCACCTTCCCAATGTAGTTTGGTCAGGGGAAGGTGGGAATCAGAGGAAATTTACAACCAATGGGAATTTTTAAAAATATATTTTGGTTAGCTTTGTTAGGGAGGAAGACACTAAACAAAAATAAAGGGCCCATTCCATAGTACTGGTGTGATAGTCACAGTTGAAGAATTTCGTTTATATCCATTTATTTAATTTTTTTAATTTTTAAAGTATTTTTTAAGATTTTATTTACTTATTTATTTGAGAGAGAGAGAGAGAGCAAGTGAGGGTGGGGAAGGGCAGAGGGAGAGAGAGAATCTCCAGCATATCTCCCGCTGAGCATGGAGCCCAAGGTGGGGCTGGATCTCATGACCCTGAGATTATGATCTGAGCCTAAATCAACAGTCAGACACTTAGAAACAAGAGCTTTGAATGACACACTGGACCAAATGGACCTCATAGATATATACAGAACATTCCACCCTAAAACAACAGAATACTCCTTCTTCTCGAGCGCACATGGAACTTTCTCCAGAATAGACCACATACTGGGTCACAAATCAGGACTCAACCGATACCAAAAGATTGAGATGATTCCCTGCATATTCTCAGAC
>CM052900.1:126574466-126590872 GCA_028534135.1 Potos flavus | reverse complement strand
CGAGCCTGGTGGTGGGTATTGAGGAGGGCACGTATTGCATGGAGCACTGGGTGTGGCACATAAACAATGAATCTTGTAACACTGAAAAAATAAAATAAAAGTATTTGGGGATTAAAAAAAAAATACAGTCAGACACTTAACTGACTAAGCCACTCACACACTCCTCATTTATTTAATTTTTAATAAATATTTAGTAAATGTCCTCCATACTCTGAGACACTAACTTAGTATAGGATTACAAGAGCAGGAAAAAAATCAAACAGATGCATCTCCTCCCCAACAAGTCTTGCCTTCCAGTAGAGGAGGCAGTTATTAAGCAAATATATACATACATGTAAGTTCCCATGGATGCTATAAAGAAAAAGGAATATTATCCTCTGCAGATGATCCCAGGGACTCAATAAAGCACAGTCTGCAAATACCACATTTGAGCTAAGACCTGAAGAGTGAGTAGGAGCTAGTTTGGGCATAAAGAGCATTCTAGGCAAAGGGAATAGCAGGTGGAGAAGCATTTGGCAAAGAAAAGGCCAAACTATTGGATGACAGAGGGCACGGGTACAGGATGGGGCTGGAATGGGGGAGGAACCAGCATGGTCCTATAAGTGGCATTCAGATCTGTGGGCTTATTTTAGTAGCAGTGGGAATTTGCTGGATAATTACTGGACTGAATGGGAACGAATAACATGAGCCATAAGAGTCGGAGCAACAGACTAGGGAGGAAGGAGGCTGTCATCAGAATCTGAAAAGACACAAGGTGGATGAGAGCTACAGTGACCAAGGCGCAAGCTAGAGGAGTTTGAAAGCCTTGAGTTGTTGGGTCGTTTTGGGGTTGGGGGGATGGAGAGGCTCATTGATGTGGAATGGAAAGGGTAGAGAAGGTGACAGGGAAACCTCCAGGAGTCCCAGACTGAGCCAGCAGAGCTCAAGAAATACACAAAGTCTTATGGCAGCAGAAAGGAAGGAGCCTATGACTCTGGCCAGAACTAGAAGAAAAGGAATCAAAGAGAAGCAGTCACTGGAGCGGGCTCCTGGAGAAGAGGAGTACTTAATAGACTGAAACAAGTAGAAAGATCTTCTGGGAAGAGGAACAGCATATTAATACCTATAAGTAATAATGCCAATCCTACCAAACATTTGAGAGGATTAAATAGGATGATTTATGTGGAAATACCTAAAACTATGTCTTGGAATTTATTGATGGTGTTTATACCCGTCACCAACCCATCCATTGGCCTGTGTTGTATGTGTCCATCTCATCTTTGCCAGCTGACAGGAGAATAAAACTCAAGTTGGCTTCTCTGCCTCTTCCCAATACACCTGAATAAGTATATGAAATGGTCAACATGTGTGGACCTGCCCTACTGGTTACTGAAGGTTGCAAAACAGGAATTAAGTTGTAAGGCTAGCTGGTTTCTCCTTTTTAATTATATTCTTTTAAGTTTTAAGGTCAAGTTCATATTGAAAATTCCTACTCTCTCCATTTGTCTACCTCCCTCACCCATTAGCACAGGATCTAGCTCAAGGAGGTACTCAACAGAAATTAACTGACATAATATGAATCAGCAGAGTCCTTATGGGGGTACCTCCCATTTTCCAGAAACTGTATTAGGTCTGGGGCACAGAGATAGTGAAAGCAAAGGTCCTGTCCTCAAGAAAGTCAAAGATATAAATCTAAAGGAATAAAAACACATGCATACACACTAACATACAGGATGATAAATGTGTCCAAATAAATATATATAGTCTCTCTCCTGCCCCCCAAAATTCAGAAGTTAACAGAATACAGCCAAACCAAAATATTTTTCAATCCATAAGCATTTGCAGGCTTGAAATCTCCAAAGCAGAAACGTGAGGGTACAAAAGCAGACTAAAGTACAGTCAGTGGAATTCCTTGAAGTTACCCATAAATATTCACCAAGCCTTTCCCCAGTCCTACACCTAGTCATAAATCCCCCTGCTTCTTTTCAAGAACTTTTACATTTGATCAACGATGCAGGGTGATGTTTAAACCAGGCCATTTGGAATATTCGATTTTCATACATAGTTTTAAGATTTTAATTTCCAGTCTGCAAGCCGGCTCGGATTTTCCCTGTCCTGAAATAAATCAGGATTTTCAAGACATGAAAGCAGGCTCCAAGCACAGAAGGGCTTTCTGAAGGTTCAGCCTGGTTGCACTGCTCAGTCAAGTCATACTTACAAACAACTTACGTCTCACCTCATCTCCGTCCTGTGGGGATAGCCTGGAAAACTGGCAGCTAATCTGGTGAGAGAAAAATACCCAGCACTCAAGATCAATCTGTCAAAAAGAGGCAAGAGCCATTCATCAAAGGAGAGAGGGACACACTCAAAGATGTTGTGAAATGTTTACCCAACAATTCTGAAACTAATTGGCCCCTCGACTTAATCTCCTTCTCCCTTCCACATCAAGCCACTGGCCACAGAGCCATAGAGGGATAGAAGCTCGTAATTTTAGAATGGATGATGTATACAGGATGTTGCTAATCTATCACAGAATCAGCATGGTAAAGCTCAAAGGGTCTTTGGAGTTCATTTACCTTGGTTTGGACCAGTAGCATTAGGGAGCAATCGGAGCCCTGAACTTGAGTCAGACTGGAATAGGGTTCTAGTCCTTCGCTTATTATTTGTAAGCTATGTGATCTTACGGAAGTCACTTCAACCTGTCTGAAAATTGCCTCATCTGTCAAAGGAGAAAAATGTCTTACTTATAGGGATGCCATGAGAGTATGATAATATAAGTAAATGCACCTTGGAAATGCCCCTGAACATTTAATAGACTGCATAAATAGATTGCAAAAAACATTTGCAATCTATGCCCCTGAACATTTAATAGACTGCATAAATAGATTGCAAAAAATCCAATAAATGCTACCTGAATCCAATAGTAGAGTAGATGTCACTGAACCTTCACTGAAATGACCTGATAGAATCAATAGCTCCCATTCATTTTGTGAAAGATAGGAGTCACACCCCTGGTGCAGAGAATGTCCAGTACTAGAGTCCTGGTCTCCAGCATGCTAGAAACTTAATCTCCTACCAGTTCAGTGATAGGATGATCACAAGTCACTGATATTTGGTCCCCTACTCTTAACCCTGGTTGTATTTCTGAAAATAATTTTTAAATTAAGTATTATATAAAGCAACAAAATGAATTTTATAAAGAGATTTGCTGTGTATATGAAAGTACAGGTTATTGCTATGTAAAAACTATTTAAAGATGACTTGGTTAAAGACACTATGTTCAAATTAGTAGTGAGCAAGGCTGTTGTAAAGGACTATGGAAAAAAAAATCACAAAAATCTAGGAGGCCTATATATTAAAATTTCTTCCAAATGTCTTTTATGTCTTGCATCACTTTAAAGAAACCGAAAATCACAGAGCTTATGAACACACTCGTTCAAGAGAGTCAACTGGGCACAGCTGACATCCATTGGTGGCTACATGGACAAAGCAAAAGTCTTGGTCCCTCTTTGCAAGACTATTATATGAATTTAACATTAATAGGATTCTTGTCCCAACTAAATCGAATAATTAACCAATTACTAGTTTTAACTGACTTGTAGGTAATTATTTATTGTCACTTACATACATGACTATCTGCTGATCTACAGGAGCACTGAACATAAATCATGATTAATGTCAGCTTGCCATGGAGGAACCCACAATCGAGGTACACCCTAGTAAAATGTGAAGTACTTGCAGTTCAATTACTGATGTACAAATTTAACTTAAAAATTACCCTCCAAATGCAATGGTACCAAGAGAAGAAACTAAATTTTTAAAAATAGCAGGAGCAGTATTGTTTCTGTTTGTCACTGCCAATAAACTACCCGGCTTTGTTCTCTCATCAATTCAGGGATGTTTCCTTATTATCAATTCACTTTCAGCACTTAGAACAGCGTAGGTTTTCAACTGGTATGAGCAACTGGCATGAAAGGTATGAGACAAACATACACTGCACTTTGAAGGCGGGATTAAATGAAGGGGACGATCCATGAGGCAGGAAGAGACTGAGCCAGACCTAGAGAGGAAGCGCGTCCTGGATCCATTTAGTTTTGTAAACATTTCTTGAGCATCTCCTTAGACCTCATAACCTCTCCACCTGCGTGTCAAATCTGACCAGCAGCCTTGTTTAGCCCAAACAATGGGGATTTTGAAATGTGAACTAGTTGCCATCATTTATGTACCAGTAGATGTCATATACAGATTCGCAGTTTCTCCTAAAACATGGAAAAAGTCCAGCAACACCAGCATTTGCACATGGAAGCAATGAGCAGGCACTTTCCTACATAGCCACTCTTCCCTGGAGATGAGACAACACCTCCCCACTATGTCATGGGCACCACTGCTCCCTGGCTGGCTTCACTCCTTTATGTTCTCATGCACCCCTTTGGCAGTTAAGGTTTTGACCCCTTTCCTGACTATGTGCCTTGCACTCTGGTGATGCTGGGCCCCTGCCCTGGAGGGGCTGCAGCATAATGGTGAGTGATCCAGGTGGCAGGTGACGTGAACTTGAAGAAGTAGCAATGGGAAACAGAAATATTTGCTCCAGACATCTTTTTTTTTTTTTTTTAAGATTTTATTTAAGAGAGCCAGAGAGAGAGTGAGGGAGGGGCAGAGGGACAGAATATTCAAGCAGACTCCCTGAAGAGCAGAGAGCCAGATGCAGCTGCATCTCAGGACCCTGAGATTAGGACCTGAACTGAAACCAAGAGTCAGATGCTTAAATGACTGAGCCTCCCAGGCAGCCTTATACTCTAGACATCTTTCAAAGACTAAAATCATGGGGATCAGTGAAAGATATTGTCTAGGGAAAGGAGAGGCAGAGTTAAAGTAATTTCAGGGATCTTAGCCCAAATCACCAAAAGAAAGGCGATTGAGATGGGATAGTTAGGGAAGAAAGTAGCAAAGGAAGAAGGGGAAGAGGCAGGAAGGGAGGGAGAGAGAGAAGAAGAAAATATTTAAGTGGCTGCTCCAGCAAGCATTTTCACATAAGTTGGTTTTAAGGGAGTATTGTGATAAATTTTGGACATACAGTGTCACTCCCGGGGTGGTGTCCGTTGGGCAACAGGTAAGAAAACAAGAAGTTCATTTCTTCAACAATCTTTAATAATAAAAGTAATAATGACAAAAACATCTAAGCTGCATTGAGCCAGTACTCTTTGCCAGTTCCTATGCTAAACCCTTCCTATGTGTGAGCAATCGTCAGAGGCAGTGATAACAATAAAAACAATAAATAGAAAGAGCTAACAGAAGGTATAGAGTCACTGTGCCAAACACTGTTCTCAAGTCTTTACATATTTTAACTCATTTGATTTTCACAGCATCCTTGTGAGATAGGTATTTTGTTACTGACTCCATTTTATGGATGAAAAAGCTAAAATCAATAGGACTTAGATAACTTTCCCAAGATGACATGACTAGTAAGTAACATCATTGGACTTTCCACCCACGTCTGTCTGACTCCGTGGTTTAAGTGTTGGGACATTACAGTCTACGAACACTCTGTGCCAGGAAATATACTTGGCACTAAATTCAAAAAATAAAATAAGATGGGCAGGCTCTCCCGTCAAGGAACTCACGGTCTAAAGGGAGGGACAGACATATGCACACACGCTCTAGGCTAACACTCAAGTGCTATCTTAGAGATGCCCAAGTACCAGGTGCTGTGAAGGCACATAGGGAGGGGAGCTGAATCTACCTGGGGGCACAGGGGCTGGGGGGTAGACAGGCAAGTGAGTCTTCACAAAATCACAGGGTAAGGAAGTGGACTCTGGAAAAATGCATACACATTTGCTAGGCAGGGAAGGGCGGGGGGGGGGGAGTGGAAAAAGACATGGAAGTGTGGAAGTTTAGACTTTCTTTGGGGAAATATCAGGATGTCTTGGATGGCTGGGAATTCACAATGGCAGAAGAGAGAAGAGGAAGAGGAAAAAGATAAAAGCAGACAGACCTGGACCAAAGGCCTTAAAGGCCATGCTAAGCGATGAAGGGATGGAGGAAGCTAATCTTTCCAGTGAGCGCGGTTATGCAAAAGGGGTGGGGTTTTGTTCTTCAGGTAATGCAGAGAAATTGAAAGAGTGATATGCTCAGATCTATACCTGAAAAATATCCCTGTGGCAACAAAGTGGATGTTGGATTGCGAAGGGGCTCAACAGTTTGAGAAGGGGAATTTAACAGACCCTGGTGATGGCCCAGGTGGAAAAGGATGGGGGTCCTGAGCTCAAAGGGCAGAGGGGAGAAAAAGGATAGATTAAGGAGAAATTTCTGAATTCTAAGATTAACAGATTACCCAGACATGTCTTTGCTTAATCTCTGGCTTTATAGTAATAAACATAATCTCTGGCTTTATAGTAATCATTTAAAAGACAATACAGTGATAATCTAACTTCCACAAACACAGTTCATCTTGGCTATCCTGAATAACCTGTACTCAACTGAAAGGAAAATGGCTATTTTTGTCTCTTTATATTTATAGCCATGATTCCTCTCTTTCCACTGGGGATTGGAGGTGACTGGAAACTCACTAAATGAAACACAGCATCTGACAAGTGGCCTCTTCCTAAGAGAATGGCTCTGGCCGCATAAATCAGCCTGTCGTGTCAAATGAGACAAGTTCAAGTTGAAGATATCAAGAAACATCCTCTACGTCAGCCTCGGACTGTAAGTCACTGTCCCTTCCTTTGTCTGCAGAAACAAACTGTGAGAAAGTGTCCGGTTTGCTGTACTGCTAAGTTGAGCATTTCTCCGGGAAAAGGAAGAAATATTGAAACCGGCAGTGAGTTTCAAACAGAGCTTACACACCCCTTCCTGAAGACACTTAAAATTATATAAGAAGACACATAAATAAGTCAAAACTTTAAACAGGCAACACCTTAATCTTAAAAACAGACTCTAAAGAAAGTGAAACTTATATATGAAAATATATATATACCCATATATAAAACAACTCACATTTGGGCAAAGAGCATTTTTGCCTTCCAAATCTCACTGAATTCCTGCAAATAGGCTGGGAAAGAATTATTGTCTCCCTTTTACAAATGAAACACTGAAGGTCCGAGATTTAGGGGCTTCCTGAAAGTCATGCACCTTTAGTGGTTAGTGACAGAATTAGGTCTAAGTATTAGGTTTACTATTTCTCATTTTAAGGAAAATGGGGTATTATAAAAACAGGGACGTCTGGGTGGCTCAGTCTGCCTTTGGCTCAGATCATGATCTTGGGTCCTAGGATCGAGTCCCGCATCAGGCTCCTTGCTCAGCAGAGAGTCTGCTGCTACCTCTGATTGCCGCTCCCCCTGCTTGGCTCTCTCACTCTGACATAAATAAATAAAACCCTAAAACAAACAAACAAACAAAAAACAGTAGGAGCTAACATGTAGAGTGGTTCCTACAGGTTCCCTGGTAATAGTCACAATACTCTGCCCATTATATACATTATCACATTTCATTCTCAAACCCCCTATGACAGGGGCAGTGTCATGATTCCCACTGTATAGATGAGGAAATAGAGGCTAGATTGGTCATTACATCAAGGTCACACAGATCATTATCGGTGGAGTGGGGACTGAAACCTGGCCATTCAGTGTCAAATCTAGCTCTTAACCAAACATGCATCTATTTAAATCTTAAATCTCGCCTCTGCTAGCTATTAACTGTCTAGCCTTGGATAAATTATTGCATGTTTGGAACCTCTGTTAAATAACATTGCGTGTGTGTGTGTGTGACCTGGTTTAGTTAGCATCTTACTCTTTGTAGGCCACCAATAAACATCAGTCCCCCTTCTTTCAACCATAGTCCCCCTTCTTCCAACCACGATGCATTGTCACTAGTCATTTTTATGACAGAAATAACCATGTTAATCTAACACCATAAAATGGCAGCACTTCTACTGACAGTGGCAAAAAAAAATAGGGAGGATATCTTAAGCTCATCTTAGAGTCACATTTCACTGCCGATCTCAAAGTTTTCTCCTTGGTTTCTTAAGGTAGAATTAAAATAAGGAAACAAAACTACACTTGTTCATAAAATTAATTATCTTGCCCACAAAAGCCCATTTGTCATGGAATTCCCAAATGGCCTAAGCATATTAAGTCTGTGTCACTTAGTAATACAATAGCTTAAATAAGTAAAATCTTGTTAATCAAAGACGGGTCCCAGAAAATTATCCTTTAAACCTATAGGCTTTAGAACTTCAAGACTGAGGCACTTGGCTTTGAAAACCAGAGCTCCTGTGTTGTTTCTGACCCTTTCAGGTACAGGCTCTCCTTTTTAAACATAAAAGAACTTGTAGATTGCCCCCATCATAGTAAGAAAAACAGTATTATCAGTTTATGTTGATTTTTAAAACTGTAGTTATAAAAGTAGCTGTGCGTTCATGAATGTATAAATTAATTTGTTTTTTACCAATCCTGAGTACCTAATACACTATGTCAAAAAAACTGATAATACTTTGAGCTACTAGACATTTTTTACAGCATACAAATTCTTGCACCTATATGGATTTATGGATCCTTTAAAAAAAAAAATCTGTGGCATTTCACAGTGATCTACAGGGTAGAATCCAGTACTCTAAAATATTAGGACTAGAAGGAGTATTTAAGGTCATATAAACCATCTCAGTACCCAATAAATTCATCCAGGCTTCAACATTTTGAATGCTAGGCACGTGTTATCTATAGGAACACACTTACAGAGGTGGGAGTTGGAGACGCTGATGCAGAGAAGGCATGGTCAAAGAGCCAAGGGGGTGCTAAGCACCTCACAAGTTGGTCAACCCTTTTGTAGAGATATTAGAAAATTCTTTAGAAGGATTTTAATCTGCTAAAATTTTTCATGTCCCCTGTATCAGTCAGGGTCTCATCAGGAAAATCAAAACCACATTAGAGATTTCAAATGGGAGGTGGAGGGGTAATAGAGGTTCCTGGTTTTAAAAGCACTTGAAGGCAAAGGAAGCCAAAAGGGAGTGGTATGTAATCCCAGAGATCAGTAAGTGCAGAAAGCTGCTACTGTCCAAAGAGCTAGAAGCATGAAAGGAAGGAGGCAGAGTTAGCAGTGCGCATGAGCGCGCTCCCTGCCCACCCTGAAGCCATCTAACAAGATGGCAGCTACAGTACCTGCTGTTGGAGCCACCCCACCTACCCCACCTATGGAAAACACTGAAGCCCTAACCTAGCAGTCACAGACAATCAATCACCCATCAGATCTACTGCTACTAGGTCTACTGAAGGCAGCTGCCGTACACAGCCACTCCTTTCTGCCCAACAACACCAAAAGCAGAAACAGAAGACCAATGACCTTCCCTCTTCGTAACCTCTTTCTCCAATTCTACCCCTGCTTTACAGTTGAGTGGCGCCTTCCTCCCACTGTGAAAAAGAGAGGGATGCCAGCCATCTGGGGAGTGCTGCCTGCAGAAGTCTACCCCTGCCCTACTCTGAGCGTGGGAACCTTGGAAGGGAGCTGACAGCAACACCCAAATGATCTGCGTGACCCACACCTGCAGCTCTCTGTTCAGGTCTCATCTTTTTAGCTACATCTGACTTCCATCGATAATAGAATTGTGATTCTACATAATACGATGCTCTTCCTCCTAACACAAAGATCCTTTTATCATCTTCAAACATGGAGAGACATAAAGCCCCATCACCTAGCATACTCCTTGATCAATTCCCCCTGGAAATTCTCTAACCTAAAAATGAAATAGAAAACTACCAATAATACTCTTCATATAAAATAGTAAGTGTAAGGGAAAGAGACAAAAAGAAAGAATTGGTCAATACAATGCATGCATAAAATATAAGAAAGAACAGAGATACAGCTCCTTTGGTCTTTGTTTCCTTTGGGTCATTTATTCCAAATTTGGTATTTATTTCCATCTCCTTGCTGTTGGCCAGCACCCTGATGGAGAGACTCAGAGCTCACCTGTGTTATTTCCCATCACTCTGAGCCTTCCTAAATCCTGGTGCAGCACCTTCCAGAATTAGCCCTGAAAAGTTAGAGGAATTGGCTGAACACTATCCTAAATTTAGATCAGTGTGACTCTGACAATCAGTGAATATATGATTTTATGAAAAATATGTTAGTAATTCAGTTGGTTATTTTCTTTCTGAGTATGGAAATATTTTTATCATTTACATGTGATGTTCTTATCAGTACGGTTGTGTTTAAGGCCACCATCTTGTTTTCTAGTTGTCCCACCTGTTTTTTGGTTTCTTTTATCCTCTTTTCCTGATTTCTTGTGGGTTAACTGCATAATTTCTAGTGCCATCTATTTTATCTTTTTATTGGTTTGTTAACAATAACATTTTGTTTTATTTAGTGGTAGCTTTAGGATTTACACTGTACATTTGTAACTTAACACAGTCCACCTTCAAATAATATTACACTACTTCACAAGGAACATAAGAAGCTCATAACAGCATATTTCCTTTTTTCTTTTTTTTTTTTTTTTTTAAGATTTTATTCATTTATTTGTCAGAGAGAGAGAGAGATCACAAGCAGGCAGAGTGGCAGGCAGAGGCAGAGGGAGAAGCAGGCTCCCCGCCAAGCAAGGAGCCCGATGCGGGACTCGATCCCAAGACCCTGGGATCATGACCTGAGCCAAAGGCAGCCGCTTAACCAACTGAGCCACCCAGGCATTCCTCCTTTTTTATTTTCTTATTTTATTTTACTTTTTATTTTAATTCCAGTGTAGTTAAATACAGTGTTATTAATTTCAGGTGTACAATTTAGTGATTCAACACTTCCATCCAATACTCGGTACTGATCACAAGTGTATCCTTAATCCCCCATTTCCCCCATTCCCCCACCCACCTCCCCTCTGGTAACCATACTCTGTTCTCTATAGTTAAGAGTCTCTTTTCTTCCTTTGTTCATATCTTTTGTTTCTTAAATTCCACATATGAGTGAAATCATATGGTATTTGTCTTTCTCTGACTTCTTTCTCTTAGCATAATACACCCTAGGTCTATCCATGCCATTGCAAATGGTAAGATTTCATCCTTTTTATGGCTGAATAATATTCCAGTGTGTGTGTGTGTGTGTGTGTGTGTGTGTGTGTGTGTGTGTGTGTGTATATACCACTTCTTTTTTTATCCATTCATCTATTGATGGACGCTTGGACTGCTTCCATAGTTTGGCTATTGTAAATAATGCTGCTCTAAACATAGGGGTGCATATATTCCTTCAAATTAGTGCATAACAGTATATTTTCATTCCTTTCCCTTATTTACTCACCATACATTTTAGCTCCACATATATTATAAATTTCATAATACACTATTATTATTTTTTATTTTAAAGAATCAGTGCTCTTAAAGGTAACTTTTTTAATGAGAAAAAACTATTTTATACTGACCCATCTATTTACCATTTCCAGTGCTGTGCTTTTACCTTGTAGATCCCAGTTTCTACCTGGTGCCATTCACCTTGAAACTGAAGAACTTCCTCAAACCTATCTAATCATGCAGGTCTCAGGTGACACATTCTGTCCTCTTGTGCTTGTCTCAAAATGTCTGTCTTGCCTTTCAATTTTGCATGTTGTGCACTTTCTCCACTAAAGCCCTTGGCATTTTCATCAGAGTTACTTTAAAATTTCCAGTCTGATCATTCCAAAATCTCTGTCATAGCTGAGTCCGGTTCTGATGTTTGCTTTCTCTCTTCAGATGGTGTTTTCTGCCTTTTCACGTACCTTCCAATTTTTTGTTGCTAGCCAGACATAATGTATCAGGGAAAGAGAAACGGAGCAAACAAGCCTTTAGCATGAGGTTCGGTGTGCATCTGGCTAGGAATTAGGCTGTGTTTACTGTTGGCTGTAGTTGTAGATGTCAGAGGCTAAACTTCCCTCTGACGTCTTTATTTTTGTCTCCCCGTTGTTTTTGGATTTCCTTAGAGACTCCTTATTAAATAGGGCCTGAGGCTTGCAATTCTTTCAGCTCTAATCCTCTTGTTATGATGCAGTAGCCCAGCTGATGTGGTGGCACGTGGTGAGGCCTCCAGCAGCAGGCTTTGGCTCCTGGGCTTCCTCCCAGGAAACAATGATTCTGTGTATTCACCTGTCCCTCCATTTTTCAGGGTGGCAGCTTGTGACCCCAATTCTCTCATAACTCCTAGAAGAGTTGCTGATTTGCAGTTGGTTCGACTTTTTTCTTGCTGCGAAATGGGAGCGACAACTTCCAAGGTCTTTACGTGTCAGACCAGAAACTGGCAGTCCTGTTGCCTTCCATTTATAAGGGATATTTTTTTCTGATCGCTTCTCGGCATTTTGGCTAAGATCAAGTGTAGGGATATTTTTTCTGGATATAGACATTTAATTTGGCAATTTCTATTAACACATTAAAGATGATGTTCCAGGGTCTTCTGTCTTGTATGTTTCTGATGAGAATTCAGTAGTCATTTCAATATTTTTCTCCTTTGTATTTAATGTGTCTTTTTCTCTGGCTGCTTTTACGATGTTCTCCTTATTGCTGGTTTTCAGCAATATGACTGTGATGTGCCTGGTTGGTTTTTACTTTTGTGTGTGTTTACCCTGTTAAGATTCTTGGAAAAATTTTGACAATTATTTCTTTAAGTTATTGGTTGTTTTTTTTTTTTTAACCACCACCTACTACCCTGTATTGGTTTCTAATTGCATGAATATTAGATTATTTTCTGAAGGTGATTAAGGCTCTGGGCTTTTTTGCTGGGGTTTTTGTTTTGTTTTTGTTTTTTTGTTTTTTTTTGTTTTTTGCTCTTGTTTTATGCCTTTTTTCTCTATGTGTTCTCACTTAGATAGTTTCAAGCTTGTTTGTCTTTTGTTCTGTTATTAAGCTCATTCTGTGAGATTTCATTTCAGTTACTGAAAATTTCACCTCTAGAGTTTCCATTGGGTTCTCTTTGCATTTTTTATCTCAACTCATATGTTTCTACTATTCTTTAAATCCTTAAAATATTTATAACAGCAGTTCTGGAATCCTTGTCTGCTAATTCTATCATCCCTTGTAACTTCTGGGCCTATTTCTACTGATGAACTTTTCTTCCAGTTATGGGTGAGATTTTTCTGTTTCTCTGTCTGTCTAGTAAGTTTTTATTGAATGCTGGGCATTATAAGTTTTACATGACTGAAGATCTGGATTTTACTGTATTCCTTTAAAGAGTCTGAAAGTTTTGTTTTGTTGGGCACTTAATTTGTTTGTGAATCAGCTTAATGCTCTCAAGGCTTGTTTTGAAACTTTATTAGGGTAAGTCTAGAGTAAGACCATCGTTTCCTCTGCTACCATGGCATGAGCCTTCTCGGGTCTTGACAGAATGTCCCAGATGTCCAACAAGGCCTCTGTCCTCTGGCTATTCAGAACTCCCAGCCCTTTGTGGGTTTTAGGAATTTTTTGGCTTATACCTCCTTGGCAGATATTGTTTGCTGGATACTTGTTGTCTACTTGACCTCAGAGAGTCCCACTCTACATATGCACAGGATGGTGCTGATCCAGACTCAAGGGGACCCCTATGCATATTTCTGGATTTCTTTCTGGGTTACCTCCCTCTCCTGTGGTACTCTGCCCTGCAACTCAAGTGACTTAGGCCTCCTCAAACACCTTATTTCCTCAATGCGGTGAAACTAAAAACCTTTACTTGGGTCCCCTCCTCCCTGTTCCACATTCCAGAGAATGCCTCCTGGCTGGAAGCTGATGATAAGCCTCACCTCATTTGTTTACCTTCTCTCATGAAGCATAATTCCATACTGTACAATGTCTTTAAAAAGAGGTATCATGTATATTGGTCAGTTTTTCTACTTGCCTATGACATGTGAGCAAGTCCATAATCAATTACCAATAGATATTTTTAGCATTTCAGTATAGCAAAAGGTAACAGGAGATTCCACATGTTCATTTATGCATTAATTTAACAAAGAGCTATTAAATATCTAACAAATTCCTGGCAATGTGCCTCAAGAGAAAGCAAAATTATACCCTGGGAAAAGTATAATACTTGGAGTCAAAGATCTTGGTTTCAATCTTGGTTCTCTCTTCTTTCACTGTGTGAAAAGCCACTCAACCTGAGTCTTATTTCCTTAATGTGAGACCAGGATAATAATGTGCCTACTTTCCAGGATTATTGATAGGGCCAAATACATTGTACACAAAACAACTAGCCAATTTCTGGCACATAGCCTGAGCCTGATTAATTGCAATTATTTTTATCAAATGTGCTATGAATAGAACTGAAGGGACAATAAATCAGCACACTGGGGTGAAAAATGCCTCCATCCAAGGCTAGCAATAACCCTTTGCCTGGAAGTAAAGGCATAAACTGGGAGACATCCAAGAGAAAGAAAGAACAATGAAAACTGAGAGCTTAAAGAAATAAACTTTCCCCCTGGTTAAGTAAGGGAAAGCCTCACAGTATGCAGTCTGAGATTTTCAGAATAAGTAATATAGGCTCACCCAAACCCTGAAAGGCAGACCAGCAGCTACTGATAAAGCAACTGGATTCCTTAAAGACAGAAGATGGAGCACCAGGAATAATGGGATCCGGTGTCAATAAAGTTAATGGTAGTGTATGACGACTGATAGCAAGATGGCCCTCCGTGTCAGTCTCCGTAGCTTAGATGGGGAACTACAGCTAAATCTGAGATTTCATGACATGCAGAAAGACTGTACCAAGTTAATGAGCCAAACATGGAAATAATAATGTTTCCAGTTAATTAACCATAGTAGTAAAACCCTGTGAGTATGTGTTCTATTTTTCAGAAATACTTAGGAGAGCTGCAAGAAAAGATTATGGGTGAAGGAGGAGGGGTAAATGCTACATCATAAATAATCCATGCTACTAATTAACTGGGGACTGAAATGAAAGAATGAGTGATGTAGGTATGAAGTTTTACATCAGGCCATTTCCCAAAGCGTACCAAAATCTATTTTCTGCGCTTTCTGCTCCAATTCCACTTTTCCAAGTAACCTTAACAGAAATGTGTTTAAATAAATTAACATGTATTAATTTCCTTGTGTTCAGATTTATCTCCTTTAATAGAATGTAAGCACCTTGGATTCAGTCAATGATGACTTATTTTTCTTTATATCCTATTAACACCAAATGCTAATGTGTGACCCATAGTAGGTGCTCCATAGGTGTTTTAGGCATAGAAGTTTGAAAGAATTAGTGAATGGAAAGAAAATCCACCTTTCTCACATAATTAGCAAGAAAAAAATTTATGAAGGGATGACTTTTCAATAGAAGCTGGTCACTGGCCAATCAACCCTGAAGGTTACTACAGTTGAGGCACATTTCTTTTTAAAGCTTTTGGACAAATCATCACCCTGTCCCTCCCCTCACCCCCTCACCCAACTTAGCCACAGAAAATAGAAACATTCATGGTTATGTTGAGACAAACTCTCCAAAGCACTAACAGAAGGAAATAAACCAGAGCAATTTATGGCATAAGAACTTGATGAGATTTTGGAAATTTTATATCATAGTCTCACTTTGGTTGGTTTCCACTTTACTCAATTAAAATTCTTTAAAATACAATACAATACCAACCAATAACTTCAGGCAGAAATAAGACATGTTAAATGATGTTATGTGAGAGAAGCTGTTTATGAGATTTTGCCCTCCATCTTTATCAGAATCATTGAATAGGGCTTATTAATCAGTGACATTCCTGGGATTATTCCTTAGAGTGGATCCTTTGAGAGTGACCAAACTACACTATTGAATAGAATAGATTTTATATTGTTTTCAATGTGGCTAATTTAAGAACAATGATATATGATGTACCATAAGTAATAGCAATAACTGAATTTGTTTAAAATACTCCCTGACTTAGAGCCTGAGTCTACTGTCCAGCCTATTGTGAATTCCTTTGTATTCATAGTCTGAGTTCTGTGGCACTTTATCACACCAAGGTGTCACTTTTGGTATCAAGGCCTTTATTACTATTTAAAGAGACTTCTAATTTCCATGGCCATCCATATTTGTTCCAAGTGCAAGAACCAAATTTATATTAATTGTATTTTAGATTGAGCACCATACAGAGATATACTCTGAAATTCTAACACTAGTTAAGTATTACCCTGGGTATTATCAGGATTAGGTATTATCCTCCACCCTATATTTCCTTTGTCCTACGATATTGTCTCTTTCTAGTCTATGGTACCCTATCCTCTCTGTAGTCAATATTTATTTTTACTTGAAGACAATAGCCTCTGCATTGCCTATGCTCTAACAGTATGAGAAACACTTTTTTTAAATTTTATTTTATTTTTTCAGTGTTCCAAGATTCATTGTTCATGCACCACACCCAGTGCTCCATGCAATACGTGCCCTCCTCAATACCCACCACCAGGCTCACCCAACCCCCTGCCCTCTCCCCTCTAAAACCCTCAGTTTGTTTCTCAGTGTCCACAGTCTCTCATGGT
>CM052900.1:126547268-126573966 GCA_028534135.1 Potos flavus | reverse complement strand
ATTCCACGGGTTGCCTGTTTGTTTTGTTGACTGTTTCCTTTGCTGTGCAGAAGCTTTTCATCTTGATGAAGTCCCAAAAGTTCATTTTCGCTTTTGTTTCCTTTGCCTTCAGAGACATGTCCTGAAAGAAGTTGCTGTGGCTGATGTCGAAGAGGTTACTGCCTATGTTCTTCTCTAGGATTTTGATAGATTCCTGCCTCATGTTGAGGTCTTTTATTCATTTCGAGTTTATCTTTGTGTATGGTGTAAGAGAATGGTCAAGTTTCATTCTTCTATATATAGCTGTCCAATTTTCCTAGCACCATTTCTTGAAGAGACTGTCTTTTTTCCACTGGATATTTTTTCCTTTGTCAAAGATTATTTGACCAGAGAGTTGTGGGTCCATATCTGGGCTCTCTACTCTGTTCCACAGATCTATGTGTCTGTTTTCGTGCCAGTACCATGCTGTCTTGGTGATCACAGCTTTGTAGTAGAGCTTGAAATCAGGCAACGTGATGCCCCATCTTTTTCTTTTTCAACATTTCCTTAGCGATTTGGGGTCTTTTCTGGTTCCATACACATTTTAGGATTGTTTGTTCCAGCCCTTTGAAAAATGCCAGTAGAATTTTAATCAGGATGGCATTGAAAGTATAGATTACTGTGGGCAGTACAGACATTTTAACAATGTTTATTCTTCTGATCCATGAGTGTGGAATGCTTTTCCACCTTTTTGTGTCTTCAATTTCTTTCATGAGTGTTTTGTAGTTCCTCGAGTAGAGATCTTTACTTCTTTGGTTAGGTTTATTCTTAGGTATCTTATGATTCTTGGTGCTATAGTAAATGGAATCAAACCCCTGTTATATGAATAGTAACTGCTTGATAAGATCCCAAGCCCCCAAAATCTATCTTTTCCCCATTAGACAAAAATCAATGAGGGTTTTTTTTAAAGACTATATTTATAATTTATATTTAGGAAAACTACAATAGTAAGTGTATTATGGGATGAGTTCTGACAAATGCGTGCACCTATAAAACTGACGTTTCTATCAAAATACAGAACATTCCCATTGCTTAGAAAGTTCTCTGATAGACTTTACCAGGCAATCTCCTATGTCAGAGATAGTCCTAAAATTTGTTTTGTATAATAAATTGGGTTTTGCATGTTTTAAAACTTCATATAAATTGAATTGTACAGAATGTACTACTTTTTATCCACCTTTTTTTTGGTCTACCATAGTGTTTAAGAAACTTATCCATGAAATTTGTTCATTGCTGGGTAGCATTTGCTGCTTCTCCATTTACCTGTTGCTAGACAAAAGGGTTGCTTCCAGTTAGAAGCTGCTATAAATATTCTTGTGCAAGCATTTTTGTGGACATTTGCTTTCATTTCCGTTTCTATTTCTCATACCTTAGACTTAGAGGGTCGTAGAGTAAGTGTATTTTAACTTTATATAAGAGACTGCCACAGTGAAGCAAGATGGCGGAGGAGTAGGAGACCTAAATTTCATCTGGTCCCAGGAATTCAGCTAGATAGTTATCAAACCATTCTGAACACCTACAAACTCGACAGGAGGATGAAGAGAAGGATAGCAGCAATTCTATGAACAGAAAAGCGACCACTTTCTGGAAGCATTAAATATATGCCTATAAAAAAAAGAGAGAGACTGCCAAAACTCTTCCACAGTGGTTTAGTAGCTGCTGTGGTGTGCTGCCCAGATTCCCCTTCCAGGACTAAAGCACGCATTCCCTCATCTGCTAGAAATGTTGGCAGCTCCCACCAACAGGGTAAGAGGGTTCCCCTCTCTCCACATCCTCGCCAACACCTGTTGTTTCCTGTGTTGTTAATTTTAGTCATTCTGACTGGTGAAGGGTGATATCTCATTGTAGTTTTGATTTGTATTTCCCTGATGATGAGTGACATTCAGCATCTTTTCATGTGTCTGTTGGCCGCCTGTATATCTTCTCTGGAAAAATGTCTATTCATGTCATCTGTCCATTTTTAAACTGGATTATTTGTTTTTTGGCTGTTGAGTTTTATAAGTTCTTTATAGATTTTGGATACTAACCCTTTATCAGATATGTCAGTTAAAAATATCTTCTCCCATTCCATAGGTTGACTTTTAGTTTTGTTGACTGTTTACTTCTCTGTGCAGAAACTTTTTATTTTGATACAAAAGTACTGATTGGAAGGGCTACATGCACCATGATATTTATAGCAGGATTATCAGCAATAGCCAAATTATGGAAAGAGCCCAAATATCAATCAATAGATGAATGTATTAAGAAGGGGTGTGTGTGTGTATACACACACACAATGGAATATCACTCAGCCATAAAAAAAATGATATACATATATCATATAAAAATATATGCATATATGCATATATACATATTCATATGTATATATGCATATGTATGTATATATTTACACACACACAAAGGGACTATCACGCAGCCATAAAAAAAATGAAACCTTCCCATATGCAACGATGTGGATGGAGCTAGAGAGTATTTTGCTAAGTGAAATTGTTAGAGAAAGACAAATACTGTGATTTCACGCATACATGGAATTTCAGAAAAAAACAAATTAACATGGGGGAAAAAAGAGAGATGAACCAAGATACAGACTTATAACTATGGAGAACGAACTGAGGGTTACCAGAAGGGAGGTGGGCAGGGGGATGGGTTGAATGGGAGATGCATATTAAGGAGGGCACTTGTTATGATGAGCACTGGGTGTTGTATGTAACTGATGAATCACCAAACTCTATACCTGAAACTAATATTACACTGCATGTTAACTAACTGGAATTTAAGTAAAAATTTGAAGAAATTAAATTTTTAAGAAAAAATATGTTGGCAACTGATAGTTCTAAGCTAAATCACTCTCTGGGCCGTGCCCTTAGTGGAAGAGAGCCACCTCACCCAACACTCAGGGCTGGGGGTAGGGTGAAGCAAGCAATGTGTGAGATACTGCTCCGAGGTCGGTGCAGGTACTGTCCCTTTTTTCTCCAGCCGACATGTATCTATACACAACTTGAGAAGCTCTCTTCTCTACTACCTTTAAGGGTAGCCTTACTATCAGATGAAAGGTAACAACTTCTAGTATTTGCCACCATAATAACTTTTTCTCTGTGTATGACAAATTACAACTTACAAAGCATTTTCATCCGTGGAGTCTCTCTTTACCCTTGTGCGAAGCTTAGCAGATAGAGGAGGGCTTTACGAGCAATGACATTGATTCAAGACATTAAGTAACATCACCAAGAACAAAGCCAGAATTAAGTCTTAGTCCTAACACATCACAAGTACCAACCTTTTCCATAACTGCCCTCCTAATAGGCTAGACGTTCCTTCCTAGAAATTTGGCTTACGAAGAGAAAAAGGTAAAGGTATGGAAAACACATGAGCACTAATGATAGAAACTTTCCTTCAGCCACACTACAAGGCAATGACCAAGCTCACTGGCTCTGCATTAATGAACTATCTCTGGCAGTGGGAATTCTCTAATATGTGAAAATTGCTTTTCTCATTATATTTAATTCTGTTCCCTTTCTCAGAACTAAACTACTAGTCAGTAGATCCAAGGTTTATCCCTGTTCTTTAAGAAATTGGACTATCACTTTAGGGCAATCCTATCACTTTTCAATTTCCCCCTCTGTAAAACTGGTTCTCAAATTAATGTGTGATTTCAGTGTGTGTGTGTGTGTGTGTGAAAACTACCACACTATTATCACCACCAATCTGTCATTTCATGAAAGAATAGAATAAAAGGCATTCCTTTAAAATTGATATACTGAGCTGATCCAATCAATATAAATGCTATTTTAATAAGCAAGCCTGAGCTGAGGACTAGCCTTTCGGAATCAAGGTCTCAGATGATTTCTAAGATTCTTTAAATTTCTGAAGTTACCAGTTTCTCTAAAGGCAACATGAGTGTTTGTAAAAAAGCATGGTCCTTGGGGGTGGGTAACGGTTCACAGTATTTCTGATTTTCTGCAGGAATTTCATTAAGAGGCTTGCCACTGGGAGCTAGACACCAGAGGACAGGCCTGACGGAAAGAAATCTGTTCATTAAAAGCAATGTTTGGTTGTCAGCTTATTTGGTCCGGGTACCATCCACATCCACAGAGTGTCTGAAGTTTTAAGAGCCCCACAGAGAACACACCGCCCTGCAGCACTGTGAGCCCACCAAGGCCAGCTGGATCTGTAGCCAGTAATGGCCCTTGAACTTGATGATGGAAGTATGCAGTAGTTCTTTCATTCCCAACAAGCATTTTTAATGGAAGCAAACTTGAAAAGAAACCTCTGATATAGTCATCTGACAGGGAAAGAATGACAACTACCAGTTTTCAAACTCCCATTTGACAGAAAAACAATTCAACTTTACTTTTATGTTTGTTCTTTTTCCCCATTTACTTTTTAAGTTTTTATTTAAATTCCAGTTAGTTGACATACAGTACAGTATTAGTGTCAGGTGTACAGTGTAGTGCACTTGTTGTGATAAGCACCAGGTGTTGTATGGAAGTGTTGAATCACTATTTTGTACACCGATTTACTTGTTAAAAATGTAGGGTGTAAGCCATTACAGTAATAAGTCAATCTTATGCTATCATTCCTAGTTTGTAAGCAGTATTTCCATGTGATGCCTCAGTTAATCCTCTTAGCGATCACTCTTTTCTCATCAAAACACTGACACTTGGACCAGAGACATAACCTTCACAAAACCACAGATTCAGAGACAGTGGCATCCAATTAATTATTCGCCTGGATTACAGTTGTTCCAGATAAAATCTCTGTGGACGGACACCAAATTTGCATCCAGAGCAGCAAGTCTAATGCCCGTGTGTGAAAGGCACTCAATGACTATTCTTTGACTGAATGAATGGATGAATAATTATAGTAAGGAACTAGAGAGTAAGATTTAGCCTGCTTTTTAGCCATCTTTGGCTAGATGTAATGAGCTTCCTCAGAGTTTCTGGAACTGCAAGCATGGAGATGCCTGTGGACAGGATCAGCTTCCTATTTTTATTTAATTAATACATACACATTGAATACTACCACATGAAAGGCAGGATGTTAAGTACTATAAAAATTTTATAAGAATATATATGGACCTTATTTATTTATGTCTGGAAAAACGGTGTTAGTGAGTAGAAAAATCATAATTTCCCCACACCCGTTCCACTTCATCCTCCCACCTCCTATGCTGCCTGCTTCCCATCAATAAGGCTGGTAAATGCAAGCATTAGCCTATAGAGACAAGGTTGATGTTAAGATTTCCTGTTATTCATCCCAGATTTCCATGACAGTCAAACGAACAGGGAAAAAACAGAAAGATATACCAGCTTTTCCATCATGACCATGTTCCTGTTAAATTAAATATGTTTTAGTAAGTCAAATGCTTTGTTCTACTGACTTCCAGTAAAACTGGACAATTTCATTTTCATTTACAGTCATCTTCAGTTAGTAAGAATTCCTAACACAAGAAATTAAATTAATAGTTCTCAATCCTGAACACACTCACCAAGGGAGTCTTAAAAACATATAATGCAATTTCCTGACTTCACCCAAGATCAACTAAAACTGAATATCTTGGTTTCATTTTCAAATTGCTTTTCCAAAAAAAGAGAAAGCTAGGAGCAAGTATATTGTTTTGCTATATAGGGAGCAGAGAAATGAATAGGTAGCTGGAGGGGGGATGTGAAGTAAAGGGAGTATTATTTTTAAAGATGAAACATCTTACACTGTGTTTATATCCTATGGGGAAAGATCCAGTAGAGAGAAAGGAGAAATGTATTAAAGATTCAGGAGACAATGCAATAGCTAGAGGAGAATGACTGAGTAGGAAAGAGGGGATGGATCCAGTGCACAAGGAGAAGGCCTGGTCCCTGATAAAATCATCAATGTTCATCTATATTAAAGGAAGAAAGGCAGACTATGGTTGGTTGATAGGTGTCATGGTAAGAATATGTAGAAATTCTACTTTATCAATGAAACTGGAAGCAAGGTCGTGAAGAAAAGAGTGGGGGTAGAGGGAAGAGCTATGATGGAGGTTTGAGAAGTGAAGGAAAGATATGAAACTGTTACCTAAAAAAGGAGCATAGTGACTGAAGCAGGAAATTATGGGGCATGCAAATGCCACAACAACAAAACTGACAAAGCCCTACTCTTATACCATTTACAGAACAGGATGCTCTCGGTAGGAAGAAGACCTCTTGATTAGATAACACTTGGAAAAGATATGAATAAACTCGGGGAGTAAGACTGGGTGTAGGGGAAGTGATTATTTAAAAAAAAAGAGAGAATTCTAGGTGTCAAATCCGTAAGGGAACATGTTTGATGTATTTAAGAAATAACAAGTAGATGTGTGTGGCTGGAATGGAGTGAGCAAGGGGCAGAATGAGAGAGAATGGAAAAGCAGAGAAGAGGCCAAGGCACAGACTAGGATGGGCCTCATAGAACACGGTAAGGATCTTGAGTTTCTTTTACATATTTAGGGAAGCCACTGGAGGGGTTTAATCAGGGAATCAGTCATCAGACTTCTCTTTTAAAAGAATCCCTCTGCTGGTCTACTGAGAATAGACTTTAAGGTGGCAAGTATGGAACCATGAAGACCAACTAAGAGATGTTTTCAATAGTTCAGGGGAGAGATGATGGTAGCCTAGGAGTGGTAGCAGTGGAGTAGTTAGAAGTGGTCACATTCAGAATATATTTTGCAGATGGAATCTAGCAGGATTTGTTGATGATACAGTGTGAAGGAGAGTCAAAGAAGAGAATTACAGGTGACTTCAAATATGTTGGCCTGCACGAGGGAACAAATGGCAATGCCAGTTATAGAGATGGAGAGCTCTTGGGGAAGAGGGAATCAAGAGTTCAGATATGTGACCATCATTCCATTAGATGATCAGCCATAGAGGTAACGACTACAGATTCCCTACTGCCTCAGTACCTAGTCCCATTTTTAACAGATGTTAGCATGATACTGTGATATAATGAGAACTGGATGTTTGGTCCTGGCTCCTGGAACATGGGCTTCTGGGACCCTTGGAATTTCCTGAGTGATAGAGATGAGAGAAGTGTCTTTTTTTATTCATAATAAGCCATTTTCAGCAGTGCTTAGGTTTACGCTGATGAGATGACTGGTTGCTGGTGGCCCGTAGAGGGCTTCAGGACTTAAGGACTGGGGCTGCTTACCAGAAAGACCAAGGCATGACTGGAGGGTTGGAGTTTTCAGCTCCGCCTGGCAGCCCCCAGGGAGGGGAGAGGAGCTGGAGAAAGTTGAATCAGTCAAGACAGGCTGATGACTTGATCAATCATGCCTATGTAATAAAAGCTCCATAAAAATTCCTAAATGCAGAGTTTGGGAAGCTGGGTCAGTGAACAGACTGACGTGCTGGGAAGGTGGCATGCCTAGAGACAGCAAAGAGGCGCCATGCCCCCCTGCCACCACACCTTGCTCTATGCATCTCTTCTGTTTGGTTGTCCCTGAGTTGTGTCCTCTATAAAAACCAGCAATATCAAGTAAAGCACTTTTCTGAGTTCTATGTACCCTTCTAGCAAATTTTCAAGCCTGAGAAACGGGGGTTTACGAGAACTCTTGCGACTTTGTAGCCAAGTTGGGCAGAGGTGTGAGTTACCGGGGGACCTAATACTTATAACTGGCATCTGAAATGAGGGCTGTCTTGTAGAACTGGGCCTTTAAACCTATGAAGTCTGATGCTACTCTGGATGGTTAGTGTCAGAATTGAACTGAATCGTAGGATGCCCAGTTGGAATCCAAAGAGTTGGGGAATCGGCTGGTGTGAGAAAAAATTCTCACACTTGTGGTATCAGAAGTGTTGTGAATAAAAACATACCAGAAGTAGGTAGTCCTTAAAATTCATTGAACAAATCTTTAGTCTATTGGAAGATTAATTACTTGCCAAGAATTTATTTATATATGCTTTAAATTATGGGACCAAAATGTAACTTTATATCCAAGATGGGAGGTATTTTAAAAACACAACCAAAAGCTTCTTTTTTTAAGAACTTACAAAATAAACAAACATCTGGCAAGTTTTAAAAGAGAGTAAAAGCATGAATAAGCAATATTAGGAATAAAAATAAAAGTGTCTATAGGTAGAGATTCTGAAAATTATAAAAGAAGACTGCCAATAATCTAGGTTGAGAAATTTTAAAACTTAAATAGATTGGACAACTTCTTTGAAAAATATAACAAGCAAAATTAAAAATAGAACTACCATATGATCCAGCAATTTCACTACTGGGTATCTATCCAAAGAAAACAAAAACACTAATTCAAAAAGATATATGCAGTCCTATGTTCATTACAGTATTACTTACTATAGTCAAGATATGGAAACAACCTATGTATCTTTGATAGATGAATGGATAAAGAAGATGTAATATAGGGGAGCCTGGGTGGCTCAGTCAATTAAGCATCTGACTCTTGGTTTTGGCTCAGGTCATGATCTCAGGGTTGTGAGATCAAGCCCCACTTTGGGCTCCCTGCTGAGCATGGAACATGCTTAAGATTCTCTCTCTCTCCCCCTCAGTCCCTTCCCTCTCTATCTCTAAGAGAAAAAAAAAGATGTAATATATATACACACAACAGAATACTACTCAACCATAAAAAAGAATGAAATCTCACTATCCGGGACAACATGAATGGATCTGAAGGCATTATGGTTAAGTGAAATAAGTCAGAGAGAGAAAGACAAACAGCATGATTTCACTTATAAGTGGACTCTAAACAAACAAAATAAAACCGAAATTCATAAATACAAAGAACAGAGTGGTGGCAGCTAGAGGGGAGAGGATTGGAGGAGGGCAAAAGAAGTGAAGAAAATCAAGAGGTACAAACTTGCAGTTATAAAATAAATAAGCTGGGGGAGATACAATGTACAGTATGGAGAATGCAGTCAATAATACTGTATCAACTTTGTTGGTGACAGATAGTAACTAGACAGCATGGTGATCGGTTCCTAATGTGTATAAATGTCAAATTGTTGTTACACACATGAAACTAATATATCAGATGTCAATTATGTTCAAAAATAAATAAAAATAAAAACACACAAAGTAGAAGTCACAGCTTTGAAAAAGGGAAGGGAGAGAAATGTGCTTGCTTTAACTGTGTTTCTTTCCCTTCCTTTTTTTTTCAGAGGGAGAAAGCAAATATGGCAAATTGTTAATATCTGTTTAATCTTAGGAATAGATAACAGGTGTCTTCAATGCCTGATTTTCTATGTATGAAATCTTTCATCATTTTAAAAATATTTTCTTTTTAAAAAGCATGATATAATTGCTTTAAACATTCTTTGTGATAAAATTGGGCAGTAAATCCTTTGTCCATAACAGGACAGTTCATTCTGTCTTGAGTGTATGTAGTGAGGAAAACTTTTCTGGTGTGTTTGTTTGTTTTGCAATTGGAATATTAAACAGACAATTTTCTTTAACATATGTTGGTTGTCTTAAAAAATAGTCTGGGTTCCTTTACAAGTCAGGTTGCTGAGTTGATCATATAGTAAAAGACGAAAGGAAATGATTAAAAACAGATGTGACATTTTAAAAGCGTCCACCATAAAAAAAAAAGACAAAGAGGGAGCTGGGGGATAGTCGAAGTTATATTCTGCTTCCACAGGCATCCCTTTGCCCTTGCTAAAGAAAGCTCATCAGCACCCTCCATCCCAAATATACAGAGAGGTTAGTTTTCTCCATATAGAAAAAAAAAAAAAAAGAACGCAGATTCAGGAGCTGCTTGCTCCAAGACACAATTAAGAATCAAACCAGTATCAGTGATCGGAATCCCATGATGCTTAGTTAAAAGAAGGATAAAAGCAGTGATATAGGATTTATATGCTGTAAAACTCTACAGAAACTGAAGTACAGTGGAAAAAGAAATACAGTCTTAAGAAACTGGGGTAGCTATCAAATTAACTGAGTAGACTAATGTCCATCGATTTCTGGAACCCTGGTAAAAATCCTTACAGGTCACTGTGCTCTTTTCCAAGAGAAGCATCAAATATTGTCCAGTGCTGTTGGGAGACAATTCGTCTCTGCACATCTTCTGAGCAGAGACACTGAATATTTTGTTCTGGACTAATGTATCAAGGATATTTACATAGTAAACAACCTTGGAAAACAGAGAGTATCTCCCTCCAGAACAGAAAGCAGGTTTGTTTGAGGTCCAATAGAAAAGATAGAGGTTTCCTAAGCTCAGGATTCCCCAGCTGTGAAACATCCACCTGGGTCCTGCCACATGGCTCCATGGAGTTTGGAAGTCAGGGGAGCCAATGAGAATAAGAAGCTCATGCTGCTTGCTGTATTGTGAGTAATGAACTCCTTTGTCTCTGATCCAGGAGTCTTGTGACTTCTGTAAGTATCCACAAAACTATGGCAGAGTAACCTGCGGTAGCTTCACATAGTGTAAAATCTCAGACCCTGCACAATTCTTAACAAGTATTACTTTCTAATGTTGGTGATTGAATATATCAAGTTTGGACTCAACAAAAATGTATTGATTACTTATTATGTGCCAGGCACCCTACTAAGTCAGCATTTGACATCTGTTGTTTATTTAATCCTCACGTTGGCTCTCTGAGGAACTGAAGCATAGCTAGGTTGCACAATCTACCAAAAGTCACAAGAGTTGGTGAGGAACAGCTTCAGACTCCTGGTCCAGGCAGCCAGACTGGAGCATCTACTCTTAATGACTTCCTCTCTGTGCAGCAACACTTTGAAATTGCAGTTATTGTCCCCGTTAACCATAAGGAAACTGATTCTGAACTGTTGATGCTTCCTCAAAGTCACAAAAGTCACTCGTGAAGTTATGATGTCAACTCTATCATGAAATCAAAAGGCAATGGTTATTAAAGTAAAGAAGTAGCTTTCGAATATTTTGCATTAAAATCTTGACTCTTTCTATAACCTTCTAGTATTTTCTATTTATTTTTCAAGTCTTTTACTAAAAGCAAATGAAGCAAATCATTGCAGCTAAGATTAACTGATAGATGCTAAAACTAATGGACAAAAGTATGAGGAGAAACAAGATTTTCATAACTTCAAATTATCTTCCCCAAACAACTTTGTTGACTACAAAGGAAAAAAGAAGAACCTTACAGGAGAGAAACCCAGCAGGCACTCACATACCAACTCAGTGATGGAGCTGTCTTGCCAACAAGAAGACAATCAACATCGTAAACTCCTTGGTGTGATACACTGAGGACACACTGTTTTTCTGGTATTCCTGCCAAAATAATGCCTATCTCATTCCAATCATGAGAAAACATGAAATATATCCAAATGGAGGGATATTCCTCAAATGTGTCAGGGTCCTCAAGCTGAGGAGAGACTACAGACCTATTACAGACTAGAAGGGACAAAGGAGAAATCACAGTGAGACACAATGTTAGACTGCAGATATGGATCTTGGAACAAACAGGGAAGAACATTCATATTTAAACTGGTGAATTAGAAAAAGCTCTGTAAGTTAATAATGTTAATGACCTGTACTTGATAAATGCATTGAAGATGTTAACGGTCGGCAGAGCAGGCTGAGGGACACATAGGGCATTCTTCGTATCCTTTTTTCAACTTCTCTGTAAGTCGAATATGAGTTCAAAATAAAGTTTTTAAAAATTTAAATTATTCTATCATTTATATAAAACAACGTTTTAAGAAATGTAGCTAAGGGGCACCCGGCTGGCTCAGGTGGAAGAGCATGTGACTCTTGATCTTGGAGTTATGAGTTTGAGCCCCATGTCAAGTGCAGAGATTATTTAAATAAACGAACAAACAAACAAACTTAAACAAAAATTTTTTTAAAAGAAGAAATGTGGGATGCCTGGGTGGCTCAGTCGGTTAAGCGGCTGCCTTCAGCTCAGATCATGATCCCAGGATCCTGGGATCAAGTCCCTCATAGGGCTTCTTGCTCAGCGGGGAGCCTGCTTCTCCCTCTGCCTGCCACTCCCTCTGCTTGTGCTCTCTCTCTCCTCTGACAAATAAAGAAAACGTTTTAAAAAAATAAAATAAAATAAAAAGAAATATACTCTGGTAAAGAGCATGTCCCCTGTATTCAAATCCAATTCTTCTACTTATTAACTGTATCATTTAGGGAAAGTTATACTAATCATTCTGTGCTCCAATTTCTTCATCTCAAAAGTGAGTGGCACAATAATTCCCACAGTATAAGATTGCTGTGAAGATTAAAGAAGGGAATTATTGCTAAATGGTAAAAACAGAGGTTGATACGGAATAAAGACTCAACAAATGTTGTCTTTTTTGTTGTTAAGAGCCTAAGCCAGGCACCCTGGGGTTTCACCTGTCACAAGATGATCTCATCAAAGACACCAATCAACTCTTGGAAGTGAAAGCAGGCAAGTATGAAGCGCAGAGCTGTGGCCTCATTAGAGCTTGCTCGGGACCAGAGATTGCAAGCTCAAATGCCAAGAGAAGCCAAGCCTGCAGCGTCAGAGTGAAGTCAATCTGGGCAAGAGTGTGGTGAACTGGAGATTGGTACCCTGTCCAAGGGAACAGCTGCTCTCCTGCTACCACCATGATGCACTGTGGTCCGATGCGGCCAGATCTTACAATTTTTCAAGAAAAGCAAGAATCTTGGCTTTTTATAAGAAAACTCCCAACTTCTAAATGTTGGAAAATAATTTAAAAATATAAAACCCTCTGAGGCCAAAACCACAAAGGCCAAACCAACCAAGTCAGGGAACCAGATGAAGCTAGCAGCCTCCACTTTGAATGGCTGACATCTTTTTGAGTACAACTAAAGGAACAGCAAGAGAGTGGGACTTTGAGGTCAAAATACCTCAGTGCAAATTCAATTCTGTTGTTAATTAGTGTTACCTAAACACAGAGGAATAAACACACACACACACACACACTCACACATACACATATAAACTGGTCTTATAAACTCCGGAAACAGAATGACACAAAATGAAACAATATCTTGAATTGCAAGTCTCAGAATCTTTCATATGCTCGGGTACATTGTGCATCCACAGTAGCAGTTTAATTTTTTTTCCATTTCATCCATATCAGTCCTTTTCCTGAGGAGCTACTCATGGGACAAATGTTGCATGATAACACTTGGGAGACATCAAACTAGATGGTCTCTGAGGCTCCTCCCCACCCTTCCCTGCCCTCCTTCTCTATGATACTGACCTTAGCATCAAGGTCACCTTTCCCCCTCTTTCCCACAGTGCCTGGTGCATGGTGGATTCTTGGTCAATGCTTAACAGAATTAATTGCCTCTTGCAAAGGACTTTGGGACTCATGATGCAGACTGTACCTAAGGTTAGGAAAAGAAAAGCAGAAAGGAAACAAAGATGTCGCATTGGACTGACCAAGCTTGGACTGTGCAAGCTGGCGGACTCTGCCAGTTGGCTTTGATTGCTTACGAAGGAAAAGCCAAACAAAGAAGGAGGTGGAGTTTATTTGAGTAAACAGCATCTCTCGGAGAGAAAGAACTCAATCTCCTCCAGGAGAGGTGGCCTCATTGCTGTTACAATTAGAAAACATTTGCAAACAACCACTTGGTTAGAGAAAACAAGTTTAAACAACAGAACTATGGATTTCCTCTGGGTGTTGGGGTATGTGTGTTTTAGAAGGAAGTCGGGGGGATGTAGTAGCAAACATCTCGGCTCTACTTTTAAGAGCATTTGATATCTCGGAATTCCAAAGTAAAAGGTTTATAAATGTAGTACATTTAAACTCCAAGGGATTTTATACCATATACTTCCAAATACTCAAATTAGCTGATGAGAGAAAGAAGTCTCAGAGAGGTTGAATGGCTTTCCTAACGAATAGATTCCAGTCCATTCCCTTCCCCACCTCCGTCTTTCTGTCTCACATTCTCTACCCAGTCCGTTGCCTCTTAAAACACAGGGGCATTTTAAGCCACGGTTTACAAAGCTACAACTCTAAATCATACCAGCAACAGCAAACCATACAAACATGGGAAGATCAAACGGAAGAGCCAAGTGTTGGTCAAGGTGAGGAATTCAACTCTAAAGCCACAAAACTGCATACCCACATCCAAAGAAAATCTAATGATGTCACTGGGAGACATGAGAAACTATTAAAAGAATAATAGCTCTGCCTAACAACCAGCATTTACTCAGCTCTCCGCATGCACCAAGCACCATTCTGAATGCCATCATCCTTTTAACAGACAGGAGAACTCAGGGTTAGGAGGCCTAAAAAAGTCACACCCAAGGTTACAGTTAAGAAGGAAACAAGTGGGGATTTGGACCCAGATGGATCTGGTTCTAAAGCCCTGCATTCTTCTGTGGCACCAAAAGGAGCAATGGGAAGCTCTCTATGCATTATGATGTGGGAGTTGATTTTGCATATCCAAAGAAAATACTCATTCCTCCTCTACCGCGTCCGGCAGGCACTCACTGTGGTGGGTGCTGAGGATGAAGCAATGAACCAGACCCCAGAGGGCGCTCAAGATGAGATCTGAGAGGGTGAAAAAGACGAGGTCAGTGTTAGAGATCTGGGCAATGCAAGATCACTGTGGGGGCCCACGAGACTCAGTTGGAAGGCCATGGAAGGGTCCTTGGGATGGATGGCATCAGAGGTGATCCTTGAAAGAAAACAGCGTTCCCAGAGGAGAAGCAGGAAGAAAATGCTGCTCAGGACACAACTGAAGCTTTGGAGAGCCAGGGGTCTGGGGCTAAAACAGCCACTTGAACATGGCTGGGGCACAAGGCATATTGAGAGCCAGAGGGAGATGCATGTGGAAAACCTGAGGATCTTGAATTTCAGGCTGAGCTACTTGAACTTCAGGTTGTAGGTAACGAGGATAGACTAGGAAAGCTTCCATTTAAGACATGTGACTACAGTAATGACCCAAGTGAAACAGGAAATCAGCCTGTGGGTAAAGTGGGTTAAAAGGGAAAACAAGGTTTTCTAGTCAGACCTATGTTAAAATTCCAGCAGTGCCACCCACTAGCCATGGCATCTTAGATAAGTTACCCCTCCAAGCCTCAACTTCCTCATTCATAAAATGGGAATAATAAGAACATCTTGCTCATGAGTTTGCTGTGAGGGTTAAAGAAGAATCGAAGCAAAATGTTTTTGAAAGTGCCTCACACATGTGAGCTATTATTCACATGGTGGGTCCTGATTTGCATAATGTTTGGTTTGTCAGTGGTTTTGGGTAATCAATGCCAAGGTCTTTTTTCCTTTAAAACTTGCCCTCTGGCTAGGATTCACAGAAAGTCGGTGGTGTAGCAGAAACGAGCCCGAGTTTTAGAGACAGGCAGGCTCAGTTTCTTAATTCTGACACAACCCCAGTTATTGGCAGAGCTCAAACTCAATAACTTTAGGCCAATTTACTAAAGAGCCCTGAGATTTAGAGTCCCTCCTTCAGCACCGTGGGTAGTGCAGAGTTGATAATCAGCGGGGAGTGGTGCCCTTCTCTTCCCTTCTGGGCTTGGTAATTCGGCCGGTCACTTAACTTCTTTGGACCTCAGTTCTCTCCTAAGGAAAAGAAGACAAAGGATCTGCCCTGGGTACTTAACGGGATTATTCTGAAGATCGAATAGCAGACAGGAAAACACGGACTGATGGTCTGTAAACTGAATGTCTTTACAAACATATGTGATCATTATACAGCCAATGTTCGAGTGGTTCCACTGAAATTCAGTTTCTCTGAGGCAAAAAGAGGTCACTATCTGGAGCAGCTACGTGAGCTCCAAGGAAGGATAACAATGAAACTTTCATCCCCTGGCCCCATAACAGTGAAAAATGGTTTACCTTAGTGAGACTATTCATTGCTATCCTGTGAAGACAGGGCTAATGGCTATAAAATGAGGCCGTTAAATCTACACAAGTCTCCTTCCCACCTCCCCTCAGTCTCCCTTCTCTCTCTCCTCTTCTCCCAAAACACAGCCCTTCCTCCACCCTTCTCACCACAGGAAGTCTGCCATCTGTGAAGGTCACAAAACACACAACACACTGGGAAAAATCACCCTAGTGCACACACAGACACTCACACAACATGCGCAGGGCACGTCACCCCTTCCTGACCGTGTCTCTAAGAAACAAGGTAACCAACTGGGAAGGGCTGCATCCGTGGAGTTGCTGAGTGGCCCTGGTGACATGGCCATGAGCATTCCTGAGTCCTTCCCACATGCTCGGCACACCAGGATGTGCAGGCTTGGCCCAGAATCAGCCCCGTATGGACATTAGAACTAAATGTCCTCGAACTGATGCCACTATCAGAGCATTTGTTCCAAGGGTTTGCAAGAGCTGCCGACCAAGGGACACTGCCCTTGGCTTTCTTATTCTGTCATGGGGAGATAGAAATGTCGCCCCATAGGTCACCCACGGATGCATAAGGCCCAGAATTGGAAATGTCGTGCTCCTGTTTTTATTTCTGCTTGGACGCCATGGGGAACTGTGTAAAAGAAAAAGATGCGGAAAATATATTGGACAGGAAGCAAAATGGCCTGAATGCAAACACTCACTGTGTTCCTTGTAAGTTAGGTCATGGGTACATCATTGCTCACCTGTAATATGGGGTAATAATGCCACCTCCCAAGACTGTTGGGAGGTCAACAGAAGCATTCGGAAATAAAAGAGCCTTTTATATGTCTAGCATTGGGGAAATGTGAGTGGTCATCATTCTAGAGTGCGATGAATAAGAGACAAGAGACACGGGGCCTGAATCCTGGCTCTGCAACTTAATAGCTGCAGGACCTTCACAAACGATTTCACCTCTTGAAGGTTCATCTTCCTCACATCGTTCAAGAAATATTCACAAAACCTCTATCACGTGGAAGGCAATGTGGATCACTCTATAAAATTTGAGTCAAATACGAGGGATAAACATTATATTATTGAATAATTACTACTAGTTAATTACATGAATCATATAAGGTCATCATTTTAGTGTGGTGTCTTCCCTTATGATCTATGTTTCTGGGTTGTTTTATTCTCTGAGATTTTAACCTTCTATTGGAATTTGTATTTTCTCAGGTTTGAGATACTAAATTTTTTTTAAGATTTATTACTTTGAGAGAGAGAGAGTGGCTGGAGCAGGGGGAGGAGCAGAGAGAGAGGGAGAGAGATAGAGGAAGAGAGGGAAGGAGAATCTCAAGGACACTCCCCATTGAGTGGGGAGCCCCACTCGGGGCTCTATCTCATAACCCTGAGATCATGACCTGAGCCAAAACCAAGAGCCAGATGCCCAACTGGCTGAGCCACCGCAGGCGCCCTGAGATATTAAATATTTTTAATTTCTCCTTTACTATTTTAAGATAGCCATATTGAGTAAGCTGCTGCAAATGCTTTGTAGGATGAAATGTGGTAATAGCAACAAATAACAGCAGAGGAAAATGTTCCAGGATTAAAGTTCACTGATTATGCCTAAGTAAATCTGATGTCATTTTTTGATTACCCAACCTCAAACTTATCCTAATGTGAGGACTAAAACAGAGATGCTTGCTTTTACAAGATTAGATAATGCTTAAAAAAAAAAAAAGAAGAAGAAGAAGGAAGACTGCTCTGGAAGGTTGCTGTAATTCTCATCATTGTAAAAAACACTATTAGCAGTTTTTCTGATAAGTAGTTTTGAAAATGGGGGAAAATGTTGAAATCAAAGAGTGCTGTCTTTTGAAAACTATGGAAACTGGTGGTAACTCCCAGCAGGAAAGGGAGGGGAGGAGAAGGGCAAAGAGGAGGGCATGATTAGCCAAAGGCAATTGGTTTTGGGGAACACGCACTAGGCAGCAGATAATGTCTCACAGCTGCTAACACCTTTAAGTCCTCACAAGCCTGTAAGGAAGAGGGCATCATTCCCTCTTAACAACTTAGCCAAGCCCACATGACCGCGGATTTCAGATCCCAATTTTTCTGACCAAATGTGCGCCATCTTTCCATTCCACCATGCAGACTTCTTTGCACTCCTTTCTAACTTCATTGAGTGTTAGCACGGCCCATGGCCACACCCTCTGCTGCTGTCCTATGATGCCCCTGAAATGTAAGAAGTGAGCCGAATGGGGGCCAGGTACACCAAACTCACATTCTCCTCCCTTCCCTTCCGACCCCCAGCCCATTGCTGCTCTACACTGGCCACAGAGTGCACAGAGCAAGCTTACTAAAGAATCATCCTGCATCTCAGTGTATACTTTATCCAGAGTTAGGAGGAGGAGAAAGTTTCTAGTTATGCTTAAGAGGAAATGTCTTCCATTTTAGAAGCTTGCACGACGTGATACCACTTGACTTAACATAAGGAAGGAGCCCAGAACGTTGTCACAAAGATTGGAGTTGAAGCCCAGGCTCTGTAGCAGCACTGTATGATAGTACTTTCTACAATGATGGAAATATTCTGTAGTTCGGCTGTCCAATATGGTAGCCACTAGCCGCACGTGGCAATAGAGCACTTGAAATGTGGCTAGTGAAACTCAATGACCCACTTTTAAATTTTATTCAGAATTAACTGATTTATATTTTAATGGCCATATGTGGCTAGTGGCCACTGGGTTGGAGAGGACTTGCTGCCTAGCCGTGTGACCTTGATCAAGTCTTTTTTCTCGTCCTGAGCTCTTTCATCTGTTCATGACTCTGCCACCTCACAACTTGGCTGGACTGACCAAGTGAGAAAAGAACCACTCCAGGGCCTAGCACAAAGCCATCCCCTTAATAAGTATTCCAAAGGCTTTAGTTGAATCTGAAAATGTGAATCTCATCACAGTCCAAGAGAAATGCATGTTAAAAGTCTAAGCCTGGATTTTTCTCCAGAATTGATTCCTTATGATTGCTTTATTCATCCAAACCTCATCTGCCTGCCAAGAATGACCTCGGAGAAAACGAGGGCTGGAGACAGGCACGCCAGTGACAGGACTGTGGGTACAGCCCCTACCCTTTACTGCCTGGCTTCCCCCCTGGAGCTGGGACAGGTCATTTTCTCCAGGTGGCAATGATGGGAGTAGCCGGAAGGAAGGCAAAGTGCTATATACATCTGATGTAGCTAAACATCTTTGAGAATTTTGCCAAAAACTTTTCTCCTCCACTTTTTAAACACGTTGTTTTCAGGAAAATTTGTCCATCTGGTTCTGATTCATTTGCACTTAACGCATCAGAGGGCGGTGTTGTAATACCAGATTGACTTGCAAAAAGTTCTGATTCCCATATCTCCCAGCTTCTATCCTTAGAAACTGGGGGATGGGTTTGGCCAGCAGATGCACAAAGCATACTAAAGATGGGACCAAGGGCACGAGATGGCAGCTCCAGCTGTCCCTAACTCCTGGGGTCTGGGCCTGCTCTTCTGGGAAATAAGGGTTTCAACTGAGTGACAACCCAAACATGCACTAATGGTTCTTTAATATGGAAAATCCCAGTAGTTGTCACAAAGAACTCACACAAAATTGTACAGTTTGATGAAAGAAACCTAGACTATGTTTTGTAATGATCAAAAAACCCTAAAGAACAAAAAAGGAAATGTGGTCACCAGAAGTTTGTGTTCAGGAAAATCAAATAATTCTAGATCAGCCTTGCTCTTTAGTTGGTAAAAATCACAAGATTACTAGAGCAGGCCTGATATTTGGATGGCTCTACACTGAACAGGGTCTGCTGGGCTGGTCTGATAGAGGAAAGACAGCAATGATTACAGGGTGATAGTAAGGTTTAAGTGGCAAATCCAGGCCTTACGTGTAGGGCAGTGTGAAACCAGCAACCTGCTCTTTGCCCTCAACCATGTGGTCCAGCAAGGGTTACAAACCTCCTACGATTAGTACTCAATCATTGTGATGCTATGGGGTGGACTATTTCATTGAGCGGGGGCTGAGCTGGTGACCTCATGGTTCCTTTTGAGACTAATGCCTGTAATTGCATAAAACGAACTGTGGGATTCCTTAAGTACATCTCAACCAGAGTTCTTAGGATTCCATTCTCCTCGAGTCCTGAAGAGTGCCCTACAAAACTCACTGACTACACATATAACCACTACTGAGATGATTTCATCAAAGTCCTCAGTTTTAATAATCTCCTGCAGGATAACAACTCCCAAATTATGCCCTGAGACTGTATTTTCTTCTGCCTTCCTCTCAGATAGACAACTGCTTCCTTAACATCTTCCCTTACAGGTCTTGCAGGAATCTCAAACTAATTATGTGCAAATTAAAACTTAACATTCTTTTCCCACAACTGTTCCCCACCCAATGCTCTCTCTGTTAGTAAAGAGCCACACCATGAACACAGTAGATCAAGAGACATTAGTTAGAGACACACCAGGATCAGCCACTGTAAGTCTCTCAGCTTTTATTGAACTTGGTGAGCCCGGAAGGGTACAACACTTTGAGTTAAATGGAATCTAGACCTATCTTCTTCTATCTCTCACTCACTGAGGCTGCTATAATTAAGACATTATCTTCTCTGGACTTCGGGTTGTTGATTCAAGTCCCTCCTAAAATAGGTATTCTTCCACTAGACTGTGAGGTTGTGAGGTCTGGAGAGTGGAAGGAGCACATTCTGATTGTTCTAGAGCCTTAGCTCAAAGCAGGTACAACAAAGTTGAGATTCTGTTCTCAACATCCTCCTGCGATTTCTTGGTACCTTCATTCTAGCATTATCACACAGGCTGTAATTATCTCTCTTTATTCTCCCTCACTAGACTGCAAGCTTCATCTTACATGTTCATCTTCACCATCTTGGCACAAAGCTCAAAGCCCAACACTTAGAAAGTGTTGAGAAACTATGTAACAAATGAAGAAATGACTAAATAAATTAGTGAATGAAGTACAGAGAAAGGAACCGATGAAGTATTCAGTCCACTAGGCAGTCCTGGCAAGCCCTGAACACGCTGCCTCCACCCCATGTCTTCTCACACACCCTCCTTTTCCCTCCATCTTACAGCCCAGGCCGCACTTGGGAAGAAAGCTTCAGGAAGAGCTTAATGTTCAGTGGAAACTTCTCACCAACAGTCAACACCCAGTCATGATTCTTTCTCTCCTCTTTCCCTCTCTCACTCTTTAAAGTCACTTGCAGTGTCTTTTCCTCCCTCCAGCTTACCCATTATTTACGATAATGACTTCAAACACCAAGCATTGCTATTCAGGGCACTGTGAAAACGTGTTTTTCCCATCAGTCCTGATGAAATAGTTTCCACTGTCTGTTTCCCTTGCAGATAGCAATCAAAGTCCGAGCGCAACAATTAAAAAAAAAAAAAAAAGTCCAAACTCTTGTCCGATATAGCATCTAAAACTTGTCCTTGGAAAGCGACACCCCAGGGAATTTAATCAGAAATCCTTTTTGCTTGGCCCAACCCACTGCTGTTGAATACAGAGTATTTGAAATGATTTGTTTCTGGGAGCTGATTTCCCTATGCTTCCCTGCTATTCTTCCCGGAAGGCCAAAATAAGAGCCCTTTGAAGAATGTTATTCCCTTAAGACATGTGCTGGGATCTCCAGAGTCTAACGCTAGCCTGAGAATTCTCCCTGTCATCTTTTTACCACATCCTCTGGTGACAGCCCCCAAAGCCCTGACTGCACTGTTCCCTGAGCTCCGTAGTCCCTCACTTTGGCTGACTTTGTATCACTAGGTCAATGTCTATCACTTACTATATCACCAGGTCAATACCTATCATACCAGGCCCTCTCACTTACTGGTCATATGACCTTGGACAACTATCTTACCTCCTAGCCTGTGTTCCCACTGTGTCTCACAGGCTAGTTGTGAGGTTAAATGATGTCATACAGCAGACACTACATGGGAACTGGTCCTCAACTGGCCAGAGAACCATAGATTCACCTTCCCCTTGTCAATCTTCCTCTTCTCTGAACTTTTGTTTAGCACTGGTATCATATGAACATAGAATTCTCAGCCAGAATGGCCTATGGAGAGATGGCCATCTGAAAATTCCCATTTTAAATGCTTAGTACACACACAACACAGACACAACACATGCATACACTATAACTACACATACAAACCACACTATACCACACGTATATGCGCGCGCACACACACACCGTACAACATATACACAACACATGCATGTGCCATACTACGCATACATACCGTACACACACACACACCACCCCACCACCCACAAAACACACACCATAAACTGAGCATTTAGACAGTTGCTGTTTCAAATTCCAAGGGTGGCCTGTGTCCACTGATCTTTTCTTCTCTTGTGATTTGGGCTTCTTAACTAGGAAAGAAGCCCTGGTGCTCAGTCCAAAGAGGTTATGAGGAAACACTATGGGAAACATAAAGAAAAGGGGTGTGCTGTTTTTCTAAAAAACTTCTATTCTTTGGTGAATTTAGACCATCTTTCTTATGCCCATTGGTGACTGTCATTAATCAGTAACTAATAGGTAACACATATGCAGAATATTTACCCTCTATTAGGCACCATGCTGTACATTACATGCAGGATGCATTTAACCCTTACAATATACTTATACACCAGCAGCCATTATGCAATCAAGATGCAGGGGAGCTGTCACTCGCAGACATTCTCAACTTCCAAGGATCCAGCCAACACCTTGGCTCCCTACTCAGTTTTGTACATTAGCAATTAGAAGAGCAACTGTATGTCAAGCTGGGATGACCAATGATTAACCAGCGGAAGGGAACCATGAGTGTCATTTTACTATGTTCCATTCATAATTGATCCAAAAAAGTAACAGGTGGTCCTCTAGGGATCAGGGACCATGGATGTTTTTGTCATTTCACCATGCTACAAAAATACCTTAATGTGGTGATAGCACTTGGCATCTCCCAGAAGCCTATAGCCATTCCAGGGTCCATGTGATGCCTAGAGCTCTTGGCTCCAGATTGGAATCAGTACACATGGTTTTGCTCTTCTTTTTTTTTTCTTTCTTTGCATTTCACCAATAATTTTATTTAAAAATTATTTTTATTATTTTTATTTTATTTTATTTAAATTTTGTTAGTTAACATACAGTGCAATGTTGGTTTCCAGAACAGAATTCAGTTCTGTTCTTCAAAATGCAAAACAGTTTACGTAGAGACCAAACTAACTGCTCTCTGCCAGACTACCATTGGCCACTAGATTGACAGAAAGTTGTGGGCTTTTGCTGGCAAAGGGGAGCACTAACAATCTACCCATGTTGTTGTCATACACTACTAGGGTAGGCCATAGCTATCCCAGCCCCGGAGACTGATGGAGGCGCTATATTCCATTAAGCCAAGTAACTGGAATTCTAGTGAGATCATGTAGGGAGAGGGCTGCGTCCTTTGGAACAACTTAACCATGAATATATATTAAAAAAAAAAAAAAAAACCTGTTCCCACCCTTTTAAGTAACATATATAGAACACACATATCCATATATATTTATGTGGACTCCTGAAGTTCCAAAACAGTGTAAGACTCTGAAAGGATTGGCACCTGGTAGGGTCAGCATTTTCTATTCCCTGTTCCATTTCAGTGCTGGGTCAGATGCCCTATAATCAACTTCCTCCCTTTCATTCACATTGTTTCCAAAGTACTTTCTTTTTTTTTTTTTTTTAAGATTTTATTATTTATTTGACAGAGAGGAGAGAGATCACAAGTAGGCAGAGAGGCAGGCAGAGAGAGAAGGGGAAGCAAGCTGCCCGCTGAGCAGAGAGCCCGATGCGGGGCTTGATCCCAGGACTCTGAGATCATGGCCTGAGCCGAAGGCAGAGGCTTTAACCCACTGAGCCACCCAGGTGCCCCCCAAAGTACTTTCATGTTCATTATTTCATCATTCACAGTGACCTTGAAGGGTCGTCATTTGTGTTTCCCGGATATGGAAACTAGGGATCAGATAGGATAAGTAACTTGCCAAATCTCCTATAGCCTATGATGGCAGAGATAGAACCACATGACTGTTTGGGCTCCAGCCAGCCCGGATTTCTACCTGCAGCTTGGTACCAACTGACATTGTGAGTGATGACTTAGGCTCTCTGCTCTAGGTAACTACAAGAAGCAGTGACCCCTTTAGACTTTGCTAGACACTATGTCTCCCACATGCTGATCCCAACTGGTCTTTGACTCCAACTCATTTTAAGCCTCAGCTCAACTTTCTCTGACATCCTTATCTAAGTTAGGGGTTCTACTGTTATGTGTTCCCAAGGCATCTTGTTTTTCCTATTTTGTAATACCATAATTATAATGAACTATTCAATTATTTTCTTTGCTAAGCTGTAAGTTCCATGAAGCAAGGACCATATTTAGCTAGTATAGTTCCTAGTACCTATTAGGAACCAATACATGTATCATATAAGAGAACAAACAAAGCATTCCCTCTCAAGGAGAAGTCTGGACAGGGCCAAAGAATGTCAACCCATCAATCAGAAGAAGACTCACCAGAGGTAGCCGGAGAACAAGTACAAAAACATGTCCAAAAGATCAGCAGCTGGTAGACTGATGTGAGCTACTTAATGGGCAGGTCTAAACTGGGGATGGGAACCAGGAAAAAGACCAGAGGCTAGGGGAGGGGGTTTGCTTCCAGCAGGGTGAGTCACTCAAAGCTCCCCTCTAGGGGCCAGAGGACCAGCATCCCAAAAACAGGGCCAGGAAACAAAGTTCACAGCTCTCTTGAGGGCTGCTTAGTTAAAACGGATGGCTCTGTACCTTAATAGATGCTTTCCTTTTTTGTATGCCCAACCATCTCCTATAGTAGGTGATAGGGAACTACAGAAAGATGCACTGGTGGAATATCATGGCAGGTTTGTTTTAAAAAATTATCCTGATAGATAGTGAAAAGCCACACAGGAATCAGTAAGACCACCTAAAATACTAACAAACAAAAGAGGAATGAAAGCATAAATAACAACAGCGCACATCCAGACAGAAGGAACAAAATTGAAACATATTACAAAGATATACTCTGTTGAGCTTAGCAATGGATCGGGTATATAATAGTATCCCCTTTTGACTGGCTTCCTGTTTCCTATGTACTTTTAGATCCTTCACCCCATTTGAGCCTCATAAGAAGCCTATGCGTTCGATGGATAAAGAAACAGGCCTGACAGGTGATCTGCCCAAGTCGCACAGCTCAGAGGGGCTGGGCGGGGCCTGGAGACCAGAGGTGCAGACCACCATCTCCAAGCCCCTAGCAGGCTGCTTGGGGCCATTGTGTATCCCTGAGTTTCAGTCATAGGAGTGCACTCACCGCACCCCCCAGGATCACGCAGTCCTTGACCTTGTTTGTGTATCCGTGTTTATGTAAATGCACATTTATAGCTGTGCATTTCCCAGCAGCAAGGCCTGAGGATTCCCGTCAGCTCTGGGAGTCCAATAACAGCCCCAGCCCCACCACACTGAAGACCCCGCTGCCTCACGGCAGGCTGTGCTCCCTATGAGTCAGACCCGTTTTTCATCTTTACTGTTATTACTGATTACTGAAGAAATTCCAGGGTCCTTGCAAAATATCCAAATCAGAAATGTGAAGAAGATAAAATTCTATATACTCTGCTACAACTTCACTTTCATTTGATAACATAATACCAGACACTAACATTTATGGAGCCTCAATTAATTACCAGACACTGGGTGAGGCACTTTTATACACAGTATCTCACATAGGCCTCATGAGAGTCTCAGACAAGCACTGTTAGTAGCTCTATCTTACAGATGAAGAAACTGAGGCTCCCAGAGAGTAACTGACCCAAGTTCACAGAGCTGGTGAGTGTCAGAGACAGAATCCTGGGCCGGTCCAGGATTCCAAACCTGCAACCGTGTATCAGGGATATCTTCCCAAGTCAGACATATTCAATCATATCTGTTTCTTAAAGAAAAGGCTATTGTCTTCTTCTATTCCCAAAAATGTTTCTTGACTTTAGTTAACTAGAGTGAAAGGGCCAATCCACAACTCATTAAAAAAGAAAAAGTCACATTCTTCAAGTAAGCTTGAACAGGTTCTTTCCTCTCTACTTATTGAGCCAGACATCTTCAGAGTTATGCCCCCTTGTCTGTGGTGACAAAGCTTGGCTGTTGGGTTAGCAACACCCTACTTGCTTACTGAGCGATCTTGGGCAAGTACCCTCTCCGTCTGCATCCCGGCTTCCTCACCTTTATGATGAGAAGACTGGGTGGCCTCTCAGGACCCTTCCAGTTGTGATCTATTATAACCTGTTCTCTCTCATGACTTGCTGGACTGTGGATGGGCTATTTTTATAAGATCATTTATTTCAGATGAAATTTACATGTATACCTAATATTCAAAATGGTAGATTGACCAGGGAAAGGAGATGGTGGGTATATTAATTTCCTATGGCTTCCATAATAAATCATCCCAAATTTAGTGGTTTGAAACAACAGAAATTTATTCTCTCTGTTCTGGAGTCCAGACTTTGAAATATGGTGGCCATTGGCATTCTTGACTTATGACTATATTGCTCCAATCCCCTTCCAGTCTCTGTGGTCACATTGCCTTCCCCTCTTGCTCTGTGTGAAATCTACCTCTATCTCTTTCTTATATGGACATCTGTGATTGTATTTAGAGCTCACCCAGATAACCGGGACATCCCTGCCCATCTGTAGATCTTTAATCACATTTATAACAGCCCTTTTCCAAATAAGGTCATATTCACAGGTTCCAGGGATTAAGATCTGGTCTCGTTGGGGGCCAATGTTCAGTCTACCACAGAGAGGCACTGAAAATCCTATTTCAGCTGCTTTATGATGACACACAAGGTGATCTCACAAAGGCATCATCAAGAGCAACAAGGGCATCATCAAGAGCAACAAGGG
>CM052900.1:126528181-126546768 GCA_028534135.1 Potos flavus | reverse complement strand
GGATAATTTTAAGAATGAAGGTTGTCACCGGCACAAACTATCTCACACAGATTCAAGCAAGTAATTATCATTCAACTTATTTAATTAACTTATATAAAATGGATGCTCTTACATACCCATTTTTTGGAAATGTACTGATTTCACTGCATTAGTTCAATAGCTCTGGCAAGTCCTATGTTATGAGTTAATTGGAAGCCGACTCTAAGTTCCTCCAGGCCATAATCTCCACAAGGACAGGCATGTTTTCCTTATTTAACACTCTATTCTCAGTGTAAGCTACAACGTCTGCCACGTGGTCAACAGTCCATGAGTAGCAGAGAAGGCTGAAAGGGGGACTGGGCAAAAATACCAGTAGAGGCAACTGAAACTTTTCCTCATTTATATGTAAAGGAGGTTTCAAAAGAAGCTCTTAGGATGTATATTCTGACTTGAAATTCATCTTCTGCTCCAACTGTAGAACACTTAAAAAGTGATGTTGTCTTTGCTTGACACTAAGAAATCAAACTTACAGTTTTGTGTAATGAGTTTATAATTCCTAAATTATCGTGTACTATATGTCAGACGTGGTGGGCTTTTGTTGTTTTGCCTATTCATTCTCTTTTCCCTCCTCATCTGGATGTGTCAGCCTGATTTTCTTTTGAGAACTCACTTTCGCCAGTCTCAGTCCATGCCACTCACTGACCCCTACTCCCTGCTCCAGCGATGGGTGGATGACCCACTGACCAATGAGAGATCAACAGAGACCAGGCCACATGCCCAGAGAGGAGCACATGACAAGCGGTCCCAAGATCTGAGTTAAACTATTAGAACAGCAATTCTGTCTTCCAGCTTAGATTACCAAAACAGTAAAATCTATGCCTGAAGATTTGAAGATGCCAGTGGCCATCTTGCTGCTCCAAGAACTTGCTTGAGAATGAAGCCTGTCAGAGGAAAGCAGGCCAAGGCAAGGAGTGAGGCAGATTTTTAAAGATAATCTGGGTCTTCCCATGTTCGGTAAGTGAGTTATTAAATTCTCTCCTTCATTTTTAAATCAGCTTCAATGACTTTCTTTCTGAAACAACCAAAAGACTCCTGTCTAATACAAATCACCTCGAAGAAAAATTGATAGGAATAAAGTACAAAATTGGGATAATTCTACCATTAATTAACTTCAGTATGCAGGGCAAAAGCACCATCATTCACTTTTTGAGCATTGACACTCACTGAACACAGTCAATATTTATAACCATCTGGTGTGCTGGGCACCGGGCAAGGTCATGGACCTAACATGGACATGGTCTGGGCTAGTGATTGCCTTTGAGAGCTGGCATACTGAAAAAAATGCCAGTGCAGGAGGGACCGACAGGCTTTCCTTCAAAGAGCCATGAAGTTGGCTCTCCCTTGTGTCTGGCCTGAAGCAAGCAAGTGACTGTAAATGCTTTTATTAACAAGTGAATTAAAGGTCAGAGGTGAATTTCCCTTAGTCCTCAATTTCCTGTCTGTGTGCCAAAAGTAGGTGGGGGAGTGATGGGGGGCATGACTTGTTAAACACCAGAAGAGGATCTATGGTGGCTGGGAGAGCGGCACCAGAGGACCTGGCCAGCTGGGCCTGGAGGCTTTAGCTGTGGAGAAATGGTTCTGTATCCCTGTGATAGCAGGTTTAACATTGTCAAGGGCACTGGTTGAAGGAGTGATTAAAAGTGTGGGGCGGGGCAGGAGGTGGGGGGGATTCAGGGATTAGTATTTAAGCAGATGAACTATAAGAGTGAGAAGCAGAAGATCAGCTTTCATTAAACATAGACAATTGAGAACACAGAAGAAAAATGCCAACATTACCTTCAACTTTCTGGTTTTCTTCTACTATGATATGTCTGAAACAATCCCCTTCCACTGAGCTTTCCTCTAAATGCTAGATGATCTCAAGGGGTTGAACCACCTTGGGATTGAACAAAGGCTCTGCCACTAGCTACCTGTATGCTACGTAGTACCTTACAAATTCTCTGAGCCGCTCTTTCCTCACCTTAAAATCAGAATTTCAACATGGACCTCTAGGATGGGGTGAGGACTGTATGATGAGGTGGCAGAAGGCTGAAATAAGCCTTGTGCATAGTAGGGACAGAACAAATGTTAGTTTTCATTCCCTCTCTTCCCTGTCTCAACATCATCCAGCAAACATTAAGACACACTGTGGAGTCAGAGAGTGGAGTGAATGGACATATGACTAGGGTCAGGCAGCTGGAATTTGTATTTTACATTTGCTATCTACCATCCATAAGACTTTGATAGACAGTTTTCCTCAAGTTCAGGAGTATTCTTACCTTTAAAATGAGGGTAATTACTTTTGCCTGGTGTACGGCGCAGCATTGTTAAAATAATAAGATGAAGCAATGATTTCAAAATGCTCTATAAATGAACATGTGTTATACATCCAGATATGTAAGTATGTGTATGTATATATATGTATATATAGCTTTATGTATATTAAATTGTATATGATATAAAAGACATACTAAAATATTCACAAACATTAAAAATAAAGTGATCTTCATGATTAAATTTGGCAATGGATTGTCAGATCTGATACAAAAAGCACAAGCAACTAAAGAAACAATAAACTGGGCCTTGTCAAAATGAAAAGTATTTGTGTACAAAAGGGTATTCTTTATCAAGAAATAGACTACCTACAGGGCAGAAAGTATTTCCAAATCCTATATCTGATAAAAGCCTAGTATCCAGAATATTTATTTAAAGAACTCCCATGACCTAACAACAAAAAGACAAAGGAAAATTTTTTCAGGGGCAATGGATTTGAATAGACACTTCACCAGAGAAGATATATAGATGGCCAATAAGCACATGAGAAGATGGTCAACATCATGAGTCATGAGGGAAATGCAAATTAAAACCACAACAAGAGGGGTGCCTGGCTGGCTCAGTTGGTGGAGGGGGAGCTCTTGATATCAGGGTCATGAGTTTGAGCCCCATGTTGGGCATGGAGCATACTTAAGTAAAAACAAAAACAAATAAAAACAAAATCACAACGAGGTATCATTTCATACCCGCTAGGATGGTAATTTTTAAGAATGGGAAGTAACAAGTATTGGCAAACATATGGAGAAGTTGGACCCCTTGTACATTGCTGTTAGAAATATAAAATGGCTCAGCTGCTATTAAAAAGTTTAGCATTTGCTCAAAAAGTTAAACATAAAATTACCAGATGGCCCCTCTTATGCTCTAGACCCAAAAGAATTGAAAACAGATCCACAATTCCACTCTTAGGTCTATACCCAAAGGAACTGGGAAAGGTACATAAGTAAGTAGAGATATGCACTTGTTCATAGCAGCATTACTGACAATAACCACAAGGTGGAAACCCTTCAAATGTTCATCAAAGGATGAAAGGATAGATCAATAATGGGATATACATGTAAATGGAATATTACTCAGCCATCAAAAGGAAGTACTAATAAATGTTGCAACATGAAGAAACCTTAAAAAATTATGTCCTGTAAAAAAAAGAAAGAAAGCAAGAAAAAGCCAGACACCAAAGATCACACATTATGTGATTCTATTCATGCAAAATATCCAGAAGAAATAAATCCATGGAAAGAGAATGAATAGTGGTGGTTGCCAGAGCACTTTGGAGTAATGGAAATGCTTGGGAAGTAGACAGAGGTGGTGGTTGCTCAACATTGCTCAACTAAATGCCACTAAACTGTTCATTTTAAAATAGTTCCTTTTTGGGGTGCCTGGCTGGCTCCATCGGTTAAGCATCTGACTCTTGATTTCAGCTGAGGTCATGACCTCAGTGTTGTGAGATCGAGCCCCAAATTGGGCTCCATGCTGAGTGGGGAGCCTGCTTGAGATTCTCTTTCTCTCCCTCTGTCCCACCCTCACCCAGCTCACTCTCTCTCATTCTCTCTCTCTCAAAAAATAGATAAATAAAATAAAATAAAATGGTTCCTTTTTGTGTGTGAATTGTACTTGAATAAATTATTTTTCAATAGGTTGACAATTTTAATAATGTTAAAAGAAGGTCTATTAAAGAATGGCTATGTATCAAAATATGTTGGCTTTTTAAGAAAATATGGTAGTCGTCCTATAATTTTTTAACAAACTAATAAACACACCAATAAATCAATTAATAACATTATCTTAGAAAAACAGTTTCTTGGAAGGAGCACAGAGAGATTCCAAATAAACTCTCAAGCAACATAATAGAATCATTGCCAATGATATCACTGTTTTGTGTCAAACCATTACCAAGTGAAACTGAAAAAAATTAAAACTATCCATAAATTTGCCAAGATAGCATGTAATACTATGACATAATGTTGAGTTTTTCCAAAGTATGTTATTTGTTTATTTTATTTTTTGGTAATTCCTATCCCCATCTTTACTGAAGAATGTTCTTTCTTCAAATTAAAACTAGCTAAAAACTATTTAAAGAACACTAAGTGACAACATTTGTCTCAGCTCTGAGGCTCAGTCAGCTGAAAAAATAAAGTTCAGAAACTTATAATTAATTTTGTTGCTGTTAAATCAAAATGCAGACCATTCTAAGTTTTGTTTATAATTTTGAAACGTGTTTATATTGACAGGACATTTTCTCTTATATTATGTGTTTTAAAGTTTCAAAGTTTATATAAAAATGTTACATTTTTGAAAACAGTATTGTCTGATCATTAATAAAATTTAACCTATGTGTGTGGATATATCACTCAGGATCTAACCTGTTAAACAAAACTAAGTGCCTAAAGCAGAAGGAATTTAACAGAAGGAACTGGTTGCACAGGTGACAAAAGAGAAGCTACATGGGACACCTGAGGTGCTCCAGAGGTTACCAATGGCAGGACGTTGCTATGTCCCTTGACTGAAAGAACAAAGCAAGGTGCCCAAGAGCCAAGATCACCAGGCTGAAGCTGGAATCAAGAGCCAGGGGTTGTGGAAGAGACAAAGCCTCAGCCTGAGATATAAGACACACAGGGAGAAGAAATACCCAGGCTTTTCTCTTCTTACCACCCTACAATCTCTCATCGGTACATCCCATTGGGGAAACCCAGCCAGGAGCTAGCTGGTGGAATAGGAGCCCAGGAAACAGAGGCTTTAGAAGCCAGCCCTCCTGCAACACAAAGGCAAGCAGGAAAGAATGAGAATGAACCTGAGGGCATGAAGGTCAAGGACCAACACAGAAGGCAAAACTAAAACTAATTTGCAGTGATGGGTACAATATGACATGAACTAGAGATATCCAATCATATACCTGAGGTCTCTGCCTCAGGATTTTACCTTATACTCTGGGAAATGGGCTGTTTGATGATTAACTTATTAGTACATAGTTTACCCCTGTCCGTAATAAAAATCACACAAATAATAAGTAAAACACTTTTTTTCACCAATAAGGAAAACAGCACTTGGCATAGCACTTTCCTACACATTATTTCCATTTTGGAGATGAGGAAATTAAAGCTTGAAGGGTTGCCATGAACCTGAACCTCCCATGATCCTTGATTCCTCTCTCCCTCAAAGCCCTTCATTCACACCATCATGGAGTCCTACCGGTTATTCTATTGCTCAAATCCGTCCACTTCGTTCCACCCAATATCCTTTACCCCTAGGCTGATTAGTCTCTCACCTGGATTACTACTAATGCTACAAATAATTTCCCCGTGTTCACCCTGTTTCCTTCTAATTTTGTTTTCACACAGTGGCAGTGACCTCTTAAAAAAACACAAATATGACAGTGCTAGTTTTTTACTCAAACCCCTTCAAATTCTTCCTATTACTCTCAAATTAAAGACCAAAATCCTTCATGTAACCTAAACCACTGGGCAAAGCCTGGCCTCTCCCCAACCTTTCATCTCCGTCCTCTGCCTCTTCTCCCTAAGCTCCAGCCACACTCATCTGCTGGGTCAGTTTTTCCAAAGTACAGGCTCCCTCTAACTCCAGGCTCTTCGCATGGGGCGGTCCTTCTGCTTGGAATATAATCCCCATCTCCCCCAGGGGGATCACCCCCACAATCCTAATTATTAAGAGAAAATAAATAGCTTTTTATTTCTGGAAAAAAATGACCTATTCCTTAGTTCATTCAGTCAACAAATACTGATAATTGCCTCTCACACACAAATTCTCTGCATACATGGTAATTCATCTCTCTGCCTTTAATATCTGCCCTACTCGGTTTTTCCTATACAAATTAAATGACTTATTAATAATAGCAATGATAGCAATAATAAAGGACAAAAGTAAATGCTACTATTTTTTTAGAGTTTTAAAGCCTTTTTGTCAGCCTGGGCCATGGGAAGAATTGAGTCATTGGATTCTTATTCAAGTTGGCCACAAACATATTGTTGGTGATGTGGCTTTTGAAATCCTGAACGTGGTAACAAGAAAATCTGAAACCCTTAGGCCCATGTTATTATTATAAGTCCTCACCCTAATAATGAGCAGCAGTTTTCCTACTTTCTCACTAAGGAATTTCAAGAGTCCTCCCTACTTGGGGCCCTAGTTGGCCTTCTTAATGTATCAGCAACACTAGTTTTCTGCAAGAATTACTACTGCAACAAAGGGAATTCCACTCAAGCAAAAACCTCCTGATCTTGAGGGCCTTTGTGTGGAAGGATGAGTGCTCCCACTCTCTGTTCTAGTTCTGTGAGAGGAGGAGGGGTGTGGGCTGGCATCCTTCAGATGATCCTCTAACCCCAGGGCTACCTCTTTCCTACTGGCAGGGGAGGAGGGGAGAGGGCCCCTTCTAGCTCCTGAATGAGAGAACAGAGAGAACCTTGAGTCATGCCTAATCACGGCTTTGGAAGTCAAATGGGCCACAGCTCAAATTCAAAGTCTGTCACTGACTAGCTGTGTCTTCCCCTACATCTGTGCTGTGGAATATGCTAGCAACTAGCTACATGGGCTATTTAAACTTAAATCAATGAAGACGACATAAAATCAAATACTTAGTTTCTTAGTTCTACGAGCTACATTTCCAGTGACCAAAAGTCTAGTAGCTATCCTACTGGACAGCAGAGATAGATTATCTCCATCATTTAGAAAATTCTATTGGACAGCAATGATCTAGAGAAAGTCATGCAGCCCCTCTCTCTGAGCCTCCATTTCCTCACTTGTCAAATGAGATCATATATGAGATCATCCATGTAAAGTACAGTGCTTGGCAGAGAGTGAGCCCTCAATGTGTTCTCCCTTTCCATTCCTCAAAGGGTAGGTACTACTTGAGGGCAGGATCTCATTTAATCATTTTTGTATCGCCAGTGCCCTCCTAGCACAATATCCCACTTATAGGAGATGTTCAAAAAATACTTGTTGAACTATACTACTTAACATTTCAAATCAAGCTCAAACCTAAATTTTCTCTACCATCTCCTGAATGTACTAGGGATGAAGAAAGGAAGATATTATATATAATATACACACACATACACACAGAGACATGGCCCAATATTGAGTAACAGAAGGAAGGAGGAAAGGAATGGAGGAAGGGAGGGAGGGAGGGAGGAAGGGAGACTAGTTAACAGCTGTTAACAGTCAGTGCAATGTGAAGTACTTTCTTTATACTGCTTTATTTAATCCTCACAAAAATCCTATGAAATGTCATTTTTTAAATTTTAAATAGGTTCCATGCCCAATGTGGGGTTCAAACTCATGACCCCGAGATCAAGAGTGACATGATCTACTAACTGAGGTAGCCAGGAGCCCCTGAAAGGTCACTTTGATCCCTATTTTACTGCTAAAAAAACCTGAGGTTCAGACATTCAAAGCCAAAATTCAAACCCATATCATTCTGAATTCAAAGTTCATGCTCTCGGCTATTATATACTACAACCTCCCAGGGATAAAGGCATCCTATCTGTCCCTTCTCTGCTCCAGTAGATTCTTACAGTGATAAAATGAGATAACGCTTGTGAACACCCGCTGTGAACTCTAAGTATTGTGCAAAATGGCCGTTATTATTTTGTACTCATTATTGTGCAACTCTCTAATGCTCAAGCCACGGTGCCTGAGTTAGAACACAGGCAAGCTACAAGTTGCCTAACCTCTCAATGCCTACCTCAAAATCAGAATAGTGATAGGATAATAATACCACGCATGCCTCATAGGATTGTTATGAGGATTATATATACTAATATATTTAAAGTATTTAGAATAGATTCTGGCACGTCTTTAGCTCCATATCAATGTTACCCATTAATATTATTACTATTACTATTACATGGTGAAGACATAGGAATGGAAATATATTAGAACTGAAAAATATCCTGAATAGAGGTAAAGAGTCTAGATTTTCCAACTTCTTTTTTATAAGTCAAAATAAGGGAAAGGGATATCATCTATCATTCAATTAGACCTTGTGTGGAGACAATCCAGCTGGATCCCTTCAGCATTTGGGGGTCAAAGTTCTAACCACTCCCCAGCCCTAGGTCTTATCTGCAGCCACCAGATGTATCAGCCAATGAAAAACCTGGGGCAGCTGGGTCTGTCAGGTGGAGACATTATAGGGAGAGAGGTTTTTATGGCCCAGAGAATGGAAACTGAAGGCTAACAACTGGGCCAACTTCCCCCAGCAATCACAAAGCAAGTTTTGTAAGTGTGGACAATAGGCAGCAATGACCGTCAGACAGAATTTCCCCTTCTATGATTTCCTGGAAGCCCCAAAGCTACTTGATAATAGTAAGAGAATAAGGATCAATATTAGAGTCCATTGTTCATGCTAATGGTGTTTATTACTTACTGGCTTCTATTGTCCCAAAATGACTTATTGCACCCGAATGTCAGAAAGCTTGTCTCACAAAATTAATAGTTTACCTCAACTCCACTTGGAGGGTGGATGCAGGGGAACTTGATTCAATTTATTACCTAATGTCTGCTTGATGCCAGGGACGTTGAATCCAGTCCCGAAAAGTTAAGAGCCTCAAAGATGAGAGACACTCACACACTTAGAATAACGCATTTCAAGTGGGTGCTCTCTCTTTTTCCTTCATTTAAGTAACGACAGAGGAGGACTCCCCAGTAAAATACTGAGAACCTGACACAAGAGGTTAGCAGCACTTATACTGCAGGGAAGTTGTAGAAAATAAGTGAGAGGAATTCCTAGAGTCCTAGGTCACCACGCATCAGCTTCATAAGGAGGAGGGGCTTAAAACAAAAATGGGGCCATTGAAAGATGCTGGACGGAAAGTTTCCATTCCTGATAGGATCCACGGACGATGACTGGCAGTTGATGAAATGGAAGACAAGGGTAAGAAATTTTGTTAAAGATCTCTAAGATTTCACTCAGCTTTTGAGAAGATGGTGGTGTTATTTGTTGAGAGACAGTCCAGCAGGAAGAACGTGTGTAAAGGAGAAGAGAAAGAAAAAAACAGCTTCTATTGAGCACCAAGCATACCAAGCATGGAACAAGACACTTTCTATGCATTCTTTTATTGAATCTTCATGGAAATCTATAAGGTAGGGATTATTATCCCCATTTTACAAAGTAGAAACTTCAGAGGGTCCGTGATTTGCCAGTAGAACTGAATGATGTGAGCCCAGCTGCTGGAGGCAGATAAACCTGGATTCAAATCTCAGTTTTATCACCTATTCAGTACATGACGTGAGTTATTTAATTCCCTCGCGTTATGCAGGAATAACATGATAGGCTTTATGAGGTTGCCATAAGGATAGAGAGAGGCAAGACATGTAAAGTGCCTGCATGGCATGAGTTCTCAGTAAATGTAGGTGTTATTTTTGTCATCATCATCCAAATCACATTTCTTTTATGGAATTAAATAAAAATAGTACGAGACACAGAATGCTACATAGTAAACATTCAATAAATGATAGCTATTATCTTATTGTTCCACATTAAAATGGCCTTTGCACTCTCCTTTTCGGACTCAAAAACCCACAAGGGAGGCCCCTGTCCTGTCTTACCAGCAGGATTTCCTCCACAAAAAAACCCTCTGAGCTCACTCAGGTGCAACATGATCTCCCTTCCCCTTGACTCTGGCAACCACCGGTATTACCTCTCTCAACCTCCACCTCCCCCCAGGCTCAGAGCAGAATAATATCCCTGTCTTTCCTCTGAGGGATGTAAGGCGGCTTAAATAATTAACGGTTGTAAGGTGCTTTGAAAAGAGAGCGCAAAACACCATAAATCCCAAGAATTAATTCATAATATCAGTGGTGGGCTTGACAATTATATATGTCATATTTGTTCAGCTGTGAGAATGGTTTAGAACGTCAAAGTTTGGAGTGTGGTCCAAATCTCTCAAGACCAAGGATTTCCTGCAACTTTATATTGTCTGTATTCTCTAAGGCTAAGATTGTAAAGTTCCAATCTCCTAAACACAGCACTAGAAATAGTTGCATTTTATTAATTTTTTTTTTTTTTTTAAATCTCTCCACTCCTCAGGCCTCACTTGCATTACATTGGGGTTTTGGAAGGCAAATGGCGAACTGAAGAGGACACAAGACTCAGAGTCACCAGGGTGTCTTTGGAGTGGTTCCATCATTCTCTACCTGGAAATGCTCTCATTCCTTATTCCATCTGAGTTTTCATCTCCTCCTTAGAAAGAGAAAAAGGCTGATGGTGGCATGAGTAACTATGGGTGTGATAATGAGCTAATGAGCTAATGCATGCACATACATTCACCAGGAGTTTACTGAGTATCTTACCCTGTGCCAGACTCCTACTAGACACTGGCAATCACAAAACAAAACTTCCTTGGTCTTAAGAGCCAAAAAAGACAAAGGAACTGATGACTACAATAGGATGGGCTAAGATCTTGCTCCTCCAAGTGTGGTCCATGGAGCAGTGGCAATAGTGGCATCATGAAGATTGATTAAAATGCAGAATCTTGGCCCCACCTCAGACCTACAAAATTGGAATCTGAATCTTCACAAGGTTCTGGGGCTATTTCTATGCTCATTAAAGATACAGATGATCTGGGCTCAGGACAATGCTAAAATACAAGCTGGTGTTGTGGGGCTATGAACTGGACAAAATATAATGCAGCTAGTATCTAGATGGGGGTGAGCAGGAATTCAGCATCGGAGGCTAGCATAGGCTGGTGAACCATCAATCCAAAGGGATGGCAAGATGCAAAAGCACAGAGGCCTGAACCAACATGCAGCCTTCGAGATGCTATGAGGAACTCAGTATTTCAGCACTGGGCTTGAGACTTTTTTTTTTATCAATAGTGTAACTGATAGTTGTCCTTATTCAAATATGATAACCTCTGAAAATCATCTAAGATCTTTTCAAGATGTTTATTTAAGTATGCCTGCGTACACATGAAACTGCATTTGAACTTCAGCTTTTAACTACAAGTGTTTCTGTCTATAAACTGCAAATGCATTTGCTGGCAGGGAGCATCCAACAGTAAGTGAACGGTCACATAAAAATCTATAATTGCATCCCCTTTCAAATGTATTTGATGTCATTGGGGAAAAAAAAGAGAGAGAGAGAGAAAGGAAGGAAGAAAAAGAGCAAAGGGGGTGGAGGAGGAAAGAAAAAAGAAAAAAAAAGAAAAGGCACCATTCTTTTAAGACAGTTTTTCCTACATTTTGGGTAAAAAAGAAGTCAGTCAGGCTTGAATATTCTTTATGCCTGGTTTCTGCCCTTCGTGGGCACTTCCATCATTTGGACTTAACTCTTTTTATTCTCTTGGTCTTTTATTGAATTCAATTTTGTTATTTTCTGTATGTAGTTTTAGGGATGCTTTGCACTGGCTCAATCTATTTGAATTTGTCCAGACTCCTGAGGTCTGGCTCACGAGGCCTTCATGATTGGACGCTTGCCTGCCTTGCTGGCCTCGCTCAATTCCCCGTTTCCAAACTACAGATAAAAACATATTCCCTTCCTAGAGATTACCCAGCTCTGTCACATTCAGTCCTTTCAAAATACTCTTTCCTCTGCCTAGAGGCCTTTATCCTCAGGAAAAGCCCCACTCTTTAGTAGGAAGAGTTACCATGGCTACCATTTATCTGGGACTTAGTACATGTTCTCAGCAATTCTCATTCACTCTAATTACTGGACATGCAACCTATTATCTGCCCTCAAGTCCTTTTGTCAGGTTCTGTTTTCTAGAGAACCCCAACTATAATAGTAAAAATCGGCAAAACATCTTCACACGGATGATCTCATTTTAACCTCAAACCATCCAGGGCTGTAGATATCGGTTACATTCAACCCTAATTTTAAGCACTGATCATTAAACAGCAAGTATTCCCTGAGCGGCTACTATGATCCTAAGCATCGTTCAGTACAATTGATTACTCAACTCTCTGGCACAATGGGAATACCTGGGATTTAATCCTTGCCTTTTCTATGCTCAGGCTTCTGGATTTGTTTGACCTTTGCAGTCATCTGACCCAGACTTTGGCCCAACACAGACAGCCCAGCCAGAGACTCCTGACCGCGAGCAACCTCAGCTCCCACACTGCTAGTGGGGGAGGAATCCCTTCCTCACAAGGGCATTCTTCAGAATATCCTCTCTTGTGTTCAGCTAAAATCTTCCTATTGTATCTCCACCCACCAGTTCTGGTTCTGCACTCTGTTCCTTCACAGAGTGTCAGCTCTCACTTCCGTGTCATTTTTATAGAATCAAAACATGTAAGTATTACATGAAACGCAAGGTGCATCTTCTATAATTTCCTCAATTTCAGAGGTAAGAGGACGAAGCAACTTGTCAATGGCAAACTGCGCATGAGTGAGATGCCCGCATCTCCACATCCTCTGCTGTGGGTGATGCTCTGCCCCAACAGCCTGCGGCCTCTCACTCATCCTGCCAGATCCAGTCAATGTGCGAGCCACTTGCGCACACACAAAGTGTGTGTGTCCTTCCTGTTGTTTCCGCTCACAACTCTTGGCTTTGACAAGACTTATTAAATAAACAAAGTTTTATGATTTTAACATGTTGTTTCCAATCAAAGTCATTAAATTATTAAATGATTTTGCTAGTTTCTATCAAAACCCTGGTTCTTTTAATGGAAGACCAATTTATCATTCATTCAACAAATATATGTTCAGTATACAGCCTGTGTCAGGCATTGACAGGTGCTGAGAGCAACAAAATTGAAAAAGACACGGTCTCTGATATAGAATGGCTCACAACAATCGAGCTGGGAAGATATGTACACTAACTTAGAGGTTATGGGTACAGACTCCAGTATCAGGAGGGCCTGAGAGAGAATTCCAGGTCTCCCACTTACTAATTACATAACCCGGGACAAGTTACTTACTGTCAGTAGAGCTCTATTACATCATTAGCAAAATGGGGTTATGTAATATGCTATTAACTTCAGCGTATTCTAATGATGATTAATGACTCAATAAATTGTAGCCATCTTTATACGGTACATAATTACTATGTAAATAGTTATAGCCATTATTATAGTTATTGTAATTAATAAAAATTCTGTTAATTTAGCAAGTGTTTATTCTACTTCCTCTGAGAGGCCATCTATTATATATGGTTGACATGGACATGAGCCATCCAGAAAGGAGAGACTTTCTGACCAGCTGCAGAGGATATGATGAACACATAGCCTCCAGCTGCCAGCAACCGGGGTCTGCGTGAGCAGGAAGGAGCTGCTTTGCCTGTGGTCCCAGCCTTCCCCAGGGCAGCCCATGCCCAGAGACCAGGCAAGGTGGGGATATAAATTCCAGCCATGTCAGGCAGCCCAATCAATTCTCATGAGCAATACCCATTCCAGCCTTCTTCACAGGCCCACCCAGCTAGACTTCTCCCTGACCCATTCTGCTTCCTCACAGGTGTCGATCTCTAAGAGACATCCTACATCTCCACACCTGCTTCAGAATACCCAGCCTGCGACAGTACGATACAGTCACTAAGAACATGAGTTCTGGAGCGATACTACCTGGGTCTGCATCCTGACTTCTGCCCTCTGGGCTCTCTTGGAGGAGTCGCTTAATGGTATGTTGTCTTGGTTTCTTTAGCCATAAAATGGAAATTATATTAGCATCTACTTCATAGATGAGGATCAAATGACTTAATCCATGGTACATGCTTAGAAAAGTGCCTGGCGCTGTTAACCACTTAGGAAATGCTACTTGTTACTATTTCCAACATTTCCATAGATGAGGCCCTGTCACAACCTGGGAGCAGAGAGAGAGAGATCAGGCATGGCGACCCTTGCCCATAAGATGTCTACATCTGAATGAGAAGGACCTGCTGTGGTTGTGGAGAGAAGGCCATACTTGAGACACGAAATCCTCCTGAAGCTGGGGTAAATATGAGGACAGCTAGTAGAGGCCTACATAAAGGAGGTGACACTCCTGTGATGACACAAAGAACAAGGGGGAAGTGTGGAATGAGATTCAGTCTGGCCCTGATAGCCAGCCTACTTTACCTCTGCCCTAATCAATGGTAAATACCAATAATGACGCCCATTGCCACCTAACAGAACAGAAAAGATTTTCACTTCAGTTCTTTTTCCATCAGCCTCTTTGCTTCCACTAAAAGCCGGAACTCTAAAACCCAAACTGCCTTCACTCCCAGGTCAGGTGAATCCCTGCCACCAAGCTGGCCCCGATAAAAGCAAAACAAGAAAGTGTTAAGTCAATTGGATTTCTGAGAGTTTTACTCAGGAAATACAAGAGTTATTTCACCTGAAGTAATCACAAGACTATGCACATCATGAATACTACAGTCAGGAATTTCTCCCATTCACAATCTTTACCATTAGGGACAGCTAAAAATGAATATATACAGTATTGGTCCCTCTGAGCTATTTTTTTTTCTCATAAATTTTATTTATAACACAAATAAAAAGACAAGGTTTGTTACTTGTGCTTATAACCTATTCAAATATGGAGCAGGGTAATTTTTACATTTGATTACCATCTCGTTGACTTATGTATTTTAATAAAACCAGCAGTGTGTGCATATTCTCTCAATATTCATGGGAAGTCATGGGAACTTTAAATTACATTAAACATTAACTTGCTTAGGACTGACACTCTTACTTAAAAACAAATGACATAGTCAACTTTTTTTAGTAAGCCTCCATTTAAAGAACCAAGTGGGAAAGAAAAGCATAAGGAAGAAAATTTTATCCTCCCGACAACTTCCATGAAGTAAAAGTGTCATTCGCATTTTACATATGAGAAATAATAAAGCTCACAGCTGTTGTTTGTAGGATAAGCAATGACCAACAAAATCATGACCAACACACACACACACACACACACACACACACACACAAAACAGAACAAAACAAACAAAACAGGTGCTCTGTTATGATAGCCATGCTACATGGGAAGAATTAAACATGGGGCCCCAAAGACCCAATTTCAAATTGTAGGTCTGCCATCTACTGTTTGTGTGACCTTGGGCATGTTTTGGAACCTCTGTATGCCTTAGTCACCTCGGCTATAAAATGGTAGGTAAAGTGACACCCGTCTCTTGGACTTACTATGAGATTCAGTGAGGTGCATGAAGCAAGGGCCATTTCAATAGCTATTATCCTCCTTTCCCACTTCCTTCCCACATTCCTAAGTCCTCTCACTCTTCCTGTAGATGAAGGGTTTTGAGTCAAAATTTCAAATCCTGATTCCCCCTCCCTGATGAATGATCACTACAGAAAAGAAGAGCTGAGTTGGGTCACCCCATCCAACCAGGCCAGGGTTCTAATGTTGGCCTCCCCAACCTCTTTGATACCACCCAGAAACCCCCAAGTCCTTCAGTACTACCAGCTTCCTTTAGAAAGAGATTCTAAGTCTGAATCAAAACCTGGAGTTCCTAGAACCACAGCAGTGGAGGGACTTCTTACACATCCATCATAGAACTTTCCCAAAATGAGTTCTACAGATGACTTGTTCCACAGTGTACTGACCAGAGCAGTATGTCTGGTTAATTAGTATGTCTATCTTGGAGGGTCCCAGTGCCCATTTTCATATCAAGTGAACCAAAAAGACTCATAGTTAAATCATGTCTTTAACTTTGTTTTCCCCACCCTATTCAACTGCTGACTATAACTCCCTTTTTGCAGAAGATCCGATAACATTTTGTAGAACCAGAACTCTACAAACTATAGTTTCACAAAGATGTGGCCTTAACAGTAATTACTTAGCTGAGGAGATGGCTTCTATCTACAGAGACCCTTGCTAAAACCTTAAGTTCTAGAACCCAGGGGGTGAAAGTACACGGAGTGTTATCTAGCCCTACACTGTCATGGGGACAACCCATGGGGACTGAGATGCTCAGAGGTGGCAAGTGACTTCCCCCAAATCAGCCAGGGAGCTGGTGGCAAATGTGAGACCTGAACTCTGTTCTCTAAGCCCCATGCTAGTATCCACACTGTAACCACAGGGCCTTTCTGGTTTTAGCCTAGGTCATAAGGTTGAAGGAAGAGGGCTTGTCCAGTGCATCCATTCATTGATTCATTCATCCATTCCTTTACAAATCCTCCTGCATGCAATAAAATACACAAAGTACTAAAGACATAAAAGCTCTGGTCTCGCCCTTTTAGGAGTTTACAGTCTAGTGTAAATTAAAATACATAGATGAGCAAATAGAGAGCACAATGTGGGTCTGCTCTCAGGGAGGTATGTACAACAAAACAGGAAAATAGAGAGGTAAAGATTCTAGAAGGAAAAGAAGCTTGTGCCATGTGATGAAGGTCTGGGGAGGAGGATTAGAGAGGGCATCCTCACAGAGGACAAGGTTTGTGTGAAGGCTTAGACACTTGGCACAGCATGGGGAGCTTGGAAGATCGTTAAGAGGCCTCACTTGGAGACTGCACACAGAACAGGAGCTTATGGAGTTCCTGAAGCTTGGGATCTATCACTTCCCTTCCCACCATGCTGATTCATTAGTTCATTCACTCATTCATTCATTTAATAATGCTACTGATTAGCATTCACCATGGGCACTGGATATGTGCAGTACATCAGCAGGTCCCTTCCAGTTACCCTGCCTCCAAACCTCTACTCAGCCCTCTTCAGACACACACACACACACACGCACACACACACATACACACACACACACACACACACACACACACACAGTAATTTTCTTGCTCTTGGTTTAATGAGCATACTAAAGGACAGTAACTGTCCTGCTTATAAGAGAGACTCCATCAATTAAAGCTCCCCTTGGCCTGATAAAACTCTCCACTGGCTTTTAAAAGGATCTGCCTTACTGGCTTGGGGCAGTTCTCACACTTCATAACTCTCCGCAGCGGCCTGCTCTGCCCCAGGACCTTCCCAGGGTAAGAACTGTCTCTCAGAAGCTTGTTGCTTTCCTGCTCCATGAACATACATTCAGTCTCCAACCAAAGTGCCCACCGGATAACTCCAGTAGTCCGTTCGTTTTCAGAATTGCAGAGATGCTTCTTATAGCTCAGGCCCCATTTTTCATGGATTACCTGCCTCTGAGATTTAGAGAAGTGCCATCTACCTTGAGACAAAACATCTTCACTTTCTAAGAATTTTCTCTGGGGAGACACGGCATATAGTGCCAGCAAAGTACAGAGCTTGGTAATCAGAGAAAACCGAATCTGATTTGTGAACAAATTATTTTACATTTCTGAGACTCTTTACTGTATCAGTAAAATGGAGATTAGTAGGATCTACCTGATAGGGTTATTACTAGCATAAAATAAGAGAGCATGGATAAAGCATCTGATGTACAAGGGGTGTTTAGTGACTACTCTAGAACCAAAGAAAGTTTCAACCATGCAGTCTGTGCTTCTTGACAAATTGTGAGGCCTCAAGTCTCCAACGGCAACCAAGGACAAAATTCTCCCAAAAGAGTTTAATAATTGGCTTCTTTGACTATTTCCTTGAATTAGTGACTCATCAATACAACTGCAAGCTAGACATTACACTTCTTTGTGGATCAAATTAAAAATGCTACTAACCTGTGGGAAATTCCATATTTAATTCATAATTTATTAATGAAAGCATTAGAATGGGGGATTTTTTTGTGGTTATCCACTTGAAAGTTCTACTTCTCACAAACAGCCATGTGTCCCTGCATGGGTGACTCAATCTTCCTCACATAATAATTACGCATGTTATAGGAAGAGCACAAAGAACAAATGAGATAAATGTATATACAACACTGTATTTTTCAATATTATTTCCCCAGTAATTTAAATTGAAAGAAAATTAAAACTCTCCCTGCCTACCATCAGCTGGTATTCGAGAAAAAATTAAGACAAACAAAAGAAAAGAAAAAACAACAAAAAAACAAACACAAAAAGTTAGCTGTAAAATAAAGAAACATTCATTATGAATTTTATTACTCCAACTACTGTAAACTGTGTAGGAATCGGAGCTGCAAAGCTACCCATTAAACTGTCTGCTCTTTCCTGTTTAAACAAGGCCCCTCTTGGGTCTTGGCTGCCTGAGCCTTCATGGGTCTGCATCCAGGAAGGAAGACGTTTCTACGGTAACTGCTGAGGCCTTTTCTGGAGGTTCTCTGGGAGAGGCCAGGGTCTGGTGCAAGTGACAAACCCCAGTTCCCTTGATAATGTACAGAAAGGTAACAGCCATGATGGCCAGGCGTGAGCAGAATGAGAGCATTCAGGCGTGAAATCCCTTTCAATCAGTCGTTTGTTTTCCCCAGTTGGAGAATTCACTT
>CM052900.1:126316882-126528081 GCA_028534135.1 Potos flavus | reverse complement strand
TTTTTTTTTTTTTTTTAAAGAACAGGTTTAGGTTAGTCACTTGCCCACACAGCTGGCCGATGGCAAAGTCAGAATCCAAACCCAGGTCAGTCTAATTCCTACACCCATATTCTTTATTGACCATTGATATGCTACCGCCATAAATAAATGCAAGAGTCTAGCATGCGGGTGAGTTGCGGACAGTGTTCTGTGAAGGGAAACAAACAGCACAGGGAAAGGGACAGAGGTCAGATGTAAAACGTCTCTATCTGGTATCTACCCACATTAAGCGGCACTGACAATCTCCCATAGGCTTGTCTAGGCATAAGGAAGCCACAGCATTGCTTCTGAATTCTCAGAACCTGTTCTTGGCCATAGTGGGACAATCTGAGACTTACCCAATAATAAAATCCTGCACACAGTTGGTGGCCTGGATGCAGCCCCTACATCCTCCATGGAAGTCAGAGTAGTAAAATCCATAATGAACCATTCTCTCTTTTACAACTTACTTTTACAGCTCGTGGGTTTCTGGAGGCTTTAATCATTTGGATCCCCCTTCGTTCCAGATACTCAGAATATAAAGAATTTCCATCTCAGCTTCTTTCCATGGGGACATATTGACCCTTGGTGCCTAGAGCCAAAGTGGTTCCAGTTCAGTAAAAAGTTTTTCATGGAAAATCCATGGTCGAGAGCTTGATGGAAAAACTGCCTGCTCATTAGGGACCTACCCAGTCCACACAGGAGGCCACACCAGTTCATACCAAATAGAGTGAAAAATAAAGAAGGTTATCCAGATGTCAAGGCAAACTGGCCACGTTTAAGTAGCCAGTTTATAGATATAACTAGATATAACTATCCAGGTTATAATAGCCACAATTGAGTGCTTGCTCTGCAAAGAGCACTCTTTATACATAGTTTTATCCTCTTCATAATCCTCTTTGCCATTTATACAGAGGAAGAAACCGAGTCTCAGAAAAGTTCAGCTGCTTGCCTAAGATCATGTACAGAGTAAGTAGCCAAACCAAATTCCTACCCAGAACTCTGATCCTCAAACCGCTCTTTCCACATCACCCTCAAATCACCAATCCAGCAATCAGTAGGGAGTCATCATAATTTTTGCCACCATTTTGTCCTAGGTTCCACAGACACTCGTTGGTTAAAACATAATGACCATGCTTTAGCAGGCAAGTACCTTTTGTCCCACAGGTGCAATGCTAGGTCCAGAGAATTTACAGATTGTTTCATTCTATAGGTTAGTTAGTCAATGAAGACATCGAGTGCCAACCGTGTGAGAGACATTGATGCTAAAGGGGTGAGCAAAGAGCAGAGAGGACTCTCACACTGTAATGGGCGCCATGAAGAAGTGGTACCTGGAGCTGTGAGTGGGTAAATTGGGGTGGGGAGGACTGGCACTGTCATCAAAGTCAGAGGTGGAGAGAAGTAAACTGGGGGAAACTGGTGCAAAAAAGAAGAGAAAGGGACAAGTAAGCAGGCAATGAACTCTAAGAGAATGGGATTCGGTGTTACAGTCAGGATAGGCACCATGCTTACGTAACTGGAAAGAAAGCCTAGCTCATCTGCCTGAGGGTGGAGATAGTTGGAGAACACTTTCAGGAGGCAGTGATGTCTAGGCTGAGAACTGAGGGAAGAGCCAGAATCCAACAGAGGAAGGATTGTCTGACTCGTGCACACAGACCCAGCACGCACAGAGATCCAGAGACAAGAGAGCATGTGACATGCTTGGGGAATGGCAAGTACTTGTGTGTGTCATGGGACTAAGAGAACAAAGGAAGGGCCAGGATGGGGGTAGGGATATAACGGGGAGTGGCACTGAGAGTGAATAACGATATTACAGAGGAACATCATTCTGATGGCAGACTCATGGGTCACAGAAGATTTGTTCCTGTGTGGATAATCAACAAGGCAGACACTAGCATCATGAAAAGGAAGAGAAATGGGAAAGAGAAAAAGAGATGGAAAAGGAGCTAATGTTTACTGGGCACCTACCAGGTGCCAGATACTTTCAGGCAGAACTCCATTCTGGGGAGAAAGAAAGTGAGGCACCAGAAGATGAAGCAATCTGGCCAAGGTCATACACAAAATAGGCAGTGAGCCAGCATGTATACTCCATTCTTTGCTGCTGACTTCTGGATCTGTCTTGTGACTCTATTTCCAAGGGCTTTCTAATCTGACCAGAATGTCACCCAAGTGGGTGATTAAGATTGGCAAACAATAATGGCATTAGTCAGGACTCTTATCTGTAAATGACAAGAACCTAAATTCAATTCACTTAGGTATATGATGGGTGGTAGGTATGTCAGAATTGAGGAAATAACTAAGGAAATGATTAGCACTAGGGCATAAGAGGAGCCGGAAGCCACTGGGGCCTCAGGAACAACTAGACTCCCTAGGGCCCTCTGTCCCTCTTGTCTAACTTTCTACCCACAGGCCTTATTCTCTCTTACCACCCACCCCGGTTCTTCCTCCATGTGGCAGGAGTCTGGTTTCCCATAGTGGTGGGGCCTCCACCACTACGGAGGGACCGCGCTCTGTTTCAATTTTTAAATCCAAGGAAAGATCTCTGACTGGCCCAGGGTAGGTAAGTGTCCACCCATGAAACAACCAGCTACAAACATGGCTACCCAGGTTCGTCCCTGTGCGTTGGGGGGTTATTCTCCAAAACTCTTTGGGTTTTTTTGTTTGTTTGTTTTTGTTTTTAAGATTTTACTCATTTATTTGAGAGAGAGAAAATGAGCAGGCTGGGAGAGGGAGAGGGAGAAGGAGGCTCCCCACTGAGCAGAGAGCCCGATGCGGGGCTCGATCCCAGGACCCTGAGATCATGACCTGAGCGGAAGGCAGACGCTTAACTGACTGAGCCACCCAAGCGCCCCTCTCCGAAACTCTTTGTGAGTGAAGAAGCCACTCCAAAGTGTACCTACTAAATTAATAACAACAGTCATCATTTATAGAAGATTTAATACATGGCAGGCTCTGAGATGAGAAGGTATATTGTTCTATCTTGACCTTGTTTGATTCCCACAACAACCAGAAGTAGTGACCTCCAACTGACATATAAGGAAACTGAGGCTAAGACAGGCCCATTTATTTGCCCAAAGTCCGACAGCTAATAAGTGGTAGGGATGGGATTCAAATGGACTGACTCCAAATCCTGCACTTGACTCCCACACTTCACTACTCTCTACTGCCTGTGACTAATGCCTTGTGCTTTGGCCTCCTTGGAACTAAAGCAAGGTGATCCTAACCCAGAAGTGCCACTATCGGGCGACATGGCCGAGGACAAGACCTCTGATCTCTGTGCCTCCATTTTATTGTGTGCAAATGAGAGTAATAATTTGTGCTTGCCTGCTTCTAGGATCACAAGCTTACATGGGCCTGAAAGTGAAGTACTTAGGAAAGACTTCCATTTTAACAAAAATTTTAACATAAAATGATACTATTATCATTTCATGTCTCATCATTCCCACATGCCATGATATGGAAACTTTCTCGCCATGAAAAGTAAAACCTGCCCTTTGAAATAAAAGTATGTTTGTGAAGAGCCAATAGGCAGACCTAAACGTTTGGGGCTAAATCTTTTTAGAACTCCAGATTGACAGAATTTAACTCAGGAAACAGAAATAGAGCTAATTTATCCTGGATCCAGAAATTGGGCTCCTCTCGGTTTTTTCAAAACAGACATAAACAGCGCCCCTCTGGATTCATTCCGCACAGACACCACCTGGTTTCTGCTTATTTTTTCATTTCACCCGCTTCAGGGATATTGAATTATAATTGGTTTCTGCTGAACTTTCTCATGCTGGGAAGTACTGATTAATGAAGAAAATGAAAGTGTTCTTTCATTTGGTCAACAGGTTCTGTCCGGCTGCAGTGTGTCAGATGGCAGTCCCTTAAGGAATCGTGGAGTAATCTCCATCCTCAGGGAACGACTGCAAGGCTCTATCGGGAAGCTGCCGGAAGCCAACATTCTGGTGATGGCTCCTCAGCCACAAATTTGCCCAAATGACAAACTGCTCCTAAACGTGTCTGTCCTCAGGCACTAGACCGGGTAACGGTCTCCCATCTGTGTCCTCTTCTCTCCTCTTGTCATACCTCAGTGCAGACCTTCCCACCTCTGCCCAGGACTGTTTAAACAGCCTCCTAACCCATCGCTCACTGCCACACCAGTGCCAGAATGAGCCTCTTAAACCACAGATCTGACCATGTCTACCCTGCTGAGCACCTTTCCGTGACTCTCTGTGAGCTACGTAACAAAGCCCAGATTACTGGCACTCTCTAGAACTCGACTTCCATACATCCTTCTAGAACCCTCGCATCACCCCCTGACCCACCACACCATCAGAATCCATCCTACTCTGTCATCAGGCCAATGATACTACATGGATCTCTTTTACTGAGGGCCTACGACATGTCTGATCCTGTAGAGCACTTTTTCACAAATTCTCAGAAACCTGTGAGATACTTTTATACCTTTATTATACCGAGATTCAGAAAGTTAAGGAAACTGCCCAGGATCACCCAGGTGACAGAACAGAGACCCAAATCCAGGTTCACCTGACTCCTGAAAGCTTCCCACTCTGCCCTGTGGATGTTCTGAAATCCTGGCAGCTCTCTGAACAGACCATGCTCCTTCCACACCACCAGCATCCTGGCGATTTCTCTTCCCTCTGCCTTCACTACCTTCCCTCTTTCTTTGCCGGCTGGCTGACCGCGACCCGTCCCCTAAGATTTGGCTCAAATATCACCCGGGTGAAACCCTGAGACATTGCAGACAAAGAAAGACAGAGAACCACACTGGGAGGCAGGAACCTCGCAAGTCCTCATTCTCTCACCTAAGCCTCCTTGTCTATAAAACAGGGGTAACAACCCACACCCTGCCTAACACCTGGAGTTTCGGGGAGGATCAAATGGGACTCTACATTTGAAACCACTTTGCAAACTATCAAGCCGCATATAAATACAAGTTATTATTAATTGTTATATTAATTAAATAATTAAATCGCAGTGATAATAATGAATCTAAGAAATTACTGTTAATGACTATTAATCAAAATGCATGTTGATAGTAATTATGCTAAGTTAAATTCTCAATAATGATGATAATTAGCCCTGATACCAAGAAGTGGCCTGTGGGGTGTGGACTAGCCTGAAACTGGAGAGTAAACATCACAAATGAGAGTTGGCAACAGGACCGAGATGCGGGTAAATGGACCAGACAAGCAGATTAGCCTTGCACTCCCTGACCAAGTTCCACGGGGCTGAGGTCAAAGGGACTGACAAACACCCAAACTGCCTACTGTGCTATAAGCATTTGAGTTGCAAATGTATATATAGCTCCCTGTGGGAATACTTTCATATTAAGCTATACCGTATGGAACTGCTCATTGGTCCACAGCCATGCCATTCCCTAACACCACTGACATACCGCATTGCCCGTGCCTCCTGACAGACCTAAGACCCTTCATGTCCCAGTTCATGTAAATTATCTTCAGTGAAGTCTTCCTGAATTTTTCCTGGAAGACAAAGGATCTCTCTCCCTAATGCTTCTCTTCACCTTCTGAAGACCTCCACTCTGAAACTTATGATCCCAGTCCCACCACTTGCAAGCTGTGCTCCTTTAAGAAGTGACTTAAAAGAGGAGTGCTTGGGTGGCTCAGTCGGTTAAGTGTCCAACACTTGATTTCAGCTCAGGTCTTGATGTCAGGGTCTTGGGATCAAGCCCTGAGTTGGGCTCTGTTCTCAGTGTGCAGCCTACTTGGGATTCTCTCTCTCTCTCTCTCTCTCAGCTCTCCCACTCATGCTCTCTCTCCCTTGCTCTCTAAAATAAATAAATACAATCTTTAAGAAAAAAAAGAAGCCACTTAAAACATGATTATGCAGGGTGCCTGGGTGGGCTCAGTCAATTAAGCGTCTTGATTTCAGCTCTTGATTTCAGCTCAGATCACGATCTCAAGGTTGTGAGATTGAGCCCTGTGTCAGGGTGTGCCTTGGGTGTGCGGCCTACTTAGGATTCTCTCTCTTTTCCTCTCCTTCTGTCCCTCCCACCCTTAAAAACAAAACAAAACAAAACAAAAACAAACATGATTATCCTTCAAATGCCTCATCTATTAAATGAGGACAATGGCAGCATGGACCATTCAGGATTATTTTCAGAATGAAATAAAACATGTAAAACTTTTAGAATAGGATTAGACATGTAGCACTTGATTAACATTTATTATTATCATTATTATTATTATTATTTATCATTATCTTATTTGTCTCTATATCTATTGCTCTGCCAGAGCTGAGCTCTGTGAGCTCCTTCTTTTTGGGTCCCTATTTCCTCCACTTGCCACATCATAGCTGCTCTTTTCATTGTTGTTATGAAAATGGAAACAGATGGAGGATGTCCTAAAAAAACTCTATGGACAAGAGTTAGGGCAGTGGGGTGGAACAATCATTGACTACGAAATCGGATTTGGTTGAAATCTGGGCTCTGCTACTTGCTTAGACATTGACTTTGTCCAAGTCACTTCCCCTTCCTAGGACTCAGTTTTCTCATCTAGAAAATGGAACCAATAACCCCTGGCCTACTTCCTCACAAGCTCCATTGTGGGGTTAGAATAAGGACATGGATGTGAAACTGCTTTGTAACTGAAATGCACTAATCGAATAGAAGATACTTTTCCTATTATTGGAACCATCTGGAAGTTGTTTGGACTTACAAATTGATAGAATCAGTCAACACCTACTTGGCTTACACAAAAAGTGGTTGTTAGGCTTGGATACTTTTAAAAGCCCGTAACCCTATGCATATTGCATGTCTTCTCTATATCCACCCCAATTTGAGAGTTTTCAAGTTTCTTTCCCCAAAGACTGAGTAACAATAGGAATTAAAAATATAGCTAAAGCTGAAACTTCACTAAAGATTTTCAGTTTCTATTTCCCTTAAGGGAATTTCTAGAGCCCAGGCTAATAGCCAAGTTATTAAACACAGCTCAGTTTACAGGGTTTCTTGAGGTGTTAGGAAGCTCAAGCTCAGGAGTTACTTTAGGATAACAGGGAGTTTAGATTAGGATAGCCAGTAAATTTAGGAAAGAGAGAGAACCACAGAGATGGCAAGAACACTGGACTAGAAGTCAGAAATCCTACATTCTAATCTAGTTCTACAGCCTTCTTAGTTAGAACATCATCCCTATCAGGCTTTGGTTTTTCTCAGTAAAATGTGGATAAATCTCCTCCCCCTCTCCCCCGCCATTTCATTAGCCTTTACCATACAACAAATCACCCTAGACTTAATGACTTAAAACACTGAGAGTTTGTTTCTCACAATTCTGTACATTGATTAGGCACATGTGCCCAAGATACATGGGCCTGCTCATGGGGCAGCATCCAGCCAGTGGGTCAGCTGGGACCTGGGCCCAGCTAACACAGCTAAGTGTCTGAGTCTCTCTCTTTGTACAGAGTCTTTCATATGAAAGGAGCTAGATAAGCAGGCCTCTTCTCCTGGTATGCTGTTGCGCGATAGCGAAAGTGGAAATTGTATGGACTGTTAAGGCACAGCCTCATAGAGTGTCACTTCCTCCATATTATACTGGTCAAAGCAAGTTATATGGTCAGCCAAGAATCATGGGTTCAGGAAACAGATTCCACTATTTGATGGGTGGAAGGCAAAGTCAAATTACAAAAAGGGACACGGCCACAGTGAAGCATGAGTCATTGCCCCTAAATCTGATCAAGCCTGTAGGTACAACTCCTAATCTTCAGGAATGACAAAAGAAAAAGGAACATGTTAAACCATACCACACAAATGCAATCAGCCAAAATTCAGACTGGGAAACACTATAGGAAAATAATCTCCTTTTTCAATAAATAAATTACAAGGGGAAAAAAAAGAGGTTGAGAAGAAGCATACACATTAAGAGAAACCAATAACAATGTGTGGGACTTATTTGGATTCAAATAAACTAAAAAATTATGACATTATGAGATAACTGGAAATTTGTAAAGTAGATAATTGAGGAAATGAAGGGATTAAAGCGGATTTTAGGTATGAGCTCATATCATGATTACATCTTTTTAAAAGACTCTTAGCTTTTAGAGTGCCTATTAAACTATTTACCTGGGAAATGATATTATAGCTGAGATTTATCCTACAGAGTAGAGTCAAGTGGATGGGGGCACAAATGAAGCAAGAATGCCTATGATTTCATAACTGTTAAAGCTACGTAATAAGTACATAGGCATTCATTATACAATTCTGGCTACCTTAGTATATCTTTGAAATTCTCCATAATAAATATATTTTTTTTTCAAGAATTGCACAAGTAGTCATATGGCACTGGGTTCGAGAAGCAGCTCCCAAGTCTCCTCTCCTTAACTGTATATTCTTGAAATATTCATTTCACTTCTCTGAGCTTCCATTTCCTTATCAATAAATAGGGATAATCTCCCCTTGTTAGTTTTGCATCATGCTATAAGAACCGAGTGAGTTCACAAATGTGAAAGTAGTTGACAAACCATGAAGGACTATCCACATGCAAGGACTGTTTTTGTCACCATCACTATTGACCTTGAAAATATTTTGGGTCTGTTGGTCCCTGCTGCCCCCTTAGTAATAGTATCTTTTCATAGTTGGTCTGCTCCCATGAAAAATTAAGTGCAATTGGCTCAAAGAGCTCTAAGGGCAGAAGCTATGACCTTCACAAAGGGTCTTAAGATTATTTTTTAAATCTCATCTTTTGTCTTTATCTTAAATCCAAGTGGGGAAACTTGCTTCTGGTCAACATGGAGCAAGAGACTGGATTTACTGGAGGGGTGAAGAACCATGAGAGACTGTGAACTCAGAACAAGGGACTGAGGGTTTTGGAGAGGAGAGGGTGGGGGGATGGGCAAGCCTGGTGGTGGGTATTGAGGATGGCACGTATTGCCTGGAGCACTGGTGTGGTACATACATAAACAATGAATCTTGTAACACTGAAAAAATAAAAGTATTTGGGGAAAAAAAAAAGAGACTGGATTTACTCTCATCCATATGATACATATATTTTTTCATATGTAATATGTGTTTCATATATACATGTATGAAATATTGGTTTTCAAAAGATGTGGGAAGTAAACAAGTTGAATCCCACAACTCCCCAGTTGACTGCCTTGAAAGAGATTTCAGACAAAACCAAAAAGAATAAAAGACATCAAGATTGGAAAGGCAGAGTACAATTGATTTTATTCACAGATGACACCATCATCTATGTAGAAAACCCTACAGATTTTACCAAAAAAAAAAAAAAAAAAAATCTACTAGAAATGAGTGAGTTTAGCAAAGATGTAGGGTACAAGATCAGTAACACAAAGACCAACTGTATTTCTATATACTAGCAATGAAATATCAGAAATTAAAATTATGAAAAGATATCACTTCCAATGGCATCAAAAATATAAAATATTTAGGAATGAATCTGAAAAGGCTGTGAAATATTTTATACTGAAAACTGTAAAACACTGCTGAGAGATGTTAAAGAAGACCCAAATAAACAGAGATTACTGCCATCATTATGGTGAATGGCTCAGTATGAAGATGTCAATTCTCCCCAAACTGATGGATAGACTCAGTGCTATCCCAATCAAAATCCCAGTAGAATTTTTTCAGTAAATTGACAAATTGATTCTAAAATTCATATTAAAATGCAAAGGGTCTAATCAAAACAACTTTTAAAAAGCAGAACAAAGTTGGATGACTTCCACTATCTGATTGCAAGACTTATTATAAATGTACATTAATCAAAACAGTGGTATTGGCACAGAGATAGACACATAGATCAATGGTACAAAATAGAGTCCAAAGGCATAAGGACATAAACAATTATATGATTTTCAATAAAGGTGCAAAGGGTATTTGGTCAAGGAGGCTAGTCTTGTCAACAAATAGTGCTAGAACTAAATATGCATGTGCAAACAAATCAAAACATTCTTGAATCTACTTTGTGTCATAAACAAGGATTAGCTCAAATGGATCACAGACCTAAATGTAAAATGTGAAACTGTAAAATTTCTAGGAGAAAACAGGAAAAGACCTTTGTGACCTTGGGTCAGGGAAGATTCCTTAGATCCAACACCACAAGCACATTGATAAAACAACAAAGCAGACTGCTGACCCTAGGGGTCGCTCTATTGGCCAAATAATCACCAGGTGGTGCTGGAGAAAAAGCAAAGACTTTCAGGAAAATCCCTACGTAAAAATCTTTATAAGTCTCTGAAGAAAACTAGATTCATGTGAATTTTATGTTATTTCTCAGAAGCAGAAAGGCCATATCTGAAAAAACAGTTCCTTTTTAGTTCCTTTTTTTAGATCCTAATCCAGAACTTGGTTTTTTGTTTTTGTGTGTGTGTGTTGTTGTTTTTTTTGTAGTTTGTTTATTTGGTTAGTTTGGGTTGGTTTGTTTTTGTTTGTTTTTAGCATTTACCACCAACAACCCTCCTCCTCCTTCCCCCCTTAGAATTCTTTATCTCCCTTTTGAGAATTGAGAAACTATTGTTCAGGCTTTGACAACTTCCTCTTATGTCCAATACCCCCTACTTCACCATTTTTATATAACCAGCTACGCAACCACAGATAAGGTACTGAATACTTTTACATCTTGGAAGAAAACAAAGTGATGGGGGACCTGATCTCCAAAACCTTTTTCAGCTCTGATCCCCTCTTTTTCTCTGATTTCCAGGAAGAATGAATCAGCAATAAAAGAGCATAAATTAGAACTAATGTTATAATCAACCAAGTATCTCTAGAATTCTGTCACATACATGCACAAGATGCTTTTCCCCTGTACTCCCAGATTGTAACCACTATGAGGATGGACCACTGGTTATTGGCCAGCTTAGTAATTCACTTAAATACAAGGCACACTGGAATGAAGCCACATCGGATTCAGACAGATCTGGAGCACCTGTTAAATAGCCAATCACATGTGCACTTGGCTCATGCCTTTCTTTGTTCATTAAACTAGTATTTCGTAAGCACTTATTACACCCCAGGTGCTCTGCTGGGTAGTAAAGATGCAGTGCTCCCGTTCTGGCAAGGGAGACCCAGAGAATGTTTCTCTCTGTAGTGCCTTTATACATGTGTCCCTTCTGCCTGAGATAGTCTTCCTCTGCCCCACTCCTAGTCTTCAGAATCACAATGTGACTTCCTCAGAGAGAAGCTGCCCACCACGAAGTGAATTAAGTCCTCCTGTTAGTTATTTCCTTCCATTCCTCTATTCTTTTCCTTCTTGCCCTTAACACAATCAATGTCCACTTTATCCATCACTGTGTTCTTAGCACACTTAGCAGAGTCCTAGAAAAGAGCAGATGCTTATTCAACATGTACAAACTAATGGGATGATTGGAGGAACAGATCAAGGGACATAAATAGATAGGAAGAACGGGGGTAGAAAGTTCTCCTAGAAGTATTGAGTTTAGGTAAGGACTTACATAGGTGAAGGATGGTCACAATGGGCAAGCAGGTGCCTCTTCTTCATCCCATGATCTTATATCTGGGAAACAGTCTTCTAACTGGTCTCAAAACTTCTGGTCTCTTCAACTTGATAGGCTGAGTTACTATGCCATAAATTCGGCTATATCACATCCCCTAATGTCTCCAAAGTGTAAAGGACTCCCTACTGAAAAATAGTCAAATTATCCAACATGGCACCATCCCCTTCCCCAAAATGACCTGGCTTTCTACCATCTGTCTATATGTGTATCCCCCCTAAATCTTCCATTTACTTCACAAAGCAGTCACGATGGCCTCCTCCCCACTGACCAGACACAGCCTGCTCTTTCCTACTTCAATGCTGTATCCTTTCCTCCATCCTCCCTCTACTGAAGTTCTCACCTGATTCAAATGTAACTCAAATGCCCTCTTCTCTGTAGAAGCTTCTCCAGTAAGTCACCCTTCCTCCTCGGAATCAATCTCTCCTCCCTTCTGCTTCCACTCCATACGCTTACACTTCTTCGTCCTATGGAAGTCGTTCTTCATAACATCACAGTTTATATCGACTTATCTTTCAGCAGCCTGTGAGCTCTACAAGGTCAAAAGCAGCCCAGAAACTGCTCCCAACATGGGGTAAGCGCTCATAAATATCTGTGGAACTACATGTCCCAACACATCCACACAGGACATCCATTGCTACTATCCCTCACTTTCTGTGGTGGGCTACTGGGAAAGCATCACTATTATCCCCTCAAAAACCAGACAGCAGCCTTCCTTCCAATTCTGATAATTTACTTATTCGTTGAATATTTACTGAACACTCATAACAGTTTAGCCACTTTTCTAGGCACTAGGAATACAAAAAAAAAAAAAAAAAAAAAAAAAATCCCTTGCCCTGATGGTGCTTATATTTAAGTAAGTAGGAGACAAACAATAAGTTAGTATAATATGAAGTATGTGAAGTGGTGAAAATACTATGGAGAAATAGAAAACACAAAGGGGGATAAAGAATACATTGTGTGTTGGAGGGCAGGGATTCCTGCAAGGCCTCTAATAAAAGGTTACTTTGGACCAAGGACTCAAAGGAAATAAGAGAATGAGTAGGCGGATATCAGAGTGTGGGGCATTCCAGGCAGAGGGTATGTTAGCACCAGGACCCAAAGGCAGCAGCAAGTCCAACAATCCAGGTTACAGAAAATGATCATCGGCCCCAGAGTGGCTTCAGGATCAAGCCTAAGGCCAGTGTGGCTACAACACTGTGTAAGTTACGGGTTACAGTGGTAGCAGGCAAGGTAGGAGATGGGTATGACAGTGTGTAGAGTCTGAAAGTTTCTGGAAGGAAACTTTTTCCCTCTGTGAGACAGGAAGCCATTGGAAGGTTCTGAACAGCAAAATGAGATCAACCGACATGTACTTTAAAAATGTAATTTAGCCAATCCTGCTGACTACGCAAAAAAAAAAAAAAAAAAAGTAATTTAGCCAAAAGTCCATTGAATGATGAATGGATAAAGAAGATGTGGTGTGTATATATATACAATGGAATAGTACTCAGTCATCAAAAAAAATGAAATCTTGCCATTTGCAATGACGTGGACAGAGCTAGAGCAGATTATGCTAAGTGAAATAAGTCAGTCAGAGAAAGACAAAGTCCACATGATTTCACTCATACGTGGAATTTAAGAAAACAGGTGAACATATGGGAAGGAGAAAAAGAAAGAGAGTGGGAAATAAACCTTAAGAGACTTTTAATGTTAGAGAACAAACTGAGAGTTGATGGAGAGAGGTGGGTAGGGATGGGCTAGATGGGTGATGGGTGTTAAGAAGGGCACTTGTTGTGGTGAGCACTGAGTGTTGTATGTAAGTGATTAACTACCAAAATCTACTGAAACAATATTGCACTGTATGTTAACTAAATAGAATTTAGCATGGAGCACTGGGTGTGGTGCATAAACAATGAATCTTGGAACACTGAAAAAATAAAATAAAATTGAAAATAAAGAAACAAACAAATAAGACACAGGGATAGAGAGTATAGCATAAGGAATATAGTCAATAATATTGTGATAATGTATGGTGACAGATAGGGACTACACTTACCATAGTGATCACTGAGTAACATATAGAATTGTCTCATCACTATGTTGTACACCTGAAACTAAGATACCATAGTCAACTATACTTCAATAGAACAGACAAACAAAAACCTTAAAATTTTTTTAAAAATTAAATAAAACTAAAAATGGAGTTTAGTTGCAGTGTTGGAGCAAGGCAGAAGGGGAGCAAAACCAGAAGCAGACAGAGACCCAGTGGTGCAATAATCAAGGCAAGAAATAATGGAGTCTCAGGACAGAGTGCTGGCTGTTGCAGGTAAAAGGTGGACAAATTCTGGATATGCTTTGAAAGCACTTGTGGACAAACTAAATGTGGAAGTAAGAGAAAAGGGGGACACAGAAAAGCCAGTAAGAGTTTTGGTCTGAGCAACTAGATGGAAGGGGTTGATGTTTTTTTTTTTTTTTCAGCTTTATTGAGATATAATTATCATATAACATTGTGTAAATTTAAGGTATATAATGTGATGATTTGGTACACACGATCTGTTGAGAATGACTACCACAATAGGATCACTTAACACATCCATTACCTCTCATGATTATTTTGTGTGTGTGTGGTGAGAACATTTGAGACCTACTCTCTCAGCAACTTTCAAGTATATAATACAGTATATTATATAATATATGTATTATATATTGTTAACTATAGTTGCCGTGATGTACAACTTACTCATCTTATAACTGAAACTTTGTACCCTTTCACCAATATCTCCCCATTTTCCCCACTCCCTGCCCCTAGCAATCACTTAGCATAATGCCCTCAAAGTCTACTCACGTTGTCACAAATGGCAGAATTTCCTTCTTTCTCATGGTTGAATAACATTCTATTTTATATAAATATATATATATTTAATACATACATCATCACATCTTTTTTATCTATTCATCTGTAGATGAACACTTAGGTTGTTTCTATTTGTTGGCTATTGTGAATAATGCTCCAATGAACATGGGAGTGCAGATACCTCTCCAAGAACCTGATTTCATTTCCTTTGGATATATGCCCAGAAGAGGAGTTGCTGGGTTATATGGTAATTCTATATATAATTTCTTGAGGAATTTTTCCATAGGGGCTTTACCAATTTACATTTCCAGCAACAATGTGTAAGTGTGCCTTTTTCTCCACATCCCTGTCAGCACCTGCTGTTTTCTGGTTTTTGTTTTGTTTTGTTTTTTGATGGTACTAACCATTCTAATGAGTATGTGGTGGTATCTCACTATGGAAGACTATGAAAGAAATAGATCTTGTGTGAGAATCAGGGGGATGCAGGAGCTCAGTGCAGAAACTCAAGTCTGACATTTTTATCATCCAGGTGAGATGTCATATGGACAGTTAGGAAGAACACTCTAGATTTCACTGAAGAAGTCAGAGCTAGAAACATAAATTCAGGACATGGCAACACAATGATGGCATCTGAATTGTTGGGCTAAATAATACGTGGACGGACAACTGATCATCAGTTTTAATAATGTAGAAACTGGTAATCTGAACAAGAAAAGTTTTTGTGAATAATGGGGTGAAAGCTTGAGTGGGGGAAGGTTCTCGAGAGAAGTGGGGGAGTGGAACTTGTGACAGAATGTAGACGGGGCTGCCATTTGCCTTTGTTTGCCTGTACCTGCAGACCATAGTTATGTCCAGTTAAAAGTGTCCCAGTTTGGATGATAAGTTATATAACAATTCGAAGTCCTGACAACTCTGCCTAGGTATCTATTAACATACTCAACCCATCGTCCATATAACACTGCACTTCTCCCTGTCTGACTTTCGGATGTCACATCACTCCCAGTCCAAAGAGCAAAAGGCCTGGAGGATTCTCCCTAAGATGACCATTCTCAGTGGTGGCTACACAGGAGAATCACCTGGGAACCAGAGCCCTATCGCAATAAATTTAATTCATTTCACCTGAGGTAAAGCCTGGGCCTATATTTCCTCCAAGAGATTCTAATGTGTAGCCAATGATGAGAACCACTGCCCTGGTTAATGAAGCAAGCAGAGAGTTAGTCCTGATGAGGTTATTATACACCACTCTTGAGCACTCTCTCCAGAATCCTCCTTTCTGCTCATCCTCTGCTTAATGATCTGGTTCATATGGTTGTTTTCTCTACCTTGGACTATTGTCGCTCTCCAGGTAGTTTCTCTGCCTCTGAGCTAACCATCTCAAGTCCATTTTCTCTCATATTAACAATTTATTCCTCTCAACTGACTCTGTCCTTCCTTTAAAAACTTCTGATGTAACTATACTGACTTCCTGTTAAAGTTCACATCTCTTAAAATGCCATTTGAAGTCACATTAGTACTCAAGAGTTGCACTGTGAATGAGGAAGGAATAAATGGGTTCAGACCACCGGGGTAAAGGGATACATAAACAGAGAAATGAGTGACAAAACCAAGCAACATGGGCTTGGATGGATGGCTTTTAAATGTCCCACCAGAGATTTAGTAATTTACGAATCTACGATAGTAGGAAATTTCCTCCTTGACACAAATTCTTGAGCATATTTAGCTCATGCAAACCCTACCTGGATAGGAGTTGGGGTAAAAGGAAGAGGGAAAAGTAGAGAGTGAGATCCCTCATTTCTCATTCATCCTCACCCCGTCATTACCTATACCCCAGTCCCATTGAGAAATCACACTCATTCCTCAAACATAGCACACTCTCTCACCTCCAGTCTTTAGCACGTATTATATTCTCCTCCTGGATCACTCTTTATCTCCCTTCTTCAAGTAGCTAATTTCCATTCATCCTTTGACCTTGGCTACAGGATGAATTCTGCTGACGAGGTTTCCCTAACATCTGTCACCCTCTTCTCCACCATCCCTACCAAGCCGGGATCAGGGGCCTTTTATGCAATGTCCCCCAGCACCCCGTACTTCCCTCACCCTAGCAACGGTCACTTTACATGTCCATCTTCCCAACTAGACTGCCGGAACCACATCTACCAGTTCAAGGCTCAATAATTCTCTGTTGCATGAACACTAATATGAATTCAACCTAAAGGATTGCTGGAAATACCTAAAATAAGCTTCAAAAATCACAGGTGCAGAACTTTCCTTTGACATGTGACAGCCCCAAGGATGTCACACCTAACCTGGGCCTGGTTTTGCCTGACTCCCCCTTGGTGGAGATGTGCTTCATTTTGGCCCGGGTGCCTGCGACGTATGATTCATGCTGAAAACACATCTGAAACTCTCATCTTTATAGCTCTTTTCTGAGAAAATTACCCAATCTGGCAGTCCTTCTGGCCCCACTTGACAGATTACGATGAGCCAGGCCAGATGGGAGGGGGGGAATCAACTCCACCATCAAATTGTCCAACGCCTGAAAAATGTTGGCTTCGGAATGATGCAGGCCCTCTCTTGTGCATTGACCAGAATTAGAGGAAGGTGAGCTCTGCCAGGCCAAGGCAGTGAGGTCTCTGTGTTCCTGGCGGAGGCCCCCAAGCCAGCTCTGTCTCCACAGCAGAGCTCCCTGCCAGGTGGGGCGTCACAGCTGTGGAATCAGAGAAGTTGTGCAAGAAGAGAAAGAAGTTTCCAACTCAGCAAAAGAACGACTCTTGGAGAGCGGGCTTGGGGAGAGTGGGAGCGTAAAGCGAGGCCAGGAGGCATGAAATAAAGTCCACGTGGCAAGAAGTAAGTATCTTAGCAACTGCAAGGTCTAGAGGGAAGTGAATGAGCGAAAGTTAGGGGGAAGAATGAGTGTGGTGAGGAGCACATAAGGAAAGCCAGTGTTTCCTTACAGCCTGCTGTTTGTTGCAAAACTTTCTACAGAGTCAAGTTGTGGATCAATTGATTGACCGAGCATTTCCGGAGCCTTTGTACTTAACTCTCTTGATGTGTAGCAACTACCCTAGCTTCTATTATTATCACCACTTTAGAAATGAGGAAATTGAATTTCAATGAGGCTCACAAGTGATCAAAGTGGGCTTGATGCCCAGGACATGTGTGATCCAAAGCCCCTGTTCTGGATTGGAGCCCACCCCAAACCCTCTCCTGGGCTGAGCGACGCTGGGCAAAGTAACTCTCTCTTACCTCATCCATAAAATGAGGATGCTGTAACCACCAATGGAATCTTTACAAAATGATTTTGTCAGCCATAAAGCATTATGCAAATTTGAGTTGCACGTATTTGTTTATTTGCCTGCCTGTTCCTTTACATTTTTTTTCACTCTGCAATGAAGCCTCCACGAGACCATACGCAGGAAAATAACACTGTCAGTAATCTGAATACCAGTGCAGATCCACGAAAGAGATTAATTTCTCCACCTGATAAATCTTCATGGAGAAAGACTTTGCAGGTACAAATAAAACCAAGGATTCCAATCTCATATTCATAAAATCATTCATTCATCAAACCCTTACACAGCCCCCACACTGGGCCAAACCTGAGTGCGGTATATAAATGATGAATAAAACACAGTCCCTGCCCCCAAGGATCTCAGAGTCTAGAAGAGAGAACAGAGGAATAACAGGATGCTTTATGAGAGCGGCCTGCACTATAGGAAAGAAAAACATAGCAAGTTGCAAGTTCAGGGAGGGACAGAAGGGCACCAAACCCAAGAAAGCACTCCTAGAGGCAGGAACTTCTGAGCTCTTTCTTGAAGACAAGACTGGCTTCTGGGGGTGAAAGGAGCAGGATAGTCACACCCAGGGAGGAGTGGGTTCTGTGGAACCTCAAATAATTGGCCAGGCTTCGTTGTGGGGGAGAGAAGGAGATGGGACGATGAAGCTCCTAGAGCTAGAAGAGCTCCCCTGGTTCTTCTCATAAAGGTTGCCAATCCAGAGCCCCGGGAAACATCAGGGAGTCTTCCGGAGCCTTCAAGGGCTCTGTGCCTCACTCAGACCCATTGGCTTTTCCAGTCCCTTCCACAAGTAGGCCTCTTACCAGCACCACCTCTCACTTCCCTTGTAAGCAGAGACAAGCTGCCCAAAGCTGGAACATTTGCCCATTTCCCTTAGCTAAATGGTTCAAGACTTCAGTTAGATCGTCCCACCTTCAAAGCCTGTCATGGCCACTTACTCACTGCACAAACTGGGCAAATAATTTATCTTCTTGAGCCTGTTTCCTCATCTGTACAAAGGGGTAACAGCCTCTCCCACAGTAGGTTTGTGTAAGAATTAAATGAGATAATATATGCAAAGAACTGAGAAGAGCGTCTCACACTCAGCAATGATGCAACATTACTCGCTATCGTTATGATAATTACCCGAAGCATCAACTTTTACAATTTTAACTTCAGTGACTTCTAGTGACTGGGGAAATACACATAAAGAGTGAGAATGAAGGAAAAATACCCCCAAGAATCAGCGATTACCATGGGGGAAAGAACACAAAAACCCAGGCCATAAAGTCTCACATGGCTGCAATGGTGTAGTTTCAAGTTTGACGTCCAGTTTCCTGGCAGGCAAAGCAAAAAGGAGAACCAATCCATAATTACTTTCCCAGAACAGAGTTTCTGAAAAGAATTCCTTCCACTGGCTTCACACAGGAGGCACTAGGTGATGTGGTGAACGACACTGGCAGCAGTGTGTGCACTAGTCTAACAAAGCACCACGTACAGGGGGGCTTTTCACAACACAAATGTGTTGTCTCACAGTTCTGGAGGCTGGAAGTCAGAGATCAAGGTGTTAGCAGGGTTGTTTTTTCTGAGCCCCCTCTCCTTGGCTTACACATGGCCTTCTCTCTGTGTCATCACACGGTCTTCCCTCTGTGTGTGTCTGCGTCCTAATCTCCTCTTCTTATCAGGACACTAATCCTACTGGATTGCAGCCTACCTCCAAGACCTCATTTTACCCTAATTACTTCCCTAACGGCCCTATCTCAAAATACAGTCACAGTTGAAGGTACTGGGTGTTAGGACTTCAACATATGAATTGAAAGGGGACACAATTCCCCCATGACAGGGTCCCTTCATCAAAGGCCACGAGGACATAACCCAGCTTGATTCTGCAAGGCAGCCTGCAGAGGTTCCCACTGCCCTTCTGATGGCTCAGCTTGATGCTGGAAGAGAACCCTAAACTATTTACACTCCAAAGATCTTTGGGGAAGATCACATCCCTCAGCCAGTGGTGGGAGGTGAAGGTAGGGCAGGAGAAATGGAGAGCCTGCTTCTCACTGTGAGCGTGAAGTGCATTCAGTCTTGGATAGTCATGAGAGCTCTTAAAGGTAGTGTTATTTTTAGGCATGTTGCTCTAGTGGTGGTATGTAGCTAAGACAAAACGGGGAAAGCAGTTAAAAGCAAGGCTGTAAGTACCCAGGTCAAAGACGCAGATCTAAAACTGGCCTCATAGAAGTCATGGTTAAGAGCAGGGGATCTGCAGCCCAACTGTGTCAATTCGAAGACCAGCTCTAGCATTTACTGTCTGTGGGAACTTAAGCAAGTTATTAAGCTTCTTGGTTCCTTAGTTTCCCCATTTGTGACACAGGAATAATAATAGTACCCAATTTCATAGAGTTGGTCTAAGGATCAAACGAGAACAATGTGATCAACCTTACATGATAAACATGTGTTGGGTAGGTAGGCAGGAGTCCAGGAAGGCTTGGCCAGTAAAGGTTACATTTGAGCCACCTCCTCACATGAAGAAGTAGCAGTTGGCCAAATGTATGTGAAAAAAGAGGACCATCCAGCCCAGAGGAACGGCCTGACAAAGGCACCTGTGTTCAGAAAGCCACTGAGAGCTCCATGCAGTGACTAAGGATGGCCACGAGGATACCCCTTCCTCTCCTTTTAAGCACAGTTTAGGACAGCACTGCCACACCTCTTTGAAGGAGGTGGGGCCTGTGACTTGCTTTGGCTGATGAAATGTGAGTACAAGTGTCTGCTCTCATTCCTACAAGCCATATATGCAACTTTAAATTTTCCAGTAGCCACATTTTTTTAAAAAGACAAAAAGAGATTAAATTAATTGTAATAATATATTAAATATTCTAACTTCATATATCCAAAATGGGATCATTTCATCATGTAATCAATATAAAAGTTATTAATGAGACATGTCACCTTCTTTTTCATACTCAGTGTGTTGTGCTCTAGGTGTATATTGTACACTTGCAGAACATCTCAGTTTGAACTAGCCCCATTTCAAGTGCTCAGCAGCCTTATGTAGCTAGAAGCTACTGGTTGGACGATGCTGGTGGAGCTGGTAGAGGTTCCGTGACCCTTGGCTAGTGAGTGAGAAGCACAGAGCAGGGGCCCAGCCAACCCTCAGTGAACATGTGGCATAATCAAGACGTAAGTCATGGTTTCCATAAGCCATGGAGATTTTGTTATGTGTTTCAGCATGACCTCTCCTAACCAGCATATGCTTCTTGTTGCTAGAATATAAAGGAAACCAAAGGAGACTGGAAAGAGGCAGAAATCAGTTAAGGAGAGGTCTTTTATGAGATACTCAGGCATTTGGATTTGATCCTGAAGGAAAGCTAATGGATCTCATGACACCGTTCAGATCTGACAGGCCATCCTGGAGGCAGGGGAAGCCAATAGAGGGCTGGTGCAATATCCAGCCAATGCGTCATGGTATAGGGACTGAGGACAGCCCGACTAGAAAAAAGGCAGACACGCTGCTCTCCATCGACTGGCATACGGAGCCATCTGTTTGACTCCGTGTACAAGGGGAGTTTTGTGGTTCAGCCAGGGAGGGAACCATCAGGCCAGCTTCATGCAATATGCTGGGGCTTCAGTTTCATCTTGTAGCTGTTGGCTGTGAGGAATTATTCCACAGATCCATCATGGTAGAAGGCTTTGCCCCAATGAAGTATTTTGGATCCGTTTCAAGGTCATTTTCACATTTCAAGGAAATTTTCCTCTTGTTTTTCTTCCAGCCCACGCCAGACTTCAAAACCTCTAGCTTTTCAAAGCACTCCCGCTGGGGTGGGGATTTTTCCCTCCTATATTTTTCCTCCACAAATGATATGCCATAAAGAAGAGACAAAGAGGAAAAACCAGTGATTGGATAATTCTGCTCCATCCACAGAGAGACCAGGGACTGGGGTGGCTAAGGAAAGCCATGCAAATAGATAGGTGATGATTTGAAGTCACCACATCAAAATCCATTCCATGGATCTGAACTATTGTATTTTGAGAATTCCAGTTATTTATCTTTAAAAAAAAAAAAAAAGATTTATTTATTTATTTTACAGAGAGAGTGTGCACGAGATGGGGAATTGGGAGAGGCAGAGAGAAAACCTCAAGCAGACTCCCTGTTGAGTGTGGAGCCCTACATGGGGCTCAATCCCAAGGATCCTGAGATCATGACCTGATCCGAAATCAAGAGTTGGCCTCTTAATTGACTGAGCCACCCAGGCTGCCCCAGTTGTTTATCTTTTTAAGCATGGGAGGAGGAGACACCGTTTGAGCATTACTATGAAAGAGCTTCATAGAAAATATCTTGGCAAAATGACAGCGACAGCCAGGAGAGAGGTTTGTTTAAAAACTACTTTGAAGATTAAGAGGCACAAATTTCCAGTTATATTGTAATAACATCCAGTTACATTACTTCTAGTAATATTGTAATAACTTTGTACCATGACAGATGGTAACTACACTTATCATGGGAGTGAGCATCTTACAATGTATGTAATTGTTGAGTCACTATGTTATACACCTGAAATTAATATTGTATGTCAACCATACTTCAACTAAAATGCAAAGAAAAAACTAAAAAAAAAAAAAAGACAAAAAAAAAAACTACTTCGAGCCTTTTCTCTTAAGATTTTTGTACAGAATCATTTCTATCACGGTGATTTTTCCTATTATTTAATCAGCCGTGGCCAAGAGCAAGTCACAGTACGTGGAGGCAGAGCTCTCATACAGGCCCACAGACAGCAGGATTATTTAACTGCTACAGAATGAAGCAGAACTCAGACCGGGTTGGGGTTCTACCACTTACTTGCTATGTGATCTCAGGCAGATCCAACAGCCTTCTGAGCCTTGGTTTCCTCATCCTTAAATGGAGGGCAATGATCCCTACCACCCAGGGTGGTTGTGACGATTCAGGGGGAAAACTGGCATGTTAACTGATGTGCCATTAATCTCGGGTATTTATCTGAATAAAGAAATACATGGATTTGGAGCCAATAAACAGAGGCTAAAGATCCAGGTCCGGCATTTCCCAATCATGTGGCTTTGGACAACTCACACACATCATTTGTCTGTATTCCATAAAATAGGATGACAGTACTTCCCCAGATTAAGCAGCATGATGTATTTGACATTCAGCTTAGTCTTTATCCTCCAGAAAGCAGGCTGAGGCAAGGACTAAAGTGCTGCTTCGTGTTGGAGGTGCAGGCCAAGGGAGGCCAGTGGGAGGTGAGCGGAAGAAATATGGAAACGAATGTGACGTGTACATTGCTGTGGTGCCACTCTTCGTGAGGAGTGGCAAAGAGAGATTCATCCTGCAAAGGCACATTCTTTCCTTGAGTAGATAAGACTTCATGGAAGGTATTCAAGTAGACACTGCCACTCAGCACTCCACAGGAGGAGAAGAGAGAAAGGTGTCTGCCTTGTTCCTCCTGGTTCTGCCCCACTGGTCAAGGTTCACCCCATGGGGAGTTACCCTCCCACAGATGAGTGCAATCATTTGGCCCCTGAATAGCTGATTAGGAAGTATGTCATCTGTCCCAGCAGAAAGGTGCCTTCATGTGGTCTGGCTTGGCCTATGGGCCATGTGGGTCAGGCAAGCCTGGACCTTGTGACCCCAGACAGCTCACGGAGCTCTGTCACCACATGGCCTCAGAACACCCCAGTCCTTCCATGCTGTGCTCTACCCTTGTGTGAAGGAGGAGGGAACATCAACTGCACACACCAGGAGTGAGACTCCAATTTTTACAAGCACTTTAAAGTTTAAGTGTGACCTGTCCATTTTAGAAACAAGGAACTGGAGGCCCAGCAAGGGAAACAAACTTCCCTAAGTCACACAGCTGTCACTGGCAAAGTCCCTCAGACCTGTGCTCCTCCAGCTCCAACATAGTCCTCAATCTACTTGTCAGTCTTGTTAAAAAGGAGATTCTGATCCAGTACATCTAAGCTGAGACAAAGATGGGAGTCTGTGGACCACTTTTTGAGTAGCAAGGTTTCAACTGCCACAGTCACCTTGGAAATCCACACTAAGCACCACATAAATGAGACTTGGCATCCTTCCTTCTTTCATCCGCTGCCTTAATTCAGATTTGCTCTCCTTAACCACACTTGCACCTGATTCTGTCCTGCTTCTGAACTTCTGCTGACTTTGCCTGTTATTTTCTTAATGCTGTCCTTGCTGCCCTGGACTTCACGAGGTGACCTAATGCTTCTCTCCTTTCTTGGCTAAGATTCTGGCTACCCTAGACAGTCCTATTTGAGCATATCACTTCAGCTATGCTGCCTCAAGCTGCTTTGAGTTAAATGCTCTCTTTCTATAACTTGGACCCTCCAGCCCCAATGCACTCCTTGTGGTCAGTGCCTCTAATGGGCTACATCTTCTTCTTTTGTGTGAAAACCACACTGCAGAGATCCTGGGTCTTTCATGCACTTTCCACTATACCACCCAGCCTTCATTCTAAGAAGTAATAAGGCTGAAGGGGATTGGTAGGGCACAAAAATATTTTTGTGCTGGAATGTGCGCTTGTTTCCAAAAAAACAAAGCTTATGGTCAAACAGGAATACTCTGGTTTCCTAAAACTCACAACCAAAATAGACTTTCTTTCCTGTTTACCCTATGTATGAATCAGATTATGCTTCAGTTACTGATTTGCTGAATGAATGACTAGAAGCAGATCGGAAATATTTATTAAGGCCTATTATCTTCAACAACATAGCATACAGAACAAAATGGCCTAGAGTTGGTCAGTAAAGGAGAAACTGAGTCCTCATACGGTTGGTGTAAGGATTAAATAAGTTCATCATTTAACCATAAGCCATTTAAATTTTTCCCGCCACATAATAAGCACCCAGCAAATGTCAGCCAGCATTATATCAGCAGAAACTCCACCCCTCTCACTCCCACTCAATAAATTATATTGGAATGCAAGCAAGTGAGAGTGAAAAGAGAAAACAAATCTTAATAAACTTAAGAAGATTAAAGTCATAACAGGCATGTTTTCCAACCACATCGGCATATATTACAGATATAGCAGGTCAGCACTTACGCTAATTTTATCAGGAACTGAGATTGTTAGCGTGTAAGAAAAAAGATACAAGTATCAATCCAATAAAGTTAAATGAAACTGTATTACTACATTTGGATTGGAAATGATTGACTCAATTCTGTGATTTTTTTTTTTTTTTAAACCAAATCTTCTCTAGTTAAGTCCACTGAGAGAGCCTAGAAGCAATCACAATCTCACAGCACAGGGGATCACTGGCACCCAAATTGTGGCTTGTCAATAGCGCTCCCCTCCAAAGCGAATAGCCATTCCTCTGAGCAATGGATGATGGCTAAGATACGGAGCAAAAAGCTTTCTAGGGGATTCCTGTACCAGGAGGTAGGAAAGCTACCAAGGACTACTGATGGCTTGATAAAAGGACTCATGGCTGCAACAATGATCACTGCAATGTATCGAAATACATTGCATTCAAAACCTCATGTGTTCATCATGACAGTCAACAGGAAAATACATAAATAACCTCAACATTCTCAGTGTTCACATTAGTGGTAACTAGGCACCAACTCCTAACTGAATATCAGCAATTAAAAAAAAAAGCAGCAGCATTTATCCTGCCTTTTCTCAAAGAAATAGGTTTCAGGATAATCAGATATTCACAATTTGTGAGCATAATTGGTCCTTACAGAGTAATTCCAGCCCATACATGTGAAAGGATGATGGAATTTTAAGAATTGCCACTTTTCAACCCCTAATGAAATAATTCACTCAAGCAAAGATTATCTGTAGATGAAACCATTAGATGAAAGGTCAAAGGGACATTTTAGAATGGAGATATCAGGATATCACCATCTGAACCCCCAGATCAAATTAGCATCATTAACACTGCTCAGACTTCACATGGCTTCTAATGCGAAGCAACATGAAGGACAAGGAGCCAATAACGAAATATTCTTGAAAAAGAAGTTGGACTTGAATCCCATCAAGACTTTAGGGGCACCTGGGTGGCTCAGCCACTGGGCATCTGCCTTCAGCTCAGGTCATGATCCCAGGGTCCTGGGGTTGAGCCCTACATCGGGCTCCCTGCTCCCTGGGAAGCCTGCTTCTCCCTCTCCCACTGCCGCTGCTTATGTTCCCTCTCTCCTCTCTCACTGTCTCTCTCTGTCAAATAAATAAACAAAACTCTTTAAAAAAAGAAAAAAAGACTTTAGAACGAACTTCAAAGTTTTACTGTAAACAAGAGTAGAGAAATCAATTAAATGACACCACGATGAAGCAAATATAGACAAATTCAAAATGTGGGACTTTCTCTAAGACCTGGTTTCTTCAATAAGAAAATGGTATCAAAAGGGGGAGGTCAAGGAAGTAGAGAGAGGGGCGGCTGTTCTAGATTTAAGACAAGATTAAAAAACACAACAACCAAATGTAATATATGTTGATCTTATTTAGATCCTGATTTAATCAACAACAGTAACATCACGTTTTTTAGATAATTGGAGAAATTTGAGTATGGTACCAAGACATCAGAGTGAATTTTTGTAGGTATGATGATAACCCTATGGTTAGCTAAGAAAATGTCTATATTCCTGAAAGATGTATCCTGAACTATTCATAAGAGAAATGACATGAGATCTGGAATTTGAAAAAACAACACTTGAATAAAGTTTGGGCAGGGGATGGAGACAATGAAGAAAGAGAGGCAAAATTCCGGTATATATAGGGTGTTAGAGTTTAAAAACTGTATTATGTAATAATAGTAGTAGTAAGTAGTACAACCTCGCCATGTTTGTATATGTTTAAAAGTTTTTATAATAAAAATATTTTTAGGGGCGCCTGGGTGGCTCAGCCAGTTAAGTGTCTACCTTCCACTCAGGTCTTGATCTCAGGCTCCCCACTGCTGCTCGCCCTGCTTGTTCTTTCTCTCTCTCTCTCAAATAAATAAGATCTTTACTAAAGATAAGAATATTTTTAAATAACATAGGAAAACCTTGAATCAGACTTAATATACATTTTGTTAAAAATCATTTACAAACCTTGATTGTTCTTTTTTATTAATAGCAAAAACTACCCTGTTCCACCACCCACCGCCATGCCAAGTAAGGCATCATGTTTGCTAACCACTGATGCTCTGTGTGCTCTATGCCTGCACAAACTGGTTTGAATTAAATGAGTGTGCTCATTTGTCACCCACCAGACTACAACTTGGGAGCAAGAACTGTGTCTTATTCAAGTTTGAATCCCAGTGATGGTACATAAACAGTGCTCAGAGGAGATGCACATAATATGTGAATATTCCTAAGAATCCACCAGAGATTATTCAAAACGCTGATACCTGGGCATTAACCCTAGAACTTCTGGTGCAGAGAATCTGAGGCTGGGGTGAAGGGGAGCGTCTGGGGAATCTTCACTTTTACTAAATTTTCCAGTGATTCCTATGCACATTATTTGGAGCCCACACCTTGAGAAACATTTACTTATTAAACAGTCACGTAGGACAGTTTCATGGGGAGCTCAGGAATAAGTAAAGCCAATAAATAAATGGATGGCATGTGTGCAGTTATACACATCAGTTTCAGAGGCTCTGATTTCTGAGGTTTAAATAATGAGAAGGACCGATTACTAAATGCAAAGGAAGCAGAGCGGCTTCAAATGCAGCATTTGATTTCAATTTTATCTTTACTTAAATGGAAACTTCTGCAGGAGTCAAAAGCAAAGCTTGTTGATTACAGACAGCGCAGCTATGGATAAATGTAAATCCTAGCTTTCTAGACAGCTTTGTGAGAGGGATAAGGAGCACACGGCACTAGCTAGCATGATTATACAAGGCATGTGCTTATAATAAGACTTAGACAAATATGGGCTTCCTCAGGGTCCAATTATAAAATTTCTCATTCTCTCCCATCAGCCCCATAGGAATCTGCTTGAATCTGCCAGCTCATTGATTGGAGTAATATTGTTTCTATACAATTTCTTAACCCATGCCAACATACTGTTAGTGGTGGGTAGTTTGTTGCCTGATGACCCTAGAATTGCCCACCACTACAGTTCAAATAGAGGATAGATAGATGGTCAGTGAATGACCATGCTGCCAAAGAGATCCCACTCAGCATCTTGGGGAGAAAGGCCAAAGTTCCTGTTGTCCCTTGTTCCTCCTGTGTCCCATGCTCGGCAAATGCTCTGCTTCTGCATTTTGGTTCTTCTCCCATGTCTCTGTTTGACCAGGTCCCAGTCATCCACTGAGCCTCAGCCCCAGGATCAGCTGTGCAGGGAAGCTGATTCTTCCCGGTTCTTGTCTAAGCAGACTGAACTTACCTCCATTGTAATATAATCAACCATTACATTTTGTTATCGCTGCCTCAACTGTGAGAGCCACATCTCCCTCTCTGCCATATCCCAGGTATCTTGCACCAACCTAACACATTGTAGATATTCAACAAAGGAAGTACAACTGACTGGATGACTTAAGGAATGAGTATGGAACCCACAAGTCTGGGTTACTCAACTAAGCCAATTCGAGTGAAGTATATCCCTGAGTTGAAATATTAGAAACGTTTTCAGGACTTTCTAAAATATTAGAGAATTAGAGAAAAGCCACAAGACAGGAAATGGATACGAGTGTTAGTTTCTCAAAAAGCAACTGGAAGTGAATTTAAAAAACCACAGACAGATTAATGTGTAACTGATTACTACCAAATTTAGGAGCATTTTAAAAATGAAAAAGTGATCACTGGGATATACATAGCTTTTCAAATCATAATTCTGGACAAATCCTCTCCCATTCAAGCATTTGAGAAATCTTATATCATGTCCTTGTGAAAAGAGAAAAACATTAGCAGGAAGATTATACCATTTGGATAAATCTGTACCTGGTCAAAAATCATGTAGTAATGAATGTATCACAATTTGTCTAGCAGGAGAGTGCTGTTCCCACTTCTTGGCTTTTCCTGTTTAACAACTTTAACGTAAAGATTTATAAGATAAGTTTATTAAATACATTCATCCATTCAAGAGACAACTGCTGAACACTTACTTTGTACTTTCCCGGGACAAGGTCACTGCATAGTAAACAGCCAATTATACTACAATGTGATGGACACCATCACAGATTCTGAAGCACAATGCCCAGAGGCTGACCTTGAAATCACTGTTGTTAATAAGGGCCCCGGGGAATCCTTATTGTTACCAGGCAAGATTTGGGAAACCGTGGTGGACAACACAATCAAGTTTAAAATAGCTCTATCCAAAAGTGAGTAAATGTAATTAAGGGAAAAAAATAAAAGCAAATCTTTAAAACACCTCCACTGGCAAGAACAATGAGTTGAAAGCTGGGAGAAATGTAATGATAGCCAAAAATTGGTCATAACCTATTATACAACAAAATAATGTATGTGATCTGGTGTGACAGGTCTGTTAAAAGGCAGGCATATCCACACACTCTCTAACTTACTATCTTTACCACAATAGGAGATGAAAATAGAGTATGACCATAACAATACAATTTATTTTTGAGGCTCAGTGGCCTCATCTATCTCAAGGGCATAATAATAGGACCTGCGATGAAGAGTTGTGTAGGGTCTCCAGGTATGGTTGTACAGGAGAAAATAAAGAGTATCTGCTTATCAAGTATTTATTGAGTGGCTACCATAGTCTCATGATAGGCTCTGGACATTCATAAAGCACTCTGCACTATGCTTAGCACATAGTAGATGTACCCCAAAACTGGCAGGAATTCTTATTATTACAAGCCCAGTTGTACTGATCCTAGTTATCCATCCTGCATCTAGAAAGAGAAATTGCACCTGCTTTTTAAGGCTCAACAATGGGAGGGTCTATGCTGGCTACTGTAGTTAGCACATCGTAAATCTCTTCAGAGCTCTTCCCTTATCGAGTGTCATTGAGAGTTCCAGCCTCTCAGGCTGATGTTGCTTCTGTTTGGCTTCTTAGGAGAATCAAGTGTTTTGAAATCAAGTCATGATTAGTTCCCTGCCTAGACGAGCTTTCACTGAAATTCCTCACGTCTGAACTTCTAAGCATCGTTAACCTGTAACATACAATCTAGCACTTAATTTCAGCATCTTGGAGTAGAAAGAATGATCAAGGTTATTTTAAAAGGTATAGAGCTTGGGCTTTTTGGAGTCAGACAGTCCCGTGTTCAAACTCCTACTTGTCTGAGCTTGGGAAAGTTATTGTGATTCCTAAGTTCAATGCAGTACTGGCTGACCTAATGAGATTATGTACCCAGCAGGAACTCATGAAACAGGAGTGGTCAACAGCATCCTCAAAAATAGGTTACTCTATTCAGCCATCAAAAAGAATGAAATCTTGCCATCTGTAACAATGTGGATGGAACTAGAGGGTATTATGCTAAGCAAAAGAAGTCAGAGAAAGAAATACCATATGGCTTCACTCATGTGGAACTTAAGAAACAAAATAAGAGAACACAGGGAACAGAAGGAAAAATAATATAAGACACAGAGAGGGAGACAAACCATAAGAGACTCTTAACTCTAGGGAACAAACTGAAGGTTGCTGGAGAGGAGGTGGGTTGGGGAGGGGTAACTGGGTGACGGGCACTAAGGAGGGCACTTCATGTAATGAGCACCGGAATTTTTTTTTTAAAGATTTTACTTATTTATTTGAGAGAGAGAGTGCCCAAGCTGGGGGTGGGGGAGGAGGGAGAGGGAGAAGCAGACTCCCTGCTGAGCAGAGAACCTAAAGCGGGGCTTGATCCTAGGACCCTGAGATCATGACCTGAGCCAAAGACAGATGCTTAACCATCTGAGCCACCCAGGTGGCCCCTGAGCAGTGGATGTTACATGCAACTGATGAATCACTAAATTCTACCTCTGAAACAAATAACACACTATATGATATATAAATTGAATTTAAATAAAATTTAAAAAAAACTAGGCTGCTCATTGGTTCACACTCCTCCAGGCATTGAACCTAAATTCTCCTTCCTCTAATTTTGTTCTTTCCAGTGGTCTAAAATCACCCTCTGAAGGTGGATAGAGTCAGTTTACTTCCTATCTTTCCCTGGAAAAGCTCTTTCGATAGTCAAAGATAGCACTCATGTCTCCCTACGGTGACGAACTACCCTGGTTTACCAGGACTCAGGGGTTCCCTAGGATACACGACTTTCAGTGCTAACATTGGGAAAGTTCCAGGCAAACCAAGATGGTTGGTCCCCCTACCCCCCCTTTCTTCTCCGGGCTGAATATTCCCATGGTCTTCAATCATTGCTTTTGTGACACATTGTGTGGTCCCCTCATCATCCTATTATCCCTTCCCATAGGCATTCACTTTTTTGTAATGTCCCTCTAGAATTTGCCACAAACCAAGAATGGGATTCATGAGTCATGGATATATATGCATTTAACTTGCCCAAGCAGTGCCAGATCGTTCTTCAGAATGACTACACAAGTCTACACTCCCACCAGCAGTCCATGAGGGTTTCTAAGCCCCTTCTCCCTGATAACACTTGATATTATATAGCTAAAAAATGTTTGCCAACCTAATTATGATGCCAAAGTAAAAAGCACATTTTTAGTGTCCCATTACCCTGCAGGAGCTAACTGAACTTGATCTCGGACAAATTTTTCTGGTGTTTCTGACATGGACTGCTGCCAAACTAACTCTCCTCAAGCCAGTATTTCCATTCTGTATATAAACTTAAATTCTGGACTTGACATTTATCTTTGTAAACTGTTACTTTAATAGTATTAGCCCAGTGTTCTGATCTATCAAGATTATTTTAAAGTCTTTATTCTATCGTCTATTTTTTAATTGCCCCTTTCAACTTTGGGAGAGTAAAAGAAAAGGAAAAGGGTGTTAATTTTCTATTTTACACACAGGAAACTGAAGCTCAAAGAAGCTAAGTGACTTGCTCAAAGCCTTGCCGTGATCAGTGGGAGAGGCAGGCTTTGCACCAGGTATGTTGGGAAGCCAAAGCCTCTCACACACAGGATTATACCATGCTTTGCAAAATCACTCGTAGGGGGTATCTGAGGACTAATCCAGAGTCCTTTCAGTTTAACAATTTAAAACGCTATTTTCAGAATCACAGTACCTTTCCTGACCCTTGTAAATAAAGCCTAATGAAAAGACACCAAATGCAGCTTACTGGAAAGATTTTCAAAATCTCGAAAGATATCATTGCAAAAAATGAGTTGCTCACTAAAAAAGTGTTCAAGATAGTAAAAGTGTGGGTTTTTTTTTTTATGATCTGCACATTTTTGCACCTGTCACCCACCTGAAAATCTTCTTCATCCATCTAGAAAATTCCGGTTCATCTCCCAACACTGGAATCAATGTGATCTCTTCTGTTTTGTCTGCTTTGACCGCTCCCCCCCAGAGAAATTTAAATCTAAGTACTTCGATTCTAGAAACCACTCTCTTGACCCTTATACACATAAACTAGCATGAGAAGAAACATGAAAGCAAACATATAAGATGATATAATTTACCTTACAACAGACGTATGGCAAAGGCACAAAAAAACATAGAGAAAGAAGCACCTGATTCGGCTGGGAGAGTCATGGAAGGTTTTCAGAGGAAGTGACTGTCGAACTGACTCTTGAAGAAGGAGCAGAGTTCGCCAGGTGGACCAAGTGAGGAGAGAATTTCAAGCAGAGAAGAAAGCAACAGCTAAAGCTGGGGAGGAAGGAAAGAGCATCTTTCTCCTAAAGGCACAATGATACACTCTTTCTCCAATCGAAGTCAATCGAAGGATGCCTTTTGGAAAAATAAGTCTGGATCTTAGACATCATCTTTGCAGTAAATTTTTATTTTATGCTTAAAGGTCAAAAAAACAGCTGGTTATCACCAATCAATCAGTGGTATAGCTAGGATTAATGGTGTTTCCCAAAATTCTCTGATAAGAATTGTCTGGGGCTCTTACTAAAAACATAGCTTCCCAGGTCTTCTGGAGCCTTTTAATCAGTGGCTGTGAGAAGAAACCAGGAACTAGCAATATTTAACAAGTACCCCCAGGAGATTCTCATTATCAGAGAAGTTTGGCCAATACTGAGCTAGCCTGGGTGCTAAAGTTCAGGGCCTTTCCCACCAACCTTTGCCGAGGAGGCAGACTCTGGCATGGAAGGCAGCCTTCTAGTCAGTTAACAATTAAATCATATGGACCACCACCCTGGATAACTCCAAGATGTATTTCATTAAAGGATATGACTTGTGGGGTCAGCAACCTTGTACCACATTTCTCTTTACAGACCCAGTGACTGACACTTTTCCTACACTGTCCCATCTAATCCCCTCTAAGATCCTGCAAGGTGGATATGTTCTACATTGTAAAGATTTGGAAACTAAAACTTAAGAAGTTCAGAGACATGTAAAAGGTCCTGCAGTTTATAGTAAGTAGCCACCTTGGAATTCAAAACCAAATCCACCTGAGTCCATGCTCGTCCCATTATCCTGGCTTCTGGAAAGATCTATGGTATAGCCTGTCCTCAGAGAGTCAATCTATACAAATGGTTAGCCATAGTTGAAATCTGCAAGACTTGACTCAGGATCTTGCAATTTCAGGTTGACCCCTCACTGACCTCTACTCCCCATCCCACCTGCTTCATACCAAAAAGCTACCCTGTTTGCTCTTTGCCACTCTGCTACAATTTTCCACCCTAGATTATTTGTGGCTATAACAAGCAAGGCCACGCCAATGCCTGGCATTAAAAAAAAGCATGAGCCTTCATTCCTGAGGTAATGAGATCTTTTTTTTCCAGTTCCTTCCTCTAAAGTTCATGAACTTAATAAAAAATAAAATAAGACTGGCTCTATTACAGCCCAGACCTCTGCTGCAGGAAACCAGGGCCGACTGGGTAAAGGCAGTGCCTGAATGAAAAAGAAAACATATTCACAGATCAGCTCCGTCTTTACTGACCAAATCTATAGAAAACCACAGTGGGAAGCACCAAGGCCTGCCTCTGAGCTTCCTGACTACACACTGCAGGTAATACTCATGGCTCAAGGGCAAAGTGGACCTAGGGACAGAGATGTTTACATTTTCTTCCCCTTGGAAGTAGAGCTTTAGAGAAGCCTGACACTCAACCCTAAGTGACTGGAGACTTGCATCCATCCGATCCCTGTATACCACAACTGCCCAGAATAGTGTGAAATACCCAGGAGTGGCCCACACTCTGACCTCCTTGGCCTCTTGTTCCTCAATGCCAGTGGCCATTGTGGCATGCTTGTGCAGCTGCCCAATAATGGCCCACAGTGGCCCTTGTCGTCATTCCCATGGCTCCGCCTCTGAGACTCTTCAAGTCCACTACCCCCCTCTTGTATCCCCAGCTCCAGCAGGTCACTCATGCAGCTCCTGCTGTATGGCCCCACTGGGCCCTCCAGGAACTTGACTTACCCGTCCCTCAGTCCCCTGCTAGCATTCACACACCTATTCAGCAGACACCCTCCAAATGCCAATCATGATCCTGGCATGAGAGATTCACCTTGAAAAAAGCACCATCCCTGCTTTCACAGACTAGCCTCAGCCTCTTCCTGGCCAACCTAGACCACCCTTTCGCCAGCCTAGACATCCTTCATCTGCTCCACACACTCATCCTCACTACTTGAGCTGCCAAACTGCTGGAGAAGTTTGCCTAAGGATACTGAATTGCACTAGAAAAGAATTAGCAAGTTCTGTCTTCCTTTCAGCTTCTACCTTGGGAGGCTGCAAGGAGGTATGTGGAAGAGAAAGAATGTAAAACCCCTAATAGGCTGGGTAACACCTCTAGGTATTCAACAGATCCCACCACCACCCACCTGTTGTTTGGAATCAGGCCTTTCAGTTGAACTTGAATTCCGGCAGTGCCTTTAATCACTGTGCGCTCTGAGCCACCGCCCCCTCATCTGTAAAATAGCAGTAAAATAACCTCATGAGGCTGTGGGGAGGATTTAGGAACAAATATGTCAACAATGCATTAGTTCCACTGGGCCTTTCCTAAATGAAAGTGGTCTGTCTGGGCTTAGATCCTGCACCGCTGCCGAAGTTCTAGGTGGTTTTTCTGATCAGCAGCTTCACCCTGTTGGATCTGAGGAGCTCAGCTGATGACAGGTTTAAGACCTGCTAGGCTCCTAGAACCCGTGCCACTGCCTCCTAATTCCCAGCTAAGACCATGGAGAAGATTGAGGAGAGATTCAGAAAACAACTATCAGGAGCCCCTGAAGCCTGGGAGGTTTCGTGTAAGGGAAATGTAACTTTTCAGTGCCCGGAGCTCAGTGCTCCCAGGCCCTGAGACCCTCATCCCAGATGTGGTGGGCAGTGATGAGGAGGAGTGTGTTGCATTTCCTATGAATTAAGCCATCAGGCCCAGAGAACAATGTCGTCATTGATGGGGAAAGGTCGCTGAAATTCCAAGGACACTTGAGGCCTTTCATGGGGCTGAGACAGAGATGCCTAATATTAATCCTATGTAATATGAGTCTCTGACAACCCACTTTCTAAGGGGCCTGCTGGCAGCTCAATTGACCATTCACTGTGATTCAGTGCATCCTCAAGGAAGTGGTTTGGAAGGGAGAGAGTCTCATTTTTTTAATCTATGATCCAAAGCTCCCCCAAAACATATTAGCACAGGCCATTCTGATTCTTGGGGGGGAAATGCTTCACTGTATTGAAGGCGTACTTAATTTGGGGTGGGAGGGACCAATCTCCGAGCACAGTGAAATTAATGTTCTTTCATTTATTAAGCACACCCCAATGTGGTGCCGAATGCAACTAATGCATGGACTCTTTCTGCTGCCCCCCCGAATGATGACCTTGGATCTAGGGCCATCTCTTTGCACTCTTTACACTGGGGCTTTAGGGGTCCCTCATTTATGTGACAAACATTTCATGGGCACATCCCCTAAGCCAGGCACTGGGGTGAGGGATAAAATGGCAAACAAGACAGAGCCATTCTCCCCCCGTACGCAGTTTATGAACTAAGTAGTAAGTCAAACCATGACTTTTATTACAACGTCAAGCTAGGGGATCTCCAGGACCCTGTGAGTACATACAACAGGCATTCCAACCTGTAAGGGCAATTTGAAAAGCATCTTTGAAGAAACTGACATTTCAGCCAAGACTGAGCAGAAAGCTGAGTTAGCCTAGGGAAGGAGAACCGGGAAATAAGGGACCCAAAAGGAGAGCACTGTAACTGGGTTGCAGGGAATGAGGGGTCAAAGAGGTCCGCCTTGGCCGATGCAGGCCCGGCTAATGGAGGGAAGGGCTGCTCTTACCACTCCCTTCCAGCTTATCAGGGTGCACACAATTTTCAGACCTTCTTCGGCTTCACGCGTGGCAATCGAGAGTCCTCGGTGAGACCCCAGTCCTAAACCACCTCTCAGAGTCCCAGTGGAGGGAGGCAAAACTTTCCAGGGGCCCACTGGTTGGGGGGTGGGGGGGCACTGAGGCCACAACCACTTGTGTCTCCTGGGTCTGAATCCTGTGAACGAGGAATGACAGTGAACTGGGGAGATGAAGGTGGTCTGTATAAATTGAAATGGCAAGGGGCACCATCCCTGCTTTCACAGACTAGCCTCAGCCTAGTTTCAGAAACGGCAAGGGGCAGCTACATTCCTCTACTCCCTTTCTGTATCTTGGTGAGTGAGAGATATGACCTTCAGGAGAGTGGGAGCACCATAAGTGAACTGTTTCCTCCTAATGGAATCCTCATCTTCTGCCTTGGAAGTTTCCAGGAAACACGAAGAGCAAGGGAAGAGCTGAAGGATAGGAGTTTGACCAACACTATTGTTATTTTCAACAATGAGAAAAAAGTCGACAGAGTAAACTTCAGTGGTGACCTTGACACTGACACCAAGCCATGATGGAGATGAGGTGATCAAGAGGGAAACCTCAGGACATCAGAAAACGAAGTGCTAGTGACCAGGAGGACAAGATCACTCCCCTGGCTGCCTTTTTGTGGACAGTTTAGTGAAAGTCCACAGTTTCTCTGAGATTCGAAAAGACACAGGTCGAACCCTTCTTTGGCAATTACTTAATAACACACTCAGCAAACATATGCTAGATGGGGTGTGTCTGCCGAGTGAAGGCCTGAGTGTGATGAGAGCCCAGAAGAGAGTCACCTGCCCCAGCCTGTGGCAAGTTTGGAAGGCTTCCCAGAGGAAGGATACCCGAGCAGATATAGCACACATCCAGTGTATGATATAGAACAGGAGCGCCTGGCTGGCTCAGTCGGTTAAGCGGCTGCCTTCGGCTCAGGTCATGATCTCAGGATCCGGGGTTGAGCCCCGCATCAGGCTCTCTGCTTGACGGGGAGCCTGCTTCCTCCTCTCTCTCTGCCTGCCTCTCTGCCTACTTGTGATCTCTCCTCTCTGTCAAACAAATAAATAAAATCTTAAAAAAAAAAAAAGAACAGAAGCATGTAGTACACCATAGTGTGAACTCTAGAGCCAGACTGCCTGGGGTCAAAGTGGGCCCTGCCAATTACCAGCTATGTGACCCTGGGCAAGTTCCCCTAACCTTGCTGTGCCTTAGTTTCCTCATCCATAAAATAAGAATAATGGTACTTCATTCACAAGCTTGATGTGAGAACTTTCATGAAGAGTTAACACATGCAAAGTGTACAGAACAGTACCCAGTATGTGGTAAGTGCTACATAAATGTTAGCTATGATTAAGGAGTTGTGTGATTAATTTTTTTAATTAATAGATTTTTCTAAGCAGTTTCAGGTTTATTAAATGATTGAGCAAAAAGTACAGAGTTCCCACTTACCGCTCCCCTCCACATACAATTTCCCCTACTGTTAGCATCTTGCATTAGTCCAGTACATTTGGTACAATATTGGCATATTACTAACTGAAATCCACAGTCTGCAATAGAGTTCACACTCTGTGTTGTGCCTTCTATAGGTTTTGATAAATGGACCTCATGTATCAGCTATTATTCTATCATACAGAATAGTTTCACTGCCTAAAAATCCTCTGTGCACTTATATGTTCCTCCCCCAATTTCCTATCCTCTGGCAACCACTGATCTTTTTACTGTCTCCACAATTTTACCTTTTCCATAATGTCATATAGTTGTCATAGGGCCTGTAGCCTTTCAGACTGGCTTCTCTCACTTAGCAATATACATTTAAGTTCCCTCCATATCTTTTCCTAGGCTGTGTTTTAATAAAGGGTTAGGTATATTCACACCAAGTTGAATGACAATACTCAAAGGAAGCTGAATAAACGATCTTTACCTCATGGCTCCATGGAAAGTTCCGCAAAACTTTGCCTTTGGAACTCTACTATTTCTAATCCTCCAGTGAAGGCTTTCCCACCACTAAGGCTTCTTGCCTCTAGTGAAGTGACCCCTTTAAAATACAAATGTTTCTAGGAGACCACATTTTAAATATGACCTAGACCAATAGCATTTTTTAGGTCTAGACCATAGCATTTTTCAGTGAGAACAAGCCTGAGCATCAACAGTTACCAAACCTTTATTTTAGGGAGACTCAGAAGGACAGAAAGCTAGCTGAAGACTATACAATCAAAACCAAGTGACATGTCACTCCCAGTGTATTACTTGTCACCTGAATGCAGGTTTGACTAGGCAGTAACCACACACCCTGATCAAAAATCTAAAATGCAGGGTTCAATAAAAGATCTTTTGAATTTCACCCATGATCATATACATCATTTAATTATTTAATGTAGAATGCTTTTCAATAATAACAACATTTAAGTAAATCAGGACTATTCCTTTACAAATATATGTAAGACAGGTGTGCAGTTTCACTTAGTTTATCAGGTGTGCAGATATGCAGGTGAAAATAGTGCAAGCTTGCAGAAGTTAGGCATAAGCCACTGCCTGAGGCAATCAAGGAAGACTTCCCAAAAGAGGTGACATTTGATTAGGCCTGAAGGATAAGCATGTATAGGTGGGAAGGGACTATAGACAACCAAGAGAACCTGGGATGAGGAAAGTGTATGTTTATCCAGGAAGAGTGAGCAGTCCCACCTGGCTGAGAAGAGGGCATACCGGGTTATGGTGTCAGGATGACTGCAGGCGACAGAGAGCTTGGGCTGGGAAGCATCATCTCGAGGCTGACCCTCTACCTCACCACTGTTCCCAGGCCTGGGGCTGCTCCGCTAGTGTAAGTGTTGAACACCACTCCCTGAACACTTGCCAGCAGGTTCTAGAGAGCTCAAGGACTTCGGCTTCCTCCCTGTGTCCTTGGCTGCTAGGTGTCCTCATTGTGCCCCCTAAGGAACAAGTTTCCTTGTTCCTGAAGGGCAGACAATAGAATTCTTCAGAGACTTCTCAGGAATGAGATGTCCTGGGGCAGCCTTAATTCAGCCTGGGGGTAGAGGGTGGGCTTTCCTTCCAGGAAATCCAGCTTGCTAACAAACTGCCTCCCCACCCTCCTTCTCTACCCCTGCCCAGGGCTTCCAGCTCCCACTTCCTCCTCCCTAACAGGGCAAGCTCCCAGCCAGCCTTCACAATAGAGGAGGGCCTGAAGCGACTTTGCATATTCAATTCCAGACTCCTGGGTGAGGCAGCTCTTTCAACCAGCCTCCCCAACCCTGTCAGAGCAAGGAAAGCTCAGGGTCTGCAGAATCCCATTCAAATAAACACCAAATCAATAAGCAAAGGCCTTGTCAAAGAGGAGTCAAGAGTGCAGTTGACCAGGTGGGGCTCTTGGGAAAGGGAGGGCTGTTGGGGCTGATTTCCCACCAGCCTTTCCAGTACCTGACTCCCTCCTGAAAACACACACAACACACACACGCCATACACACAATACATGTGCAATGCACACAACACACACTACACACACACACACACACACACACAGCCCACAGGTGGCCTTCTTGTTCCCTGCCCTCACACCCAATACCACTCCCCACTGCCAATCATCCCTGACCCCCCCACAGCTCCATTAATTCTTACACTATCAAGTACCTCAACACCCCGGCCATGAAGTGTGGAGAAGGGCTTTCCAATCAGATGGACTGGGGTTGGATGGCAGCTATATCCCATATCTATGTGCTGTCCTAGAAACCTCTCTCAACCCCACTTCCTCACCCACAACCTGGAGAGAAAGAAAAGAAAAGATTCAAAGATATAAGATATGTAAATAACAAAGAACAGTTGCTGGCACTAGTATAATCCCAGGTTATTTCCCTCCTGCTGCCTCCCTTAACAAATTAAACTCTTGCCTTCAAATAAGCACAGCATTGGAATGTTCCTTAAATATCAACAAGAGGCAGTAGGATGGGGAGAGGAAAGGCTCAGAGGCAAATCCTGTTTCACTGAGGCTAATTTATATTGTAAAGATCAGAAACCCCACTCCAACTGCCTGGAGAGAGGGAAAAAGAAACTATTGCTTTGGCAAAACTGATCAATACTCCTAAAATCTCTCCTTCCATTCTTCCTTTTTGTCATAGAGCTCCTGTCTCCTAGTGACACACAGGCTGTGGCTATCTCTTCCACACACACATGTGTTCCAGAGAACACATTTCCTAGCCTGTCTTGAATCTGTGAGCAAGCAGTAAAATGTAAATGAAGGAAGTACCATTCTCAGGTCATTTCTTTAAAGGAGAAACTAAGTGCTCTCCATATCTTCTTTCTTGCTCTTCCCTGTCAGCTGAGGAATGGGTCATGAGGAGCAGTCCCTCTAGACCTAGAGACGGAAGGTGCATGCTGAGAATGGCAGAGCTAGGTACTCTGGCAGCCCTGGACCTCTTACCTCTTAACTGTGAGATAAGACAGAAACAAACTTCTATCTTACCTAAGTCCTTGTGCTGGAGAGTCTTTGTTGTAGCAGCACACATACCCTCTCACTTACTAACACAATTTGCTTCAGATGAGGCTTGATCCAGCAGTTTCCAACCATGTTGCCAAGGATCTGGTTCCTTTCATGGTCTCTGATCTGCTTCCAATGGCGTCTAAGACTCCACATTTCCCCTCCCATAACTGGTCCCTATGCCCTCACCCTACCCTAACCCCAGCCCTAAAACAGCTTCGGGGACTTCCCTGATGCTAACATAAATTGCTTCAACAAATACAGACTTCAAATTCTCACACAACACATTTTAGAGAAGAGTGGTATTTTCTTCTATTAGCACTGAAAAGGGGAAGAAGGATACCAAAGACAGAAAGATAAGCTAGCAAACTTGTATGAGCTGGGTCACTCAGTTTTCTTCTTTGAACACCTTGCTTAACTGTTTATCTAGAGTCATTAGATCAGGATTTATACAGAGTACAATAGCCTCTGAAGTTCACAGGGTATGATTCCAGGGCCCTCTCAGGTTTCTATTGTGGGAGGCAAGCACCTATTTCCCACAGTGTCCAATCAAGACACACAATGAATAAAACAAATTCCCCCAAATGAAATTAAGTGCCGTTAGGAAGTAGAAATCAATACTGGGAAGCTAAACAATGGTAAATGTCTACTCCACCACCTATATGCTGATATTACCCAAACTTGTAACTCTAGGCTAAAACCTCTCCTGTGTCTTAGACAGGGCCAGCATTAGAGGGAGGCAGGTAAGAAGCCTAGGGTGCAAAATTTAAGGAGACACTCATTCTCAAGTGTTGACCCTACATTGGCAGGGCCTTGAGAGTGAGTGTCTCCTCAAATTTTGCTCTCTATGGGCCACATTTGCCTTATTTTAAGTCTTGACCCTTGACACTCAGGCCTGTGTACTTCTCATCAGTTCACCAAAATATTCTATAGGCTTCTCAAGTTCAGCATGATTAAGATTGATCCCATCACCTTTTAGTCCCCAACCTTGCCCTCCTGTGCTCCCTATCTCAAGGAATAACACTACCATCTACCACCCTCTGGGTGCTCAACCCAGAATCCTGGAACTCATCTTTGATGTCACCATTTCTTCACTTCCCTCCAGTCAATCAACACATTCTAACCACTCAACTTTAAGCATGTCTCTAGAATCCACCCACTTCTCATTCCCGCCACCTATGACACTAAGCTATGCTACCATCGTGTTTCCACTGGACATCACCCAACAGCCCCCTACCTGGGCCTTCCCATTTTCCATCTTGCTTTCCTCTAATCCCTTTTCTTTTGTTTTGGGTTTTGTTTTTACCATAATCAGAGTGGCCTTTCCTAACTTGGCTCACAACACTGTCCTCCATAATCTGGCCCTACCAACTTCTCCAGCCTTGGTTATTACAACCAGCCATCCCTATAGTCCCACCACACAATAGCTATATTGTCTGCTCTTAGTTCCTCAACTACTCAGTGTTTCCAGCCATTCTCAACATGCTTGCCCTCCACCCACTCACCTCCCCCAGAACTTACTTATTCTTTGAGTACTAAGATCAACTTCATTTCCTCCAAAAGGCCTTCCTGACCAATAAACGAGGTGAGCTTCCTTCTCTGTTTCCATAACATAGAGTTCTACTTTTGAAACACTCAACAGATCTTTTTTTTTTAATACTTGTTTACTGTCTGCCTTCCCTTCTTGGCTATAAGCTCCCTGAGTTGCATATCCTAAGTTGGATGAATGTTTGAAATAAGAATCAACCCTGCAAATCCCCAAATTACCACTCTGCCAATGCTTCTACTTATTTAGGTATCACCTTCTAAGCCTCCATTAAGTGCCAAGTCCTTGCTAGGCCTTGAAGCTGCAGACTAAAAAGGCATGAGCCACGCCTTCAGGACACTCTGAGTCTAGCATGCTAGTGGAGAGATTTAAAGGCAGAGGTGAGTTCCCTCACCTGTAAAATGGGGCTATCTGCTAAAGCAGATGTCTCTGGGACCTTCATCACACCCCGCTGACCCAGCCTTAATCTCAGCTGCACCTGTGATGAGTATTTCCACGCAAGCTCAGAGTCACCTTGCACTGCCAGCTTTCCACCTCAAGCAAGCATCTCCCATCATTCAGCATTCAGCCCCAGGGCTTCCTCTAATAATGCCATAATCTACTTGACCTGTCAAGGTAAGCTCAGCCCAGAAATGCGGGAGCACCAGTGACCCCTAGATCCCAGGACAGCACCTAATCAACATGGCTTGGTAATTGGTGGGCAAATTCTCTAGCTGCTCACTTTTCTAGGAGATGGAAATGAACCCCCTTTGTCTACACAGTGACCTCAAAAACACAAACTTATTTTGGTTTTTCCTCTTTCCCTGTCTCCCTTGCTCTCTGCCCTCACTCCCTCTTCTTAGTGTCCCCTGTACTGGTACCCAAGTCCTCGTATGAGGCTTTGCTTTGAGTGAAACCTAAATTAGGGCACCATATTCACCAGGTTATCCCAAAGATTAACTACAGTAACATCAGTAAAATTCTAAACACATTTCCTAGCATGCTGCCTGTGCCTAATTTACTATAGGTATTAATGTTAGCTATTATATTCTTGGTGAGGGAGATGGACAAGTGTAATCCAATAAGATGAACACTATAATGGAAGCATAAAGTGGTTGAAAGGGCAGATGTGAACAGGTGAAGCAGCCCTGAACTTTGGAGAAATCAAGGATGCTTCACAGAAGAAGTTTCTCTTAAACCGAGATTTCTTAAAGGCCCACACATCAGGAGGGAGAACTTCTAACAAGTGACATAGAAAGAATGAAAAAGCGACATACGAAGGAACATGGCACTTTGGGGGAAGTATACACACTTCTGTATCACAGGAGACAGTTTTCAGGGGTAGAAATCGAGGGTGCGGAGAGTGGCCAGGTCTCAAGGAGCCCCCACCAAGGGCAGAGGTAAAGCCTGAGACAGCCTCCAAGATGGGCCGCCAGGGTTTTCCCGCAGATAGCCACACAGAGAGGGATCCATAATGCTCACTATCCATTTACACACATGCTTTCCATGCTTCTGTTTATTTACACTCTGCTTGGCTAGATGGAATCAAGGCATAATTCATGACCCACCCCTTCAGCACCCTGCAGAGAGGGGGAAGCAGGGAACATCCCTGTCAAGTGCCAGATGTTTGGCAGGGGCCTAAAGGCTGCTGATGGCTTTGGAGGTAAAACAGGAAACTCTTCTGGGGCAGGAAGCCTGGAAGTGCAGAAGTTTGCTGAATGAAAGACAAGTGGCTTCAGAAAAGTAGAGGATGATGAGATGGAGCACAGTCACACACATCTGGGCTCCAGTCCCAGCTTTGCTCCCTGCCTGGCTGTGTGGTCCCCGGCAAGTCACTTCCTCAACCTGAGCCTCAATTTCTCCAACTGATGTCCCTTCCAGCCCTGACATTCCAGGATTCTATGAGACAGAACATCGAACTTCACTTTGGAGCTTGAAAAGGATGTGTGATCCCAAAGCTCCTCTTGGCTCTGAATGAGTAGGCAGAAAGAGGGGCCTTTGAACCAAAGGAGTTAAAAAAAAGTCTCTGAGACCTGACCACCTGGCTTTGGCGTAAACAATGACTTTTAACTGCTGGGACACATGAAAGCATAGATTGATTGGGTGTGGAGGTGGGCGGGGAAAGCATCAAACTGGCTATTTAGAAAAGCTGGTTGGCTAACTCACTTTCATCTGGTTATGTTAGTTCGAAATTGGTCGCTAAGAGGTAATAAATTTTTGCTCAAGGTTTTCCAGTCTCATGTTCCTCTCTGAATCCTAACCTCTAGCCATGTTGGATGAACTACTCTGCATTCCTCTAAAATGCCCTTATCGCCTGCTTCTTTGTCTTTGCCCATGTTGTTCATCCATTCAACCAGAAAAGAAAGACATGGTCCCTGCTCTCATAGGCGTGTAATCTAACAGTAACTAGATTAACTAGACAAATGTGAACACAAAAATGGCACAAAGAAACGGAAACATCAGCGGTTGTACATGTGACACTGGATCAGAATACTGTTTATGAGAGTAACAGTAGAAGAAATTGATTCGGTTATGGAAGGCTTCTTGGAGTACTATTGCATTTATGTCCTGCCTTTTAAGGACAAAATCCTATTCAGCTATATGAGGTGGCTCAAATACCACATCTGTGAAGCTGTCTGCATCTTTTTAAGCAAGACTGTCACTCTTCCCTTTGGGATCTGTAGGGTTTTTGTCACGGACCCTAGCGTCACTTTGGGGGCATGATGTTACCATCCTCAGCTGTGTTCTAGTCTCTCTCCCCACAAACCGTGAGCTCCTTGATAGCGCAACACCTACTGATCTCATTTCTCCAACTCGTAAGATGCAAAACCGCAGTGAATTGAAATGTTGATCAGCTGCAAATTTGAAATTTGTTTTTGAGTAACTTATTTTACAATTAGCAATCCAAATCAGGCTGTGGTACATGCTGATTTTTTTCTTAATAAAACAAATACTTTTCTAATATGTGTGCGTAGATGTTTTATATAATTAGTAAAAGTAAGCCATGTATGAAAATTCTAGACCTGCCATTCAAGTAACGGATCATAAAAGTCCTTCACTGGATTTTAAAGACATTCATTTGTAATTTCTCCATAAGCCCGAAGTCTGGCTGTCAAAGTGACGGAAGTCGGGAGGTTTCTTATTTCAAATATGACTTTTTCATGATGTGGATCTACCTATGTGGGCAGGAACACTTAGGAAAAGGCAGGTGGGTTTCTCAATGTTGAAACAGAAATTAAAAGATCTTGGTGGAAGTCCATCTCTTGGAAGTAAACACACTGGTTGCCTTTTCTACTCACAGAGTGGTTACAAAAACAGGGGCAGAGTTATTTGGTTTCCTATCATTCTGGGTAGGAAAGCGCCTTGTACTATCCCCATTCAATTGTCTCCACCTGGACCCTCTCAGCTGCTCCTATACATCCTTCAACCCCCACCTCAAACATAATCCTTATTTATTTTACCAATGGTTGGAGGGCTGGAATGGGCCCACCGTCATAAAGCACATCAGAGGCAAACTAAGAGAAGGACAGGCTTCTAGCTATCCTGTCCTGTATTCTTCCCTCCACACCAGGGTTGCCCAAAGAGCACAGGGTCCTGAGTGTTTAGTTGTTATCTGTTATGTCTTCCTCTTCCTTTTGCTAGAAAAGTCTTAATCCCTGTTAATACCAAAGGCCATAGAAAATCCTATAGTTCAACTGCAATTTAGAAACCATTATTTTGTAAATTTAACAGCATTTTCCAAGTCATTTGAGCCTTCCCCCCCACACACACAACATCCATTTACGTCTTGTAGAATTATTTTTCCAGAAAACACAATTTGGGAAACACTGCTCTCTATCATGATTGCTCTCACTTACTTCCTCCCCACCTTCTATGGGGAGTCAAGAAAGACCTTTGTTATATAAGTGAGATACTAAGATATTTGGGTAATCACATCTTTCTGTGGCTATACGAAAATTCTATTTTACATTTAAATAATAATCAAATCCAAAGAAAATGGACAAAGGAATGAAAAGGCAATTTAGGAAAGAAGAAAGAAATTTTCAGCTAATATATGTTCTACGATAAAGATGTGTTTGTTTTTAATTTTAAAAAACTTTAAAATTATGAGAATTCTGTTACAAGGCCGAGCAGATCTTAATAAAGATTTGCAGCTTTAGAACTGGGAAAATATGATTTTTGCATTTTTAAGACTGGAAACTATTACTTTATAGTATTTACCAGATTCCAGGTCGATTAACTACCTTAAATTAGCCATTGGCTCACCCCTACAGAGGTTGTCTAGACCCCCTTGCCCTACTGGGAGCCAGATGCTTAAGTCTACCCTGGTTGCTGAATTGGTAGAAGGATCTGGCCAGTGGCCTAAGCCCTGGGCCATCCCAATAGCTGGAGATTCAGCATCACCACCACTGAAGCCATAAAGAGGCTCTCCCACAAAGGGTCAATAGAGAAGAAAAAATCAAGACAGGTGAAAATGTAAGGAGTCCTGTTAAGTTCACAGGCCTTGAAATCAGACCAGCCTGGTCTCAAATCCTGGATCTCCCTCTTATTGTCATTGACTGAGAAGTTTCACACTCTCTCTGAACACTGTTTATTTCTTTTGGAAAGAAAATGGCCAGAACAAGAGATGATAGGATTGTCAGGAGGTTTCAGCCTGCTGAAGTAGGTAACTCAAGTGTTCCCTGGGGCCTCTGTTCCTGGAGAGATCTCCAAAGGAATGGCTGGAGTCCCCTGTGAAGGTCTGAAGCCCTCCTCCAAATATCTGCAAATTTCAGGGGCTTCCCTTGCTCATACAGATATGATTCTAGGCTCCTATGTTAAAGTTGCTGACTCTGTTTCACATAGCATTGAGATCGATATGAAATTCAGGCCCTTCTTCAGTTTCTATCAATAATAATAATGATCACCATCATCATAAATCATACAGAGTTTGAGAACACAGTACTACTTACTGACATTTTGGAGGATGATATTTACACTTAAAACCTTAACCTTAAGAACTTCACCATGAAGTTGGAGCCTCTTCTTCTTGTATTTTTAAAACTTTATTTATTTATTTATTTGAGAGAGAGAGAAATCATGAGAGGAGGAGGATCAGAGGGAGAAGCAGACTCCCCACTGAGCAGGGATCCTGATGCAGGACACGATCCCAGGACCCCAGTATCATGACCTGAGCCAAAGGCAGTCGCTTAACCAACTAAGCCACCCAGGCGCCCTGGAGCCTCTTCTTAAACCTTCCTTGGCCTCCCTGCACATCAACGGGTACCGATCAACGCTCCACCTAGGTGGCTCCTTCACTCGCACTGTCCTCTCTGCACCTCCCCTCCCTTCTCTTTTTCTAGAGGAAAAAGCAAATCCCTTCTACATTCTCAGGCAGAGGGGTGTGACTACACTCTTTTGGTGCTGAAACTCCTGATAACACCTTTATTCCCAAATAGTTTTGGGAAGTATTTTCATAAGAAAGACAATTATCTCCCTGAGTGGAATTCCAGCCCATAAGACCAAAAATTTAAAAAAAAAAAAAATCACTTCATTACGCACAGACACAGAACCAGTACCACATAGTGGGTAAGGAGCAGAGTGGCAGAGTGGCCAGATGTCTTGCCTTCATTGGTCTATATCTTGTCTAGCTGTGTGAATGGAGGCAATAGGTAAACTGTGTCCTCACATCTAAAATGAAGATTATAACAGCACTAAACTCATAGGGTATTTGTAAGAATTAGATTCATTAGTACATGTAAAAAACTCAGAGCATTGCATGGTACATGAGAAGGTCTCAATAAACAGTAGCTATTTGCTTTTATTAACCAAGGCTGACTGCATTTACTTTGAGCCTTTTTTTCATCATAGGATGTTTTCTCACTTGCATCACCTACTTTAAATGTAGCCAATACCTCTTAAGGCGTTACCAAGAAAATGTGAAGATGTGCCATGTTGAGCATTACGGTTCATCATTGTGAAAAACTTCCAGCCAATGATTCATGACTGGAGACAATGATACGACTACACGAAAGTAATGGACTTCCAGCACGGCATAACAGCTTGGAGGCAGATAACCTGGGTTCAAATTTCAATTTGGAAATGTGCTTGCAGTGTAAACTTGGATAAGTTGGTTGACCTCTCTGAGCTGGTTCTCTCATTTGATAAATATGAGTAAAAATCAAACTTACCTGACAGAGTTGAGAGGATTAAGAGATATAACACGTAGAGAAACATTTATTATAGGCTTAGTACCTGGTACCTGCTCAGAAGATAGTAGAGGTAGTAGAGGAGGAGGGTGACAGAGGTGTTAGTAGTACAGATGCTGGTGGTGGCAGTGGAGGTAGAAAAGGGGGTAAAGGTGGTGGAAGTAGTGGAGGCAGAGGTAATGGTGATGGAGGTGCTGATGGTGGCGACGGAGGTGGTGCAGGTGGAGTGGTGGAGGTGGAGGGAGCAGAGGTAGAGGAGATGGAGGAAGTAGAGGTGGATACAGTAGAGGTTATAGAGGTGGAGATGGTGGAGGAAGAGGTGGTGGCGATGGAGGTGGTGGTGGTAGAGGTAGCAGAGGTGGAGGAGGTGGAGGTGGTAGAAGAAGAGGCGATGATGGAGGGAGTAGAGGTAGAGGAGGTGGAAGGAGTAGAGGTGATACAGTAGAGGTTATAGAGGTGGAGGTTGTGGTGGTAGAGGTGGAGGTGGTGGTGGTACTGGTAGTAGAAGTGGAGGTGGTGGAGGAGGTGGTGGTAGAGGCAGTAGAGGTGGAGGAAGTAGTTATGGAGGTGGAGGTAGAGATGGTGGTGATGGAGGTGGGGGTGGTGGTGGTAGAGGCAGTAGAGGTGGAGGAGGTAGTTATGGAGGTGGAGGTAGAGGTGGTGGTGATGCGGGGGGGTGGTAGAGGCACTAGAGGTGGAGGAGGTGGAGGGAGTAAACAAACAGTATAACCCGTATGTGTAAATGGTGGAGGTCTCATTCATGATTTTCCACTTGAGAGACTGGATACCCACCTCCACAGTATACTACCTCCCAAGTCCCACTTACAAACGATCTTTGAAACATCCTGAGAATGTCCCTCACCCACAAACTCATCAACAGCAATAACTATGGATAAGAATTTCACAACTTTCTTTTGTCCATATATTTTTATGACCCTGAGAGCATTCTGTATAGATATTTTGTATCCTACTTTTTATTTAACATGATATTACAAGTATATTCCCATGCCTTTAAATTTTTTATACACTTTATTTTAACAACCACATATTGTAAAGATCTGCCATAATTTATTTAACAACTCTCTTTTTACTGGGCATTTAGGTTGTTTCCAATTCTTGACTATTATAAATAATGTAGCAATGAACATTTTTGTCTGTGTTTTGGATTATTTCCTTCAGCTAAATTCCTAGACACGGAAATACTGGGCCAAAAAATATGAAATCACAATCCATATTGCCATAGAGTTATCCAGATCCTTCACATATCTGAAGACAATAATCATGCTCCCAGTCTTTTCTCTAAGCTAAACACTCCCAGATCCTTCCATCTTCCTCATCTAATTCAGTTCCCGGTGCTGGCACCATTCTTGCCCCTTTCCTGGGGACAACTCCTAAACTGACATTCCAGAGTTCTTCTACTCTGATCTACTTTATCTTTGCCCCTCATCTGCAGCAGCTCACCTCGCTTTCCAGGCACCCTTTCATTTCTGGCTCCCCACATTCACCCAGTTCCTACATTCTGCTATTCATCTATGTACTCTATTCCTTCAGTCCAGAATGCCTTTCACACTCTTGATGCGTGGGCAACTCAAACTCAGAGGTCAAGACAGGGCTCAAACGCCACCTCTCCTCTGAAGGCTTCTTGGTTCTTTCCTCCCTGCTCCAGGCAGAACCAAACTGCTCTGCCCACTCCACTGCTGGGCCACCTGGTACACAGTCCCAGCACAAAACAGATGACCCACTCATATTTGGATAATTCAGAAGTATTTAATAAAAGGATTCTTTAGGAAACTGTGGGCAGGATGTAGGGAAATTCTAAGAAATAGCACAGTACCCATGGGCTGGCAAGGCTTTTAACATCCCTATGTCTGAAGGAGTGAGGACAGGGAGATGTTACTGGACCTCAGCAGGAAAGGGTCACGTGGAGAGGAGCTGTGACTTCTCTCAAGGCACAAAATCAGCCCAAGGTAACCCCTGGGGAATAATATCTTGACTTTATTTTTCTTTGTCTTTCCCATGTCCCACCCAGGCTTCCATTAGCAGAACCTGACTAAACCCTGAGGACTAGGACACCCACTGATTGAGTGCATACAGGTCAGCATCCTAGAGTACCGAGCATGGTAGAGAAGAGTGGAGAGTAGATCTGAAGGGCAAAGAGAAGAGCTCACCCTATTAAAGCTCATTAGCCTTTATTATAGTTAATGATCAACAAGTATGCTTCGCCATCTAGACTGAATATGTATTGTCTCACTCACCTTCCAACCATCTCCTGCACTATGATGTGACCACTTTGCTCTCTTAGCCAACATTCTTCAGGGCCCCACTATGTCCCCATGGCCTACAGAGCCAAATATAAATGTATTAGCATGACTAATGCGCCTGGTGACTGGGCCCTTGCCTTCCTCCTCACTTCCTCAGGGCCACCTCTCCCTTTCCTCCTACTTCACAACCCAGCCACATGAACGCATGTCACTCCCCAAACACAGCATTGTCTGTGAAGGGTCTATTCTTTTGTCCTGAGCACACTTCCCTCATTGGAAACCTCCTACTCATTCTTTAAGGCTCCACTCAAGGACTACTTCCACTCTGAAACTCCCTGCCCCCGATCCCAGACAGACTCTGGGACTTCTTCTGCAAAGTTCCTTTTATGCCTCATGTTTTAGAGTATTTTACATTATAGATGTTTATAACTCCGTATCCCCAAATAAACTACCAGCTCCTTTACGGCAGGGACTGTTTCCCTGGTACCTGAAGTCTCTGGCACACTGTAAACACTCAATATTAGTGAATGAAACATTGACTTGACTAAAGATATTTGCAATTAATGTAGAGTTCTCATTTGGGGCATAGGTTTATTTTTTAATGTATGCTTGTTCTTTGGCACTTATAGGGCATGAGTGTGTGACCGAGGGCAGAAGCTTATGTCCTGGGCATTGTTCAACATCACCTGGCCCTGGCCTCCATTTGTTCTCAGGAGAACTTCTGCATGAACATAGGTATCCTTGGGAGGACAAGCAGGAGATCCACACAGGGCCTACCCATTGCACATCCGTTTGACAGATGGACCCTGTTAACAGGTAACTTGCCAACAAGCCCTTAGGAGCTCTTGTGTCTGCTTCCTAAATCCATTTTGGAGCAGAAATCCATTTTATTAACTGAAGACAGAATAGACCAATTCTAAATATTTGGAAAAGCTTAATCTTGCAAATTAGCTAGCTGTCCTCTGGCCACATGGTGGCCACTTGTGTGGGAGGGAAGCAGGCCCATCTCAGGACAGACCTTTCTCTGTTTCTTGAGAAAACACAATAAAACACCCTTCCCCTTTCATCCACATCTGGCGGCTGCAAAAACAGTGACCCGTGGAATTCACATTTTCATACTTGACGATGGTAGGCCAGCATCCAGAGGTTATTCTTGCTGTGTTTATGAAAGAGTGAAGCCTGTCAGGATAAGAAGACTTCTGATGAAGTGCTTATTGAGAAAACATGCAGAGATTTCTGTTTCCCCAAATTAGAGAAGGGGCTTATGATAAGAATCCTTTTCATTGATTTCCCCTCCTCCGCTGCCTTCCTGCTGTCCTGCAGTATAATTACAGGCCCCCAGGTTTGGCCTTGTGAAGCAAGTCCTAGAGAAAATTCCCCAAAGTGGAATAGGTCAGGGGGGTCCCAACTCTCAAAACTGCACAAAGCTTCAGGAAATCACCCTGTACCTATGATAGGGCCAGCTAGCTGAACTGAAAAGGGAGCCATGTTGTTGCCCTTGGGGCTGGCATTTTACCAGACTGTTAGGTTCCTGCTGCATGCTGACTGGCAAGTGAGAGGGGCCTCTGGAGAAGAGAAAAGCCCCTTCTGAGAACACCAGATTGGAGGCAGGTAAATCACACGATGGAAGAGACATATCACACAGAACAGGGCTCAGCAAGGAAGTTATGAGGACAAATAAGACAGGGAGCAGGACAGTGGTGAGACAGAAGGTTCAGAGTTCAAGTGGACATGGGGAGGGATGCTTAGGGCAATTCCTGCGCTAACTAGCAGGCAGTTTAATCGCTTTGCAGGCTGCCTCGTCTGCAGGCGTGAATCTGCTGAGAGCACTGAGGGGACAAGCGAAGGGGGCACTGATGAGCAACTATATTCAGCAGTCATTTTTGCCCTGGTTAATATAAAATTGGGAGAAATTTGTTTGCTGAGTCACTGACCAATTCATTCAACAACCCTGCCATCAAACTCTTACTCTGCCACGGGCACTGTCCTGGGCCCTGAATTTACAGAGGTATAGCGAACACTCTCTGTCTCTGTGCACCTAAGGGGCTCGTGGACTATAAGAAGGACTGGTCTCCCTGATCTCCAGACGGACACCTGCTATCTGCTCCTCACTATAGCAGGAGATTTCTAAACCTCAGATCAGGCCAGGACATTCCCAGATCAACCCTCACCACTCCTCCCCCCGGCCCCCAGTGGCTCCTCCTTAAGAAAAGGGAGTAAGTCTCAGCCCCTTAGCATGGCACACAGCCCCTTCCTCCCTCTTCGGGCTGACTGTGGTACCCCCATCCCAACCCAGCCTGAGATCTCTGCCTCCAGGCCTCTTTACAGGACCTTCCCTGTGCCCACAGTGGTATTTCCCCTTCTGTGCCCACCCAACTCCTTCTTGGCCTTCAGTTCTTCACTTACATGTTACGGGCTCAACCCCAACACCAGATCACGGTCCTCCATATATCCTGTCATTTAGCCAGCATTCCCCTCTATCCTCATAAGTGTCCCCTGCTGCCCCACTCTCCCTGCCTGCTCCTCTGGTCTGCCTCTCTCAGGAGCATGACAACTTCACAGAGATGTCACCCTCTTCGCCTTTTTTCCCCACATGGCAATAAAAGGAATAGCACCTACGAGTCCGTGCTCAGAATAATTAGACATGGGCTGCCTCCTGCATTTCACACTCTGGGCTAGGCACTTTCATAAATATCTCATATAATCTTTACAAAAACTGCAAGAGGATCACATTAGGATCTCACCTTACAGACGTGCGTCTCTGACTCAGAGAGGGTGAGGAATTTGCCCAGGGTCTCACAGCTCCCAAGTGGTGGGTGGCATCAGGATGAAAGAGTGCTCTCTCTTTCTCCACCCAGTTCTGGCCCATGTGCCTGTACAGGGTCATGCCTACTAGCGGCACCTGACCGACAGCTCTGCCCTCCAACCTGGAGGAGGAAGAAGGGCAACACATCTCTTCTCTCTTCAAAGAGATAATCAAGGCCACTCTAGTCTTATTTCCAAAGGGGTGGCTTTCCTTACCTAAAGGCAGTGTGGCTAAGGGCCTGGGTTCTATTCAAGGGAATTAATCTCTTTCTAATGGGCCACTGAACGTAATAATGGGAGATAAATGTGCAGAATGAAGGCTTTTGTGTGAGAAGTCTCCTGAGAATGTGGTAACAAATCCTCAGGAAGGAGGCTGGGGAAGGGACCCTGAATGGGAGTCTGGGTCCTGGCTTCTGGATCCTGCTCTTGAGGGTGGGACAGATGCTGGCCCAAAGAAGACAGTCCAGCCCCCAGGCCAGGAATGCCCTGCCAGCCAGGCTCAACAGAACAGGGGTCTGCACACTTTTCCTCATGTACCCTTCAAATAGTTTTGTCAAAGCTCTGTGCCCCCTCACACATTTTAAGTTGACATCTGAAGTTTTCATTGAAACTTTAGGGGCGCCTAAGTGGTTCAGTCCGTTAATCGACTGCCTTCAGCTCAGGTCATGATCCCAGGGTCCTGGGATCGAGCCCCGAATCGGGCTTACTGCTCAGCGGAGAGCCTGCTTCTCCCTCTCCCTCTGCCTCTGCCTGCCGTTCTGCCTACTTGTGCTCTCTCTATCTCTCTGTCAAATAAATAAATAAAACCTTTAAAAAAAAAAAGAAACTTTAAACAACATGCTGTAAATATTGACATTTTAAAATAAAATTGTTACATTACTCTTTCGCATATACCCTATTTGGTCTAAATACCAGTTACTTAAAACCCACCAAAATCTGTTTGAAAAATGTACAAACAAGCTCTTCTGTAACAGTTGGAAATTGTACATTACTCTTTTTCCTTTTTGAGAAATTCCTTGAACTCTTTTTTCTGGGTCACGTCTCCCACAGGATTTTATCCTAATGTATTAAATTTTTATGCTAGAACCTAGTCATTTATTGATCATCCAGTACTTCTGTGAAGTGTGTGTGTAAATTTTAAAATTGATTTCGTTTCCTGAAACCATAAAGCCATAGGTGTTTAAAAGAGGGTGAGGGAGGGAGATGAGGAATGGGGTTGTGTGAGAGGGAGGAGCGTTTGCAAGCAGGAAAGCTGTTGGTGAGATCAATGGTAGGAAAGAACAAATATGGAAGTTGAGGTACTAGAAATTGATTCCCCTAAAACTACCCATGCCTGTACATTTCTTGAAAAGTCTTTAGGCACCTCCAAAGGGGCATATATCTCAGACTGACCACTAGCCTGAGGTCTGAGTTAACGCCATGCCATCCCGACCCCAGGCCCCTTACCAGCACCTTTTGAGCTGCTAGATAGTCATGGAGTGAATGTGATCCACACCCATCTGTGCCTTAAATTCAAACCCAAATCACGCAGTGACCCTGAGAGACTATTCGGACAGCTCTGCAACATCTCAAAATACTCCTTAGCTCTCTGGGGACCGTGGATATCCAACTGGGGAGAGCACCCATGCCTGGACCTCAGGACTAGACAGGACATAGAAGCTCACTCGGATCTGGGAAGAAGAGGCAGTGGTCACCACTCCAATTTCCATGAGACTTCATCTCCAGACCCTGTTCTCCATCTGCGAACCGCCAGCCACCTTAAATACTTTCCACACCATGTTATCCATGTTGTGCACCCAACTGGAAGCATTCATTCCTTGGAGTTTAATGATTTTACTTAAGTATCACCTCCTCTGACACTTACCTAGCAAAACTGATTACCATGCACTCAGCATATAAGGTAGTCTATTATTACACTGAGCACAATGTGCTATGTATGTGTGAATGACTGTGTCTTGCCTTCTTGGGAGGCAGGAACCATATCTAACCATCCAGTGTCCCACTTAGTCAATGACTGGGAAATGGCTAAAATCACGAAAGGACATCCAAGGGAAGTGTTTTCTAGAAAGAAGTTTTATGGGCCAACTTTATATATATATATAATATATATATATATAAAATATATATATATATATATATATAAATTTAGGTACCTTTTCCCTTTTTTTAAGTGAGATTTAGGTACTTTTTTAAAAAGATATATTTATTTATTTTCGAGAAAGAGAGCATACACACACAGGGGAGGGGGGAGAGAGAGAATCTCAAGCGGACCCCATGCTGAGCCAGAGCCCGACACAGGGTTCAATCCCACAACCCGGAGATCATGACCTATCAAAGATGCTTAACCGACTGAGTCACCCAGGTGCCCCAAGATTTAGGTACTTTTTAACAACAGTTGTTGAAGCTACTTACTCTGGCCCCTAAAGTATACAGTGCCCAGGAAAATGTCTTCAGATGCTCTACAGGAGCCAAAACACATAGCAAATCCTATGTTCCTTTTGTGTTTGTTCTCCATTCGTTTGTTTCTATAGCACTGAGAAAGACCTTGATCATTTCAGAAACTACAGGTCATCCCAGGTAGCAAAGGGTAAATTCATCAAGAGTTGCATGACCATCTCATTAGGATGTAAAATGGTACACCCAGCCAGGACTGACTTAGCTTCTAGAGAAATGTATCATCAGTCATGTCACACAAACCACTGTGCTGGGCTACATGGAATTCATTCTGACCCCTCAGATGTTAATTTTGTTCTTTTGATCACTCAGATGTTCTGACCCCACCTACCCTAGGGATGGAATTTACTTATGGATACAGATACTTACATCATTATTATACTATAGGTAGAGTGTGTTTAATTTCTCTAATTGCACTTTTATCTCAGGTTCTTCGAAATGAAATTTTCATTCCAATCCTATATAGATTTGATTCCCTGATCAGTTTATTGTCTCTATCCCATTTTATTAATTATAGTTTGGGTCATTGTGAATTTTATTTTGTGGCTATAATTTCTACTGAACCCAATTTTTCATATCATATAATACAGATCTAATTTCCACAAGAAACTTTGATTATTCCATACATTTTTTTTTGTTTGGTTCCGTAACAAAGATTTGCATAGGCAGGTTGAATCACTGCTGGTTTTATTTTGTGGCAACCTGCTTATTTAAGTTCAGTGTGCCTTGGGAAGCACAGTTTCAAATGATTCCGACACACTGTGATGCTTTGGTCAAGCTTAATCTAAATTAACAATAAGATGGAAAATTTTAATCAGGATTTGTTGGTCACAACAGGAAGGATTAGAAAAGGGAGGAGGGGGGGATGTCAAGCCACTCTGTTTCCTGCTGGAGCAGACTAGTGTATAGAGGACCCAGGACACGGACTATCCAGATGAGGCTTGGATACAAACAGCATGGAGATGAGGTTGAGGAGTTTGGATGGGACAGTATAGGAATGGCCTTAAACAAAGCCAAGATGCAGTTCAATGACAACTGCTGTTGAGGATAGACCACTCTTTCCCCATGCATCCACCCCTCTGCGCACCAGTCTCCTGGCTCCTGGGAGGATGCATCAGTCTGGTCCAAGGCTATTCATGGAGCGTGCTGTTCTTGGAGCTGTGCCTTAAGAGCCAGCGCATGTGTGCTCCGCTTCCTTCTTCAACTACAGGCCTCAGGTGCAGGGTAGAAACTGAGCACTGTTAGGAAGGGGCAGTAAGCAGCAGGGCACAACCCAGGCATTTGTGGGTCCCAGGTTGAGACACAATCATAATATCCTCAAATTCTCACCCTTCTTCCCAGCAAGTGCTTATCGTAGAGCCTTGACCAAGTCACTTAAACTTACGCAGGGTTCATTTTCTCATATGTAAAATGAGAGAGCTGGTGAGAAGTCATAAAAATAATTTCTATCACGGCTGCTCATTGCAGCCCGGCACTCTTCTAGAAGGCTTACAGAAATGGACTCACCATGCAGATTAACCTAATTAGGTAGGCACTATTCAGACTCTCTTTATTGGAGCATGAAACCAAAGCCTAGAGCAGTTAATAACTTGTTCAAGATTTCACAGTTAGTTCCAGGTGGACTTGAATCACAGGGACTCTACCTTGTTCACACACACATCACCTAATTAATTAGCATAAGTATCTGTTGTATTTAGAACAAGTGGATGCCTTAACTGGGAAATCTACAAAAGTGCCATGCAAGAGGGCTAGGTATAGAGGTGACATAATGAAATGTAAACTTTAGAAATATTAGTCTGTCATGCCTGTCCTCTCCCCAAGTTAGAACTGAAGCACCCTCCCTAGGATGTGGGAAGTCAGAGGAAAAAACAGTAAATTCCGACCATAGACTCTAGAACAGGAAAAGCTTTCCCATATCAGCTGCCCCAGCCTGCTCCTGCTGGTCGGGAGCCCGAGGGGAGGACTTGGGCAGAACACTGAAGCAAGTTAGAGCAAACTCCCATCCCAGGGGCTCCTACCTAAGTTCTAGCCCCGCATCCTCCAGCGCCATGCTGCCTCCCTAGCATTTGGGAAAAGAGTAAAAAGAATAACCCAATTAGAGCGATCATGGTGTTCACCTGTGAAAGAGCCCAGAGACACACCTCTCGACACCTGACCTCCGCTTAGCCTCTCAGATTTCTCTGGAAATAACACTCTCCTTATCCTTCGCAGTTCCCAGCAGGCTTATCATTGGCCTTTCCCTGGGAACGGAGGTGCTTCAGGGACATCTACTTCTGACTGTCAGAATGACAGAAACATCTGAATGGTGTTGGAGGGGGTGGGGTGCAAAGCTTCAGTTCTTCTTTTGATGCTTTTAACCCCTGTTTTAACCCACTGCAAACTCATTGGACACCTCCTTTTTTCCTCTGCATTCCCCTGTCTCCCCTTACCTAGCCCTCTCTCCAAGTGCCTAGGCTTTGCAGACAGCCCACCTAGATCTGGATCTTAACTTTTCCGCGGAATAGCTGCACAGCCACTGAGCAAGTCACTAAGCATCTAATTATTCTGAGCTTCAGTTTCCAAATCTTTAAAATGAGATACTTGTATCTTCCTCAAAGAATTGTATGCAAAGGTTAAATGAGATCGCACAAAGGACAATGCTTGTAAAATCTCTTTAAATGATCCCTTCCCTTTTTTATGATAAACCTGAGCAGCATGGCCCCTACACCAAGGTGGAGAAATAGAAGAACCAATGTTACCTTATATTTTCATGGTACTTGAAGTCACACATTAGTGTTGCTACATTGTTGCTTTTGATTTGGTTTACTGAGGCATGAGTGAAATTCCATTCCCCAAAGATTTACAAAAATTTAAGAGCACCTACCTCCTTGTGTGGCTGTAACGATTAAGTGAATTCATTTAAATGTTTAGAAAAGAGTTATTTATTATTATGTATAGTGTTATGATTGTACCTGGCTGTTTTGATAGCTGCTAAGAACATGGAGATGAATAAGACACAGATTTTGCCCTCAAGAAGGGTCTAGGCATCTTACTGACTTCTTTTAAAGGTAAATGCAAAGAAGCTCAGAAAAATCATTTACTTGCCAAGGTTGTGAGTTGATATGTGACAGAGACAAGGCTCCAAGCCAAACCCAAATATTCTCCCTCTAATTTCCATGTTCTGCACACCACAATATCAGATCATTCTATTTGATGTCAGCTCTTCTCCAACATGATCAAATCCTTAATCGTGCATTTCTATGACTCCTGCACCCAGATGCTGCTTGGATTTCGAGGATGGAGGATAAAGAGAAAGAGAGTCTAAAAAATTATATATGTAATTATAAATTATAAATATATAATTTATATATAGTTTATATAAACTATATAAGTTAAATATATATGTATAAAATATATAATTATATATAAATACTTATAAATTATAAGAATATATCATTTATAAGTACATATTATGTATTATTATATTAGTACTAAAATATATAATTTTTTGCATATTATGTACTTATAAATTTATATATATATATGAAATATATACATAAATGGAGAAAGAGAGAAAGAACATGTTATTTATGAACCATCAAACTAGAGATCCTTTTACCAGATACCTTCGCATGTCTCATTTATGATGAGTATTACTGTCCTCATTATTATTCTCAAGACCAAGTCTTAGAAAAAATCATATGCTTTCCGGGTAGCTGGGGAGATCTGGGGTCCAGACCCTTCTTTCTGAGTCACAAGAGCTCCTAATCGAACCCCCACATAATCCGCACTCCAGAAATATCAGGGCAGTATTGGGGCTGGCTTCCTGCTTCAATGCACTTGACCTCTAGAGTGTCACAAAGATCTCAGATTTGCTCTGTTCAGCCCTTGGTTCTGCTGTTATCGGGCAGCTTGTAGGGGCCGGTTCCAGTGCTAGGGATTCAGAGACGTGAATAACACTGACCTACCCATCAGAGAGAACTGCACAAAGCAAATAATGATACAAGATGAGAAAATAAAAGTGTGTTCATCATGATTCCCGATGGTAAGATGGTTAGCATGGTGTCACACTCGTTTGTGACCCAAGAGAAAAGACTCTGTGGGGAATGACATAAGAGGCACTCAGCAGGTGCTTGCTGCATGGACAACAGCTGGACAACCCAATAGAAAGGTCAGCATCTGGGAAGAAGTCTGCTCTACTCCCCACCCATGTAACTTTTCCTCAATGAATCTCCATCCACAATGCGTACTGAGGACAACTGTGTACTTGGCACTAGTTTTACAACCATCAGTCCGATTGCATCAAAGAACTCACCATCTAGTAGGAAATCAAACAAGCCAATGTAAAGAGTACAGTCCAATAAATCAAATATGTAAATGTAACCAGCGCACATGGGGGAGTCAAGAGCTGCAATCAGAAAAGGAACTTTCTATGTCTCTCGCCTGCTCAGTGGGGGAGTCCTTCCTATATTCCATATGAAAGCTGAGGCAGACCCCTGAATTCCTTATTTATTCTTAGATAATCAAAAGTTTGGTAGTAATTTAAAATCCTTAAGTAAGGGCACCTGGCTGGCTCAGTCGGAGGGGCATGTGACTCTTGATCTTGGGGTCATGAGTTTGAGCCCCATGTTGGGTGTAAGGATTACTAAAAAAGAAAAATAAATAAACTAGTTTTAAAAAGTCCTTAAGTAAAATCTCAATTCAGTGGAGTCAATGTAATAAGCAAATCTTAGATGATGAATAGAAGATGAATACTTCCTCCTCCTCCATCTCTGGCCTACTGCAGTCCAGCATGGGGTGGGGGTGGGGAGGGTTATAGACAGTGTCTGCATCCTTTCACACCACAGCTCCTCCTCCCACAGCTCTGCTACCTCTGGTCTGGGGACATCGTTCTGCCCCACTGTCCTGCATCCCATGAGGTGCCACAAAGTCTACCTTGCATGTAATAGGCACTCTGTGATACATTTTTGATGGATTCATTTGGAGACACTGTTGAGTGCAGCTGGAGGACATTACATGTTCCCACCACATCCATCACCTATCTTCCTGGAACAGCCTCCAGCATCCATTCATGTGGGCCATAATGGAGACAACACACCCCTGTACCATAGCTATTGCCCTCAGGGCATTTCTCTGTTGCAAATAAAAGAGACTTCATCTTTCTTGAACCTCTATATGTCAGGTACCAATCATTTCATTCATTTTCCAAAATAACCCTAGGAATATGTATCATTTTACCACTTTTCCAGATGGGAAGAGTGAGTTTCAAGCAGGTTAAGTGACATGCCTGAAGACACACAGCATCTACATGGCAGAGTGAGGTTTAAGTGCTTCTGACTCCAAAGCCCATGGGTCATCATGAAAGGACAAGTCACTTATGAGACAGGAGAACTAGGGCTCATCCCAGCACTGCCATTAATTTGACCGTGGCTTTGGCTAATCTCCACCTCCTGATTGAGTCTGAGTTTCCTCATCTGTAGGTGAAGGAGCTGGATACAGTAACCACTGCTGCCCTTTCAACTGGAGAGCTCCGAGCTAATGAAAGGTGCTTATGTTAGTCCCATTGGCCAGCCCACATGTTTTAATTCAGAATTTCCCTTGTGGCAACCTATCTTGTCTGGTTATTTCCTGCCTGCACTTCTAACCTTCTTCATCTCGGGTCATTTGTATTATTTTTATGGTTACTCATGTTTATGGAGGGCCTGATTTAGCATCATCTGCAGATTTCATCAAAGGGTGTTTATTCACCACCTACCTAGGCGAACTTAATGGGCCAAGTGAAATAGCAGTGGCAGGGCTCTTGTCCTGATCACTTTCTTCCTTCTTACGTAGTTCTTGAAATAACTGCCCTCCATGTGGGTTAGCACTATCCCAAAAACCTGTGGCTTTGGGTCAACTGGACCTAAGCAGAAAACTTGTGAGTTACTTAACCTTTACCTAACCTTTCTGGACTTCGGTTCCTTCATCTAGGAAACCGGGATCATTACACCCACCTCAAAGGCTGTTTGAAGTATTAGAATTGTGTGTGGAATATGGAACAATCCGATCTAGGGCCTGGAACAAGTTACTCCCCTGCCACCTTCCCCATCACTAAAGGCTTTGAGAATGGCCACCAAGAAAACAGAGCTTTCAAAAGAGGTTCTCTCTTTATCTGAATTGCATCATGGGGAGTTTTCCTGCGATGTTATATAATATTGCCCATACGCCTCTTAACACCTCTTAGACATATAATGCATACCTTTGGCCTACAAATAAAGAAGGAAAACAAAATCTCAGGTCTCCCTAGTGAGTGACCTTGGAGAGGTTAGTTAATCTTGCTAAGCCTCTTTTTATTAGGCCTCTCTAAGTCTCTACACTTTTCCATGGCTGTGAGGATTAAATGGAGTAATGCAGGTATAATGCTGGGCCCTGGTAGGTACTTCATACATCAGATGGCACTGTATTTGAATCCCCTTTGCCATTTACTAACTTGAGACCCCTTTAAGGCCTAATTTCTACAGCTGTCAAATGGGGATCATGTTTCTTATGTTTAATGTGGTTGTGCAGGTCCACGAAGTATCATTAGTGGGCATGCTTAATACCCGGAAAGTGCTCATATATGGTAAGACCTATTCCCTCAGTTTTCCCGAATGCTTTTGAGTTGAGTTGTCATGAGTAAGAAGAGCTAAAGAGTATATTTATTAAAAAAAGAAGGAAAGAAAAGAAAAAAAAAAGAGATAGAAATGCACAAAGGCAAAACAAGGGACATGTATTCCTTTCTCTGCAGGGTTCCTGAGAGTTAAATTTGGGGCAGGGTTGAGATATCAAGATGGTTCCGCATAAACAAAAACTTTACTAGGCAATCACATTTGGTTCATATCAAAATCACTCAGATCCAAAGATGCATTCCAAGCAGTTGACATCCATTTCAGTTGGATGCTAATCCCATTTCAAAAATTAATCCAAACTTGACAAGAAGCTGATCTTATGTACCTCGCCAGGACATCCCACTCCCAGTCGGTTTCCTGGGAAGGAAATGGGGAGCCTGGTTGTCAAAGCCAGAACTGAAGACACGCCTTTCCCTCATTTTAGCTAAAATGTGCAGTTTCAGAAAGGACTGAAAGAGCCTGGTTGAATCTCATAAATCACAGCTACCACAGCCTCTTTGCCTTTCACTTGAGATTTACCAAGAAACAAAAGTGTTAATGTCCTTTCCTGAGATCACTGGATCCTAGAGCCCCACCACCAGAAGGGCCTCCAGAAACTTGCCTCCTCCCTTCTCATCAGTCCTTCATATCAAATAGTCACCAAAACCCACAGTTCTGTCCCTTTGCCATTCCCAAAACCATCTACTCAACTTTATCCTAGCTTTTGCTCCCTTGGTCAAAATCTCATCACTTCTCATTTAGACTATTGCAATCATGTCCGAAATCTTCAGGACTCTGCCTGTCCATCTTCTCTACTGCAGTCAACATCTTTACAATATGCCAATATGACCATACTACTCCTTGCTTAAAAGCCCCCAGTAGCTCCCCTCAAGATCAAGTACAAAATGCCCACCTTCGCTGCTGACACTGGGCATGTTCTGCTCTATATCTATCTCTTCAGATTCCTTCTCTGCCGCTGCTCCCCCTTATACTTTGTACCCCAGCCATAATTAACTCTGAACTGCTGCTTTATTTCTGGAATGCTTTAATACACCTGGAACTACCTGAGAGCCCCTGCGTACTCTTCAAAACTAACATAAATATAATCTCCTTTTGAAGACCTTTCCTGACTTCTCTCCATCCCCAAGCACAGTTATCTGCTTTCTTGCCTGTGGTCCCACACACTTCGCATCCACTCTGTTTATACTGTCTTAGAATTTTTAGTGCACATGTCTGTTGTCCCCGCTATGCTTTGAATTCCTTGAAAGCTAAAGCCATATTGCAGAACCTTGGATTCCCATGTTCATAGAGTGGGTGTGAATGCACTCACAGTCTGTAAATATTACTGACTGTCTACCATGTGCATAGAGATGAGCATGTACCCTGTATTCAAAGGCCCTACAGCCTGGGAGCACAGCCAATATACAGAGGCAAATAATAATATGATGTGACATGGCAGAAGGAAACACAAGGTACTCTAAGTAGAGTCCCAAGGAGAGGCCCTGAACAATCTGGTTGAGAGCAAGGGGAGAAAAATACTTCTAAGAGGAGATGACATAAGCTATTTCCTTTACATTTGAATTGCGTTTGGACTTTCAGAATTTCAGGTTTATGGTTCAAGATGGCAGACTGGACATGCTCCCAGACAAGACCCCATTGAACAGCTAACAAAGATGTACAAAATAGAATACATAAATCTCTGGCAGTACTGATGAACAAACAGAAAAAAAGTAGATGCAATCCACACACAAATCTCTGAGGGGTGGAAAGCAAATGGAATCACTGAGGCATAAGCTAGAGCACAAGAGGTCAGTGAGAGACACAGACAGAAGACTGCAGTGAGCGTGTGACCCAGTGTAACCTGGTGGAGCCCCGGAAAAGCCTTGGGAGAGGAGTGAGCAGGCCTGGGGAGCCAGAAAGGGCTATGGGATGGCCATCATGAAGGAATGAAGGCTAATCTAGGGAGGGCCCAGAGTCTGCATAAGGGCTGGGGATGGGGGCAGAGAAGAGTTCAGGGCAAATCCACAAGCCCATCTTCAGCTGAAGAAAAAGAAGAAAGAAGCTCCACCCAAGAAGAAAGTGTGCTGTAGTGCCCCAACTCAACAGTGCACTCCTTTTCACTTTGGAAATTGTGGGAGCTCAAGCAAACTGCTCTACTCCCTGCCATGCATCGTAAGGACACACCTGCCACCAAGAGGACCTGCTCATCTAAGCAGAGCTCTCTGTCAGCCCTCCCACCCGGAGGAAAGGCCTTTTGGATAAATGGACCTGGATCACTAAGGGAAATCATGTCAGTCAGCTGCATATGCTGTCAGGCAAGAGAGTCACAAATAAAAGTAAGCCGACTAGGTCAACATTTGAGGAAAACTGATAAGAAAGAGAAATCCTAAGCCTGAAAAAATGCAGGCAGTGGACCCTGGATGCAACAGAAATAAGGAAGAAACAGAAGAGAATTTTCAAGATACATTTCAGCAGAAACCCAAGTTACTATCACCATGAGAAAGAGGCAATCAAGGGTCCTTGGAAATGTGAACTATGTTCATCGAAATGCAAAAAATTCAGCAGTGAGGCCAGATGATAAGTTGATCATGGCTAGAGGCCAAATGAGTCCTCTGGGAGATGAAGTCAAGGAGATCCCACAGCACAGGTACCTGAGGATGAGGAGGAACATAATACGAGAAAATTGCAAGTTGGACTAAATGGAGAACAAGTACAGAAGGCTCAGAATTCCTTTACTAGGAGTTTCAGATATGGAGATATTAGTGAAAGCCATGGGGTCATGCAGATAGCAAAGAAAAAACAGGGAAAAAAACTGTATTCCTGTCCTTAAATAGAGATTCATGTCTTCAGAGGTTGAAAGGATCATTTCAGTGTGAAGCATGACAGGCGTAAACAAAACAAACAAATAAACAAAATGAAAACCCACTCTCAGTCATGATCGGGTAAAATTTCAGCAAGACAATTCTAAAAGATGCCAGGGGATTTGGCAGTAAATGTGCCTGTAAAGAACAAAGGATCAGACTGCACTCAGATTTTGGGTTAACACTATTGAACCAGATGACATGGAAGAGTGTCTCTGAAGTTATGAGCAAACACGCTTTTGAATCTAGAACTTTATAAGCAGTGTGAAGCTAATTTAAGAATTGCCAGGATTTAGGGGGACTCCAAAAGATTATGTAATAGGCAAAGAATGACTTTCTCCAAAGGTGTCACATCCTAATTCCAGAAACCTATTAGTATATTACCTTACATGGACTTGCAGATATGAACAAAATAAGGACCCTGCCATAGGTCATTAAAAGTGGGAAACCTTTCCCTTTGCAGTCAGAGGGAGATATGACCACACAAGGATGGTCAGATGGATGTCACATTGCTGGCTTTGAAGACAGAGGAATGGGGCCAGGAGCCAAAGGATGCAAGAGACCTCTAGAACCCAGAAAAGGCAAGGCAACAGGTTTTCCCTGAGTTTCTCCAGAAAGGAATTGAGCTCTGCCCATATTTTGATTTTAGCCTACTGAGACCTAGGTCAGACATCTAATCTACAAAAGTGTTAGGATAATAAACATGTTGTTTTAAGCCACAAAGTTTGTAGTTATATGTTATAGCGGCAACAGGAAACTGTACAGTTACCTCCCACACTCTTCTTCTGAAAACAATTACTGGGAATATATTCTAGCAGAACGAAAAAGGAAGCTAAGAAAGAGAAATAAATATGATCCAAGAAACAGTGGAACTAACCCAGAAGTTGACTTCCAATATTAAATGAGTTTCAGGTATCCAAAATAGGGATTTGACAATTATATACATTATAAGATGCTCACCAAGATAAGTGTAGTTACTGTCACCATACAGAGTTTTCACTGTATTATGGACTATATTCCCTATGCTGCACTTTTCATCCTCGTGAGTTACCTTTTTTTTAACTGAAAGTTTGTACCTCTTAATCCCCTTCACCTATTTCACCCATCCATCCCTACCCCTCCCCTCTGACAACCACCAGTTTGTATGTAAAATATATATACTGGCAAAAAGGAATAAGGAAAAGGAGGTGATTATAAGACTTGGGACTGAACCACTGCAAAGACGACGCTGCCATTTACTGAGTGGCAGAGAGACTGGAGGGGAGCAGGTCGGAGGGGCAGGGAGGGGTGGGGCCCAAGACCATGGATTTCCCTGGGGACGGTCCAAGTCTGAGATGCCTGTTAGATATCCAGGTGGAGATATCAAGCAGAGTTGGATATAAAAGTCTATGGTTCAGCAGAGAGGGCCACTTACTCGAAATATTAAAAATAACCTAAAAAAATAAAAATAAAAAAAAAATAACCTAAAGAACTGAAAATAATAGTCCAAGAGATGGAGAGTAAGAAAGGATTCTGGAAGTGGGACAAGGACCGAAATCTTTCATTGCAGGAATCAATAAATACTATTTAAGTCTGAGAGATTAAATAACACCATAAGAGCATATAAATTAGAGTCAGAGCAGTGACTGACCTGAATTGAAAAACAGTCAAAAAGGACTTGTTTATGGAAAGGGAAATGAGCCAGTCACAAAAGGACAAACATTGCATGACTCCCCCTACCTAGAGGAGACAAATGCATAGAGTCAGGAAATAGAGGGCCGTTGCTGTTGCGGAGGTAGACACAATAGGGGGGTATTGTTTAAGGGGGACAGAGTTTCATTTGCAGAAGATGAAAAATTTTGTAGAAACACAAGGGGGTGATGGCTGCACAACCCTGTGAGTGTACTTAATGCCACTTAGCTGTACACTTAAAAATGGTTAAAGCAGCAAATTTTACGTTATGGGCATTTTACCACAATAATTTTTTTTTAATTTTTATAAACTCACAGAGTAATGGCACGCATAAAAAGGAAATAGTTACCTCGTGGGATGGGAGATGAGGAGACGGGGAGAAGGGAGATTTCTGCCTTGTATTTTGTACTTTTCTGTGCTGTTTGGATTCCTCAACCATATGCACACATTATTTTCATATTTAAAAATAAAATATTTTAAAAGAACGAGTATGCGAAGGGAGACTTTCAATCCATGTTTCTGCTTGGCTTGCAACTCAATTTCTCAAAACGCTATTTTATAGAAGCTGATTTCCAAGAAGCCTTCAAAGCCCCTTTTTATTATTATTATTACTAGAAGCCATTCCCTTGGAAGCAGACACTTGTGATTTTCCGATGGAGCTTGCTAGTCAAAGCCTCGGAGAGTAAGTGCACTTGGAACCCTACTCAGCACAGCCGCCTGCCTTTGAATGGCCATGTTTTCCAGGGCCCCTCACGCATCGAGTTGGCTTCCCGTCCAACATATCCGTCAGCAGCCAGTATTTACTTAGTTGCCCGTGGGGGTGGCCAGAACCTGCTGGAGCATGCCCGTGACCAAAAGCCTTCCCACCACCAAAGCGAATCTCAGGAAAATCCCAGACTACCACTGCTCATCGCCCGGGCTGCAACCGGAAGGCTCTGTGATGCCAATCCAAAGGCCTCAGATAAAGCCTTCTCATCTTACAGAACTTGCTGGAAATTTTAGATTCCAAGCAGAGGATTCCAGCATGTCAGGGTTAGAAAAGACTTCAGAGACCATACTGTAAAACCATTCCTTTTCGTCCAGGAGGAAATGAGAGCTAAAGATGTGCAACCACATGCAATGGGTTAGAAGCAGCACCCAGGCCCAGAAGCAGGTGTGGCCACGCTCTAGATAAGTCTGAAAGGGTCTCCCAGAATGATGGGTCTTGTCCTGCGGGATCAGGGTGAGAAACAGATGGTGGTTAGGGGAGTAGGAAGGAGGGAGGAAGCAGGGAAGGAATACAGACATGGAGGTGAAGTTACCTTGGCAGAGAGTAATGAACAACATGAGGAGTAAGCCAGAATTCTCTGGACTGTGAAGCCACTCAGTTGATGTGTGGTTTCTCTGATGATTGGCTTTTACTCATTGTCTGTGCCAGCCCTTGCTCAACATGCTATGGATGCAGACATGGCCCTGCCCTCAAGAGAGAGGCCATGAAACCAGATAGTTACCATGATGCTAACAGAGACAGTTGCAAAGCGGTGTTAGGAGCATGGAATCGAGTAGTAGTTCCTAAACTTTTCCCAGCATAAGAATTTGCCATTCCAGATTTACTAAGTCAGATTATTCAAGGGAAGAGGCTAATAATCTATGTTTTTACTAAGAGGCCGCCACCCCCACCCCAGTAATTCTTATCATCAGTAGTCTGGCTTTGGAATCATTCAGAGCTGGATTCCAATTCTGATGCAGGCCAATGATGTGACCTGCCTGACAAAATTACCTATTGGACATTCACCTGCTTCCAAGTCCCTAAGACTACCTTTCCCTATTGTCAAGATACAGTCACTTAATATTGTTGTATAGGTTGTATACTGCACAAAGACACCAGTCAATAGACTGAGTGTCTGCTGAGATGCCACCTGGTACTAATTCCTCCACCCAGAGGAAGGGACCCCATTCTTTTCATCCAAATACTCTAAACTTTGCCTCCAATTGAACTGTGCCTTCCCAGACGGAGTGCCTTTCGTAATTACTCAGCCCAGACGAGGCACTTCTTTTCTAATTTGTACGAAGGCCCCATATAGACTATCAAGATCCTGAAAATGGTACTGGTACCTTCCACCACTCCCAGAATTCCCCGCTGCCAATGCCATCTTCGGTGCCTGTACCAGTCTGACGTATGAGCCAGCTCCTGTCCGAGTCCTCGCCAGTCAACTCGGCCCTGTAATAAGGGATGTGGCACCCCAAAGACTGCCTGCCCCATGCCAGGAAAGAGACTCAGTATAGCTTGTGATGGAGAATATGAGTTCCAGAACCAGACCTGAGTTCACTTCGTGACCTTACTCTTTAGTGTGTGATCTGAACAAATGGAGTATTATCTATCTAATGCAGATTGAAAAGTTTCTTATGCCTAACTTTGCTGTAAGGATTGAACAAGATAATGCATGTAATAGTCCTTAGCACAGAGCTGAGGACATGGTGAGTTCTGTTTCCTATGAGTGATCTCATATGATTTCAACTTTACCATGACATCTTTGGATAGCTATTATTATCATTCCTGTCTCAAAATGAAGATAATGAGTGTTGGGGGAGAGATGTGAAGAAGTTGTAGAGCAACTCTGTCTAATCCATGCTTTTTCTACTCTTGCCACTAGATCCACACACCAACTTTTCTCTGGGTTCCAGGTTTGAGGAGATGAAAGGATAGGATTTCATCCTCAACTTATAAATGCACCTATGCTAGGCCTTGCAAACAAAGGTATAATGGCTACTAGCCTTTTGATTTTGAAGGCCAACTGAGATGGGTTAGTAATTACTGCTCAGAAGACCGTGCCATGAAGGATTGCAAGAGCAAGTCAGAGTTCATAGTGTATCATGATTGATTAATGATGTCAGTCACAGGAATGGGGTCCAGGAATGATGGCAGGCTTTATGGAGTGCACCCCACCCCCTTTCAGATTTCAATGTCTGCCCAAAGTCAAGCACACTTGATAAAAAGGGAGGTCCAAGGGTACTAAATAAAGCTGTTAAAGACCATTAGCACCTTATTAAGACCTTTCCCCAGATGCAGCCAAAAACAGCCAAAGAATACAGAATGAAGGAACATTTTGGGGAAAGAGCATAGAGCTGTCTGAAGCATTTAATGTAAGGCGCACAAACTCAGTTCTGTCTACTCCCAGACTTCTCGGCTCCATCTCTCCGAACATCCAAACATCCGGGGAGGTGGAGGAAGGTCACTATGGAATTCTGAAACCTCCCCATGAGGTCTAGTAGGAGCTTATGTGTTACCTGGGACAATTAAGTTAGGTTCTCCCAAACTCGGCTGTTTCATCTGCAAAAGGGAGACAATCATCTCTAACTCTCCTCGGTTTTACAACAAGATAAATTACCTAAAAAAGCTACAGAGAACTCCACCCAAAATCGATGCTTGAAAACTTTGTTTTTCCGCTCCTTCCCCTTCTTCCTTGACAAGAGTATTGTGACATGGTAAATCAGGGCTGTTGAGGTATAATTTGCATAGAGTAAAATTCATTTACTTCAGATGAACAGTTCCATGAACAGCCATGTAACTACTGCCTCAGTAAGATATAAAATGCTACCATCACCCCAGAAAGTTCCTTCCTGCCCCTTTCCAGTCAGTCCCTTGCCCCAACCTCTAGCCCCTGTTGAACACTGATTTTCTTTCTGCCCCTACAGTACCGCTTTTTATTGTGACCTATTTTAAAAGCATAAATCCAAATAGCAAATGATTCTCTTGAGTTTTTCTTTTACATCGTACTCAAAAATAGCTCAGCTCTGACAGCTCAGCTCTCTTTTCCAGGAAAATTCTTCATTAAGTAAATGAATTCAATGTGCATATTAAACGCACTCGGCTCAGTATTCCTTCTATTTATAGCCGGAGTTCACCCAGCAGGGGCCCAGCAAGCTGTCAGGGTCTCCCTGTCCTCTTCAGCCCACACTCTCTCCTCCCTGCTCTCCTCCTAGCCCTGCTGCCCGGCCGGCTCCAGACCCAGGTGGCACAGGCAAGTGTTTCCTAGGGATTGTGATTCTCAATTTTTCAGGGCAAACTTGAGGATGCCCTGGATTCGCCACAGGGAATATATGGCCATATAACACTCCAGCAGCATGGAGAAGGAAGGGAGCTACACTGGAAACAAGGAGAGAGAGAGGAATGAGTAGGGCTCTGCGGTTTCTCCAGCCCTGCCCTGCAGAGAAGCCCCACGATCCAGACAGATCACTCCCCAATCCCTGAGGTCACCCCTACCCTCACCGCATGTGCCAGATACTGTGCGAAGCACCAAAATTAAAGTTGGACAAGGAGAGGAAAAATCATTAGAATGCGTTTCTGTCCACAAAAAAAAAACAAAAAAAAAAACTATCTACTAGAGAGATAAAACATGCAGGGAAGGAAGTAGTCAAGTGAAGGAGAAATAGCATGGGCTATGATGCTAAAGGAAATGAGATTTTTTTTTAAATTTTTTTAAAGATTTATTGATTTATTTTAGAGAGGGAAAGAGCATGGTGGGAAGGGGGGCAGAGAGAGAGGGAGCATCTCAAGCAGACTCCATGCTAAGCACAGAGCTGGATGCTGCGGGGCTTGGTCTCAAGACAGTGAGATCCCGATCTGAGTCAAAACCCAAGAGTCAATGTTTTACCAACCGCACCACCCAGGTGCCCCGGGAAGGACAGTTTAAATCCATTTGGTTGTTTGCTGGTTGTGTGACCTTGGGAATGTTGCTTCACCTCTCTAAGCCTCAGAGTTCCCATCCGTAGGCTGGAAATTACATCCACCCTCAGAGGATGTTATGTGAAATGAAAAAGCTAATGGGTATAAAGCACCTGGCCCAGCCCCTGTTACAGACACGCTCAGGAAAGTGTAGGTTCCTTCTCACCTTCTGTGTTAGAGTTCCCCAGAAAACCAGAAACAGTAAGAGATGAGAGAGAGAGAGAGATATGTTTATCAGATCTGTTTATCAGATCTGTTAACAGATCTCTCTCTCTCTCTCAATACATATATATTATAGAAGATAGACGATAGATAGATAATCGATAATGAGGAATTTTCTCATGCAATTATAGAGGCTGAGAAATCCCAAGACCTGTAGTCAGCAGGCTAGAGACCCAGAAAAGCCAATGGTGCCACTGCAGGCTGAGTCTGAAATCCTGAACGCTAAGAGACCTGAGGGCAAAGTTCCAGTCCACAAGCTCAAGGCCTTAGAACCAAGAAGAAGTGATATTCCAGTTTGTGTCTAAAGACAGGCAAAGACTGATGTCCCGACTCAGCCCTCAGGCAGGAGCTCCCTCCTTTTTGTTCAAGTGACTGGATGAGGCCTTCCCATATAGGGAGGGAGCTCTGATTTACTTGGTTTACTAACTCGCAAATGTTAATGTCATTCAGATACACCCTCCTAGATACAACCAGGATAATGTCTGGCCAAATGTCAGAGCAGCCTGTGGCCTGATCAACTTGACATATACGATTAACCATCACCTTAACCCTCCAGAAAAGGAATGAGTGTTCTAAAAGGGGTTAGATCAAGCGCTAGAATGAGAACGAATGAGAAAAAGGTTACCTCTGGCTGCGAGGTGTGCAGAAAATGAGATTTGGATCTTCTCTTCACGGCTGTGGCTGCACCACATCCTGAGCACCAGGCCCATCCACAGGACAGGCCTGGGTTTAGTCTCCAGCACTCTCCATCAGTCTCAGCCACATCCCAAGCTTCGACCTCTCACCTTCTACCTTACATTGCAGTCCCTGTCTGAATTCTACTAGTCTGTAGTTTTCTTTAAGGATATCATCCGTGACTGATACAGCCTCCACCTGGCACATGGCAGAGGTTCAGGAAATACTGGTTAAGTGATACGATATCTAATCCAACCATTTCATACAAGACACAAAGCAACTAAGGCATATGGCTTACTTGTTCGTTCATTCAGCCAGCATCTGCTGAGCCCCTAGAATGCTCTGTGACAACAAATAAGGGTAAATATAGAGAGATAAGCGAGATCACACATGCCCTTAAGAGTTCAGGTTAACACAAGGCAGAGAAATTTAAAAAAAAGAAAGGTCCTACTATGTGCAAGTCTCTTTATGTACTTCACTTCACCTTATATTCCCATTGTCCACGCATTCGTTCATATATCCAAAAATATGTGTTGAGCTCGGGCAGTTCCAGGCACTGCCCTAGGTTCCACAGGTACCACAGTAAACAAAGGAAGTGCAGTTCTGCTGATACAGAGGATTTGCAGTCTAGCAGGAGACACAGACGAACAGAGAGAGAGAAAAGGAAAGAAGACGATTATGAAAATGGCAGTATTTGTGAAATGCAGAGGCATCTAAAGAGAAAGAATATATCATCTGTCTGGGAGAGCCCAGAAAGGTTAAAAAGTCTTTGAGAATTGAAGGCACTGTGCTTGCTCCGCAATCAGACATGCAGGAAACACTGACTAAACAGGACACTGCACCTTAGGCCGAGAGAACAGAAGGCTGGCACCACGGGAGAACATACACAGATAAAAGGTTTCATTTCATGATGGAGCCTCTTACAGTTTAATTTTGCCCCAAACATCATATTAAGACATACGACCACAAACCATTGCACACCACAGTCTAGCTGTGACTCGTCATTCTAGTTGGTTAAATGTAACCCTCTGTGTGGCAGAAATCCAATGGCTTCCAACATGCATTGCTCAGAAAAGTCACGTCAGGCTGGGCTGGAACTGCTGGGTCAGGGAATGCCCAAGGACAGGGGATCCTCCGCCACCACCACCACGTATATCTTTGTGGCCCTGTTGGGATTCGCCTCAACCAATCATTATTACATCTTTCAGATTAAATCTTGCTTTAAAGGATCATACACATGGCAAGCTATCAGAGAGCTGAAGTGAAGGCTTAGTACTGCTCCTTGCTTGCTCTGTTACCACATCAAAACAGCCTCCTTGAGCCTCAGCTTTCTTGATTAGCAATTACTCATCTTCACTGAGGGCTTTGTGCCAGGCACTATGCTGGGCACTCGCAGTCCACAGTCAGACATATGCCATCTCATTGAATCCTCACTGCACCCAGTGTATGTGGATACAGGTATTCGGATTCTCATTTACAGCTGTGGAAACTGAGGCCCACGAGGGAGGAACTGATGTGTCCAGAGTCACACAGATAGGGGCAAACTATGGTCCAAAGCTCAGCAAGCTCCACACCTCACCCTCTGCCAGCTCGCTGCTAAGGGTGGAGGTGAATATAACCCAACGATGGGAAAAAGGGATGTGTGAATACTAAGTAGGCTCTCCAGCCTGACTACGCCATTCCTAGAGTTATAATGATTCTTCAGTCCCTCCCCACCAGTCATGGGACAGGCCATGCTCCCTGCACAGCATTTGGTTCCCTTTACAACCTAGCTTCTGCCTCAACAGCATTCATGTCCCCAACACCAAATACGGCACATCACAACCCTTAAACCCCAAACTACATGCTGTAGATAATGTATGGGCAGTTCCTCATGTGCAATGTCTAATACTGAGAGTTTTGACAAGACACTGTAAATGTGCTCTATGACTAAAGAAACTCTGGTCATGTCAACTTCTGGCCAAGATGATGTAACAGACCAGATTTACCCTCCCACCTAAAACAACTAAAAACAAAACAAAACAAAACAAAAACAAAAACAAAAACAATGGTTCTCAAGACATTGGACCTTTAGGCAGGGAAGGATCATGATTTCTGAGAGATAGGATACAAGTGGGGGAAATCTTATAATTGCCCCCGTTTATAGCCTGAGTGAGTTTCTGGGCCATAGCACCGATAGGGACCCAGGTGGAGGCATGTGGACTCCCGGATTTGCAGAGACAAAGCTGGGAGTCTGGGAAGACCAACGAGAGCAAAGTTAGCAGGACAGTGTGCAGGAAGGAGACCCGCAGAGAGAGAGGCTTCCTGAGATCTGCAGATGGTCCCTGTAACTATGCAGCGGAGCATGCCTGGGAGAGAACTACCCAAGGCAAGAGGAGGAGCCAACATGGTATGAGGGGAAGAATCAACCAACTGACACTAACCTACATGATGAAATTAGTAGACAGGGACATTAAAACAGTGATTGTAAATGTATTCCATGTGTTCAAGATGCTAAAGGAAAAGTCTGAACATGTAGAGACATGAAAGTTGTAGAAAAGACCTAAACTGAATTACCATGTCTGAGATGGAAGTGAATTGGGGGTAATAAGGGCAGTGTCAACATTGCAAAAGACAGAACAGGAAGGCTATCCAAAATCAAACCGAAAAAAAAAAAAAAAAACTGGAAAAACAATGAACAGACCATCAGTAAGCTTTGGGAGAACACTATTTAGAGAATGAAAAAACAAACCACACACTGAGAGAATATATATTTTCAAATCCTGTATTTGAAAAAGGACTTGTATCTAGAATGTATAAAGAATTCTCAAAACTCGATAATAAAAAAAAAAAAAAAACCACCCAATTTTAAAAATGTTTTCTCAAGATGTTAAGAATAGAGCAACCCTACAACCCAGCAATTATACTACTAGGTATTTACCCCAAAGATAAAGTCGCAGTGAAAAGAAGGGGCACATGCATCCCAATGTTCACAGCAGCAATGTCCACAATAGCCAAACTGTGGAAGGAGCCAAGATGCTCTTCAACAGATGAATGGATAAAGATGTGATACATATACACAAAGGAATATTACTCAGCCATCAGAAGGGATGAATACCCACCATTTGCATCGAAATGGATAGAACTGGAGGGGATTATGTTAAGTGAAGTAAGTAAAGCAGACAAAAACAATTATCATATGGTTTCACTCATATGTGGAACATAAGCAATAGCACGGAGGGCCATAGGGAAAGGGAGGGAAATCCAAAGGGGGAGAAATCAGAGAGGGAGATGAACCATGAGAAACTTGGACCCTGAGAAACAATCTGGAGGTTTCAGAGGGGGAGGAGGTTGGGGGGAGGGGGTAACAGGGTGACAGGTATTGAGGAGGACACATGCTGTGATGAGCACTGGGTGTTACACTTAACTAATGAATCGCTGAACCCTACATCAATAACTATTTACTATACAGTGGTTAACTGAAAATAAATAAATAAATAAATAAATAAATAAATAAATAAAGGATGTAAGATTTGAACACTTTACCAAGAAACATGGATAGAGAGCAAATAAACACAAGAACGGACGCTCAACATCATTAGTCATTACAGAAATGCAAATTAAAACCACAATAAGAAACACTACTCACCTATTAGAATGTCAATAGAATGTCACTAGAAGACTGATATACCAAGTGTTGAGAGGATGTGGAGCAAGTGGAACACTCACAGGTTGCTGGTGGAGATGCAAAATACTGCCATCGCTTTGGAAAACAGTTCAGAAGCTTTTAAAAAAGTTAAACACCCATCTATCATGTGACCCAACCATTTTACTTTAAAGAATTTTTTTGCATTTTTATTTGATTTTTTTTTTATTTTACTTTTAAGAATTTAATAAGACTGAGGAGAGTCCAAAATGGTGGAGGAGTAGGAGAGTAGGAGACCTTAGTTTCAACTGGTCCCAGGAATTCAGCTAGATGGCTTTCAAATCCATTCTGAATATCTGCAAACTCAATCAGAGATCAAAGAAAAGAATAGCTGCAATTCTGTAAATAGAAAAGTAACCACATTTTGCAAGAACGACAAGACGGAAAAACTCACCTCAAAAAAGAGAACAAGAGGCAGTACTGACTGCCAGGGACTTAATCAGTATGGATATAAGTAAGATGTTGGAACTAGAGTTCAGAAAATCTAACCAAGTCGAAATCAAGAAGGCTATTAATGAAATGCAATAAAAAATGGAGACTGTAACTGCTAGGATAAATGAGACAGAAGAGAGAATTAGTGATATAGAAGACCAAACGATGGAGAGTAAAGAAGCTGAGAAAAAGAGGGATATACAACTACTAGATCATGAGGGGAGAACTCAAAAGATAAGTGATACCATAAAGTGGAACAATATTAAAATAATTGCGATCCCAGAAGAAGAGGAAAGAGAGAGAGGGGCAGAAGGTATACTGGAGCAAATTATAGCAGAGAACTTCCCTAATCTAGGGGAGGAAACAGGTATCAATATCCAGGAAGTACAGAGAACCCCCCTAAAAAATCAATAAAAATAAGTCAACACCCCAACATATAATAGTGAAACTTGCAAATCTCAAAGACAAAGAGAAAATCCTGAAAGCAGCTCAGAACAAGAGGGCTGTAGTAAACTACAAGGGTAGAAACATTAGATTAGCAGCAGACCTATCCACAGAGACCTGGCAGACCAGAAAGGACTGGCATGATATATTCAGGTTGTTAAATGAGAAAAATACACAGCCAAGAATACTTTATCCAGCCACTCAAAACAGAAGGAGAGATCAAAAGCTTCCAGGACAAACAGAAACAAAAAGAATTTGTGATCACCAAACCAGCCCTACAAGAAATATTAAAAGGGATCCTTTCAGCAAAGAGAGAGTCCAAAAGTAACACAGACCAGAAAGGAACAGAGACAATATGCAGAAACAGTGACTTTAGGGCACCTGGGTGGCTCAGTTGGTTAAACAACCGCCTTCGGCTCCGGTCATGATCCCAGAGTCCTGGGATCAAGTCCCACATCGGGCTCCCAGCTCCACAGGGAGTCTGCTTCTCTCTCTGACCTTCTCCCCTCTCATGCTTTCTCTCACTCACTCTCTCTCTCTCAAATGGATAAATAAAATCTTAAAAAAAAAAAAAAAAAACTGCGACTTTACAGGTAATACAACGGCACTAAATTCATATCTTTTGAATAGTTACTCTGAATGTAAATGGGCTAAATGCCCCCAATCAAAAGACACAGGGTGTCAGATTGGTTAAAAAAGCAAGACCCATCGATATCCTATCTGCAAGAGACTAATTTTAGACCCAAGACACCTCCAGACTTAAAGTGAGGGGGTGGGACCACTTATCATGCTAATGAACATCAAAAGAAAGCTGGGGTGGCAATCCTGATATCAGACAAATTAGATTTTATTTTTTTTAAAGATTTTATTTATTTATTTGTCAGAGAGAGAGAGAGAAAGAGCACAAGCAGGCAGAGTGGCAAGCAGAGGCAGAGGGAGAAGCAGGCTCCCTGCCGAGCAAGGAGCCTGATGTGGGACTCGATCCCAGGACCCTGGGATCATGACCTGAGCCAAAGGCAGCCGGTTAACCAACTGAGCCACCCAGGTGTCCCCAAATTAGATTTTAAACCAAAGACTGTAATAAGAAATGAGGAAAGACACTATATCATAATTAAAGAGTCTACCCAACAAGAAGATCTAACAATTGTAAATATTTATGCTCCTAACGTGGGAGCAGCCAATTATATAAGCCAATTAATAACAAAATTAAAGAACACATCGATAATAATACGATAATAGTAGGAGACGTTAACACCCCACTCACTGCAATGGACAGATCATATATGCAGAAGATCAATAAGAAAACATGGGCTTTCAATGACACACTGGACCAGATGGACCTCACAGATATATTCAGAACATTCCATCCCAGAACAACAGAATACACATTCTTCTTGAGTGCACAGGGAGCATTCTCCAGAATAGATCACATCCTGGGTCACAAATCAGGTCTCGAATAGTACCAAAAGATTGGGATCAAAAAAAAAAGATTGGGATCATTCCCTGCCTATTTTCAGACCACAATATTTTGAAGCTAGAACTCAATCACAAGAGGAAATTAGAAAAGAACTTAAATACATGGGTGCTAAAGATCATCCTACTAAAGAATGAACGGCTCGACCAGGAAATTAAAGAAAATTTTAAAAAATTCATGGAAACAAAGGAAAATGAAAACACAACTATTCAAAACCTTTGGGATGCAGCAAAGGCTGTCCTAAGAGGGAAGTATACAGCAATACAAGCCTTTCTCAAGAAACAAGAAAGGTCTCAATACACAACCTAATCATACACCTAAAGGAGCTGGAGAAAGAAAAGCAAGTAAAGCCTAAGCCCAGCAGGAGAAGAAGAATAATAAAGATCAGAGAAGAAATCAATGAAATAGAAGTCAAAAGAACAGTAGAACAGATCCACAAAACTAGGAACTGGTTCTTTGAAAGAATAAGATTGATAAATCCCTGGCCAGACTTATCAAAAAGAAAAGAGAAAGGGCCCAAATAAACAAAATCATGAATGAAAAAGGAAAGATCAAAACCAGCACTGAAGAAATACAAACAACCGTAAGAACATATTGTGAGCAACTCTATGCCAACAATTAGGCAACCTCAAAGAAATGGATGCATTCCTAGAGATGTACAAACTACCAAAACTGAACCAGTAAGAAATAGAAAACCTGAACAGACCCGTAACAGCAAGAAAATTGAAGCAGTTATCAAAAATCTCCCAACGAACAAGAGTTCAGGGCTGGATGGCTTCCCAGGGAACTCTACCAAACACTTAAAGAAGAATTTATAGCTATTCTTCTGAAGCTATTTCAAAAAATAGAAATGGGGGGCACCTGGGTGACTTGGTCAGTTAAGTGGCTGTCTTCAGCTCAGGTCATGATCCTAGGGTCCTGGGATCGAGCCCCACATCGGGCTCCCTGCCCAGTGGAGAGCCTGCTTCTCCCTCTCCCTCTGCCTGCCGCTCTGCCTACTTGTGCTCTCTCTCTCTGTGTCAAATAAATAAATGAAAATCTTAAAAAAAAAAAAAGAAAAAGAAAAGAAATGGAAGGAAAACTTCCAACCCTTTCTATAAAGCCAGCATTACCTTGATCCCAAAAACAGACAAAGACCCCACCGAAAAGGAGAATTACAGACCAATATCCCTGATGGGCATGATGCAAAAATTCTCACAAAATACTAGCCAACAGGAGCCAACAGTATATTAAAAGGATTATTCACCATGACCATGTGGGATTTATTGCTGGGCTGCAAGGGTGGTTTATCATCCATAAATTAATCAGTGTGATACACTACATAAATAAAAGAAAGGACAAGAACCATATGATCCTCTCAATAGATGCAGAAAAAGCATTTGACAAAGCACAATACCCTTTCTTGAATAAAGCTCCTCACGGTGTAGGGATAGAGGGAACATAACTTAATATCATAAAAGCTATATATGAAAAGTCCACAGGGAATATCATTCTCAATGGAGAAAAACTGAGAGCTTTTCCCTTAAGGTCAGGAACATGGCAGGGATATCCATTATCACCACTACTATTCAACATAGTACAAGAAGTCCTAGCCTCAGCAATCAGACAACAAAAAGAAATAAAAGGCATCCAAATCATCAAAGAAGAACTCAAACTCTCTTTGCAGGTGACATGATTTGCTGTATGGAAAACTCAAAAGACTCCACCCAACGTTGCCAGAACTCATACAAGAATTCAGCAAAGTGGCAGGATATAAACCCAATACACAGAAATCAGTTGCACTTCTCTATACTGAGAGACAGAATGAGACAGAAGATAGAGAAATTAAGGAGTCGATGCCATTTACAATTGTACCAAAACCATAAGATAACTAGGAATAAACCTAATGAAGGAGGCAAAGGATCTGTACTCTGAAAAGTATAGAACACTCATGAAAGAAATTGAGGAAGACACAAAGAAATGAAAAAACATTCCATGCTCATGGATTGGAAGAACTATTATTAAAATGCCTATGCTACCTAGAGCAATCTACACATTTAATGAAATCTCTATCAAAATATCATAATCTTTTTTCACAAAGATGCAACAAATAATCCTAAAATTTGTATGGAACCAGAAAAGACACTGAATAGCCAAAGGAATGTTGGAAAAGAAAACCAAAGCAGGTGGCATCACAATTCCAAACTTCAAGCTCTATTACAAAGCTGTCATGATCAAGACAGTATGGTATTAGCACAAAAACAGACACACAGATCAACAGAATAGAATAGAGAACCCAGAAATGGACCCTCAACTCTATGGTCAACTAATTTTAGACAAAAAAGAGTAGTAGGGCTACTAGTAGTAGTAGGGATATTAGTATCCAAAATCTATAAAGAACTTACCGAACTCAACACCCAAAGAACAAATAATCCCATCAAGAAATGGGCAGAACACATGAACAGACATTTCTCCAAAGAAGACGTACAAATGGCCACCAGACACATGAAAAAATGGTCAACATCACACGGCATCAGGGAAATACGAATCAAAACCACAATGAGATACCACCTCACACCAATCAGAATGGCTAAAATTAACAAGTCAGCAAAGGACAGATGTTGGTGAGCATGCAGAGAAAGGAGAACTCTCTTACACTGTTGGTGGGAATGCAAGCTGGTGCAGCCACTCTGGAAAACAGTATGGAGGTTCCTCAAAAAGTTGAAAATAGAGCTACCCTATGACCTACCAATTGCTCTCCTGGGTATTTACCCCAAAGATACAAATGTAGTCATCTGAAGGGGCACCTGTGCCCCAATGTTTATAGCAGCAATGTCCACAACAGCCAAACTATCGAAAGAGTCCAGATGTCCACCTACAGATGAATGGATAAAGAAGATGTGGTATTTATACACAATTGAATACTACTCAGCCATCAAAAAAAAAAAAAAAAAAAATGAAGTCTTGCCATTTGCAATGACATAGATGGATCTAGAGGGTATTATGCTAAGCGAAATAAGTCAGAGAAAGACAATTATCATATGATCTCACACATATGTGGAATTTAAGAAACAAAACGAAGGATCATAGGGGAAGAGAGGAAAAAATAAAACAAGACAAAATCAGAGAGGGAGCCAAACCATAAGAGATTTTTAATCACAGGAAACAAACTGGGGGCTGCTGGAGGGGAGGGGAGGGGTGATGGGGTAAATGAGGAGAAAAAAATAAAGATTTGATTGAAGAAAAAAAATAATGTTGTAGACAAGGCCAGGGAACAAAACTCAATAAATGTTGACCATTTAAAAAGTAAAATAAATCAACAAACAAACAAACCCACAAAACAAAAAACAAAAAAAAAATTGAATCAGACAAAGAGAGACATGAATATCTTGTCCTAGGTACTTAGGCTACAAATATATTCATTAATGATTATTTTGATTTGAGATAAATGTGTCTTGCCTCATTATCACTATTACATTATAACCACTATGAAATAAAGTGACATGTTTCTGTGTGGGGTGGAAAACATGCTATGTCTGAGTTCTGAGAAGAGATGGAAGATTACAGAAGAGAATAATTTTCATACAAAAAAAAAAATTTAATGAGACTAATGTTTTTGGCAGCTTTATTTCTAATAGCCAACAACTGGAAACAAACCAAATATTCATCAGCAGGCGAATGGATAAATTATCATCAATATTTACAATGGGCTAGTACTCAGCAATCCAAAGGAATGATTGAAATAAAATGGAAAATTTCCAAATAATTATGCTGAATAAAAGAAGCAAATTTATTTTTTTCTTAGAGACAGAGGGAACATGCAAGGAGGGGAAAGAAGCAAAGGGAGAGGAAAACAGCAAATCTTAAGCAGGCTCCATACTCAGCACAAAGCCTGACGTGGGGCTCAACCTCATCACCCTGAGATCACGACCTGAGCCGAAATCAAGAGTTGGACAACTCAAGAGTTGGAATCGACTGACCCAGCCAGGCACCCCAGAAGTACAAGTTTTAAGGAATATTTACGGTATGGTTTTATGTATATGAGATGCTAGCAATGCCAACTAATCTATGGTAATAAAGAGCAGAATCGTGATTTCCTGGAACTGGGGTTGGGGAAAGCACAGATGAGGGGCCCAAGGAAATAGGTGGAGGTGATGGCTATGTTTCCATCCTGATTAGCTTGATGGCTTCATAGGTATCTACATACCCCTATCCCATTGCCCACCTGGAATTTGTGCAGTTTGTTGTATGTGAAAAAGGATGAGGAGGAAAAAGAGAAGAAACAGTAGCTATGATGCTAAAAGTAGCTTAAAGTATCCTTTCGCCCAGAAGCAAGGGAAGTCTTCTGGCATCTTTAGGGTAGTCAGCCCCAGGCTGGAATAGGAATAATGAAGTCACTACATCACAGGGTCGTTGTGGAGAGGATTCATTTGACAAACACTTTCGGGTGCTTGCTGGTTACCAGGCTCTTCATGAAGTCTTTGCATGACTACTTCATTTAGTCCTCAGATCAGCCCGCTGAGGTACATACTGCTATTATTCCCACGTTACAGATGAGAACGCAGAAGCCCAGAGCCATTAAATACATGCCCAGGGCTACCTAGTAGAGCTGAAATGGAATGAATTACATTATACAAAAGCATCTTGTAGGACCCACTGCAGAGCAGGTAGTCCGTAAATGTGAGTGGAGAGAACTCCACGCAACATTCTGTCAGTGAAGACAGCCTTGCCCTGCAACCAAGGGCACAAACTCTGAAGGCAGAGCCACCCGGGTTCAAACCCCTGTGCTGGCTATGGGGCCTGACGCTTGAGATCTTATCTCAAGCTCAGCTTCCTCATCTACAAAACAGGAATATAAATCCTTCCAGCAGGATTGGAAGCTAATTTGAGTAATGTGCATGAGGAATCCAGACTAGTGGCTGATATGTGATTAAGTCTAAAATCTGACATAGTGTGAACTGAGTCCTGGCTTGCACGGTGACTGGTACCAGAAAGCACGTGACAGTGTTGAAATGCCCCGATAGAGTCCACCTGGGAACTCCGCCCAATGGCAGTCCTATTCCATTCACCATGCCTCCGGGATAACGAAAGAGACCTATCTGTGTCCTACCAGATTTGTGTCTCATCACTGATTCCTCTCCAGCCCTTCTGGTCATCTCAAAAGCCCCTCAAAGCCCTGTGGGTAAGCCTTGACCTGAGGTCACTTGTCTTTTCCTGGACAGAACCCCCACAAGCTACTGGCTCTCCACCTTCTACTCATCTCCTGTTGAATGTCGTTGGCCTGTATTGAGGCTCTTATAATCTCAGGAGAAATGGTTCTGAGCCATTTACGGTACGTTGTCCTCTTTGCGGTGGATAAAATTATTTAATTATTTAAATAATGGCTAAGAGCCCTGGCCAACTCCAAATACCAGCCCTGCAACTTTGGATAAGCTACATGATTCCCTGCACCTCAATTTACACACACGTTAAATGGTGATGATAGTACCTACCTCATGGGGTTGTTTTGAGGGACTGTAAACCAAAAAAAATACATAATCATTTAACATGAGTCTGATGGTAAGAAGAAAGTTCTCGACAAATGTTTGCCATGTGCTTCGTTATTGTTACCACTGCTGTATCTCCCAGCTTACAGCAGAGTCCTTTCACAACTTCACCAGACACAGCCTGGTGAAGGGCCAGGTTTGTCCCTGGATGAGGCCTGGGGGCTGGGCCCTGAGATGTGAAATGACTTTGCTCAGGTGACAGCTGGCAGAAATAGGGCCTTAATCCTGAGTTCTGAGGCCACAGGGGATATGACTGCTAGCATTTCAGTGCCCGTCCTGACACCCAGGTCCACCATTCCTAGAGAAGAGTGGGGGAAACATTGCTGTGGAGGCTTCAGTTCATCCCAACAAGCATGTCCTAAAGTCAACGAAGTGTTCAGAGTAGCAGGAACAGAATGCATTTAGAGCAAAAGACTTTCTCCTTCGGAGGCAGTGTCAGAGTGGTTAAAGACCCAGTCTCTGGAATGAGGCCAGGCTTTAAAATCAGTGCTCTGCTACTAACCAGCTGTGTGGCCCTGAACATGTTCCTTGATCTCTGAAAAGCTCCAGTTCTTCATCTAGAATGTGGGGATAGCAAGAGTACCTACTACCTTTTCTAAAGCATGAAGCATAATGCAGACACATGGAAATCCTGAATATTATGCCCCATTTTTTTACCCTCCGATTGGTACTTACTCCTCTTGGGGCAAAGTCCAAACCCTTTATTCCAGCCTACAAAGCCCAAGTCTGTCCCTGTGCGCCCGCCTAGCCCAGCACTCCACTTTGCTCATGGCATGCCAGCCACATTAGTGAGAGGACATTATCATTTGTCCTCTAAACAGAGATGCTTTAGAGGGCAAGAAGGCTCGACTAATGACTATTCTGGGCCAAAACAAGGACTGTTCCCAGCAAACAGGGACTTAGGGCACTACACACTGACCTCTCCATTTCTGGTTTGTACCAAACTCCTCTGCAACTTCACATACGCTGTTTGCTTAACCAAAATGCCCTTCCCCTCCCTCTTCACTTGACCACCTCCTCCTCACCTGTCCAGACTCACCTTAACTCTTAATCCCTAACTTACCCTAAACTCCTCATCCCCCTCCCACACCTTTCCTGTTGACAATTATTTCTACCAAGGTTGATTTATGTCTGTCTCTCCCACTCCATAAGCTCCGTAAGCACGGCCATGGTCCTTATTCATCTCTCTATCTCAACAGTCTAGCAGTTACTGAATGAGTGAGAAAATGAATGAATGAAATTATTACATTTGACCTGTCCAAAAACTCTGTAAGATGAAAAAGTATTATTATCCCCAATTTATAGATGGGAAAATGGAAACAGAAGCGAAGCGCCTTGCCCAAAATCACACAGTGAGTGAATCACTGAGGACATGGGACCCTGATCCTCAGCTCAGTGCATTTTCTGCTTCTCCACATGGTCTCTTAATCCTCTGTCCCCATGTCTTCTATATTTGAACAACTCAAACTCTACAGCGAATAGCTGAGAAACACAAGAGAAATCTCTCTGAACATAGAAAAGCTCTACTTACTTCTTATTCTAGTGTGAGATTGGAAAGAAAGCTTACTTCAAACCAATGTAAGAAATAAACAGTTTTACCAGGTTGAATGTAGCCTATTTCAGTGGTTATTGAGATTAAAACCTCAGGGCAGTGTCTAGGTTGACCTCATCTCTCTGTGGGGAGCAAAGTACCACCAGGTTCTGGCCACACTCGGGAGCCTCAGCCCAGGAGAGGCACACAAGGGTCGAGCTCAGAGTCCCCGTGCTCCAAGGCAGCCAAGACTGAAACCCGAGAGGCCTCTTGAACTTGGAGGGAGAGGGCCATCAACCAAATGCTCCATTATCCACTGAAAGTTACACCCAATGCGATATTAATCTCTTTCAGCAGAGAGCTTTATATTTTTCAAAGTGCTTCCATAAACAGCTTTATCTTCCTTTTATCCTACCAACAACTAAAAAGAGGTGTGGGAACAGGCAACGTAGCAAATAATTAGGACCCTGGGATTTGGAGCCAGATCAGATGGGACCCCATTTCTGACACTTTCTATCTATGGAGCTTAAGTAAGTCCCTGAGCCCCTTTGAGCCTCAGTTTCCCTACCTACAAAATGAAGATAGTAGTATCACATACAGGGACACCACAGAGACTGATGATATATGTAAAATGCCTGACTCATATATTCAGTAATAGGTCAATATTTGTAGCCCTTCAGTCTAAATGTCTGGATGCCATTTCATTGAGTGGGATTTCTTTATAGGGCGGCCCACTGGCAAACATCCTCCTCCCCAGTTCATCTCCATAGTTAAACACCAGGCTGAGTAAATATTTGTGGGATGAATCAATAAACCAGTGAAAATCTGTCTTATGATGGCACCAAGAAGCCTCTCCCCTCTCCTGGTTCGGGGCATAAATGCTTCTGGAATAACAGGCTGTCAGGCATTGATGGATCACAAACCGGTGGATTTACCAATGCCCTCAGAGCAATCAAGTTGAAAGAAAAACCCTTTAGAGCACATTGACAGGGGGTGGAGGAGAGACCGATTGGGTTCTGAAGAATCCCACACATGGCCTGACAGGATGAATGGCAGCCTCCTCAAATCGGTTCTTGGCGGAGGCACTTGGGGAGTTCTCGCTTACTAGCCTCTCCAGACCTGTCTGTCTGTCCTCGGCAGACCCCGCCTCTGATTGGGGAGGCCTAAGTCAGGCGACTAGGGGGGCCTGCTGATTGGAGTCAGCTCTCCCTGCTGTCAGCTGGAGAGAGGGGGATATTGAATTCATCAGTCTTGTTGACAGGGGACGGGGGAGGGGGAAGGAGCTCCCAGAGTGCAGGGGAAAACCCAGGGGAGGGCAAAGCTGTGAAGAGCAACTGCTTTGGCCTTGGGCATAGTGACCCCTTGAGCCAGATTAATGACCCGCAGATTCCCATTTTTGTTTCAAATTGCACTACACGGTGGATGGTAAACATTAGCTCTTGGTCCTCACTCAAAGACTCGGTCTAAGAAAAGCAGTAAATAATTTCCTAAATTTTCTTGCTTAGCGTTTTTAGAGATTCTTGATGTCATACTAACATTTTGCTTTTGAGGGATTAGACATTCCGTTACTCTTTGGGAAGGGGGAAAGAATTTGGAATTTTTTGAACACCTATTATGTGTCATGTGAGTACAGGTACATTTGCCACTTCATTGCTCAGAGAGGAAGACATGAATATTTCCCAAGTTGTAGATAAGGAAACAAGAAAGAAGACAGGTGACTAACTTGCTAAGTCACCTAGAGACAGTGACAGAACCAGAATTTCCACTCAAAGCTAGTCGACTCCAAAGTGCAGTCCTTCTGCGCCCCACCCACTTTACCTCTCCTCCAGAAATCAGTAACTAGAGTTGGTTTTGCCTGTTGCTCACTTGTTGATAATATTTACATATTTTTCACTGGTTAATTTTTGAAGTAAATTATTTCTCTCTACGCATTTTAGCCAGAGTCCTGTTAAGTTCCCTGCCTAAAGCTTTAGGTCAGTTGTCTTCATTCCCAAAAGGTCCGGTCCAGCTGGAATCCAGGAGAGTGCTTCCTAGGACTTCATCCAGGCCTGGGCCACTACAGAACCCACCAAGATGTCGCTTTTCAAAGGTTCTCGGAGCCAGAACAGGCATGGAGTTTCTTCTTTTTCAAATTTCTGGGGCTGTCCTGATTAGCAGGCACTTGGGAGGAGAGGAGAGTTTCATTGTTGGTGCAGAGAGCTGGGCCAGTGTCTCCTTTGGTTATGATGCTCTGGGATTCTGTGAGTTAAAGGGTATCCTCTGGCTCAGAGTCTATATCCCACACTTCTGCCTTTCCAGTCTGGCTTCCATGTCCAAAGATTATTATTGTTAGTTTTAGTGCTTTCAGGGTAATGATACTGAATCACAGATTTGAGAGGGCTAAGTCCAATCCACCATTCAATATTTAGATCCCATCTATATAACACTGCCACTTACCCTTCTCCGGCAACAAGGAGCTCAGTATCCCATTTCTTCACTGGATCACATGGTTGTCAGAGAGGATTCTGACAGAAGGAAGTTACTCCTTCCCTTTACGTTATTTCAGGTGGAGGGCACACCATGAGCAAAAGACGTGGGAGAAAGAAACAGCCATGTACCTTCAATGAGGATTTGGAATCAGAGCACTGGATGGAACTCAAGTCCCACACCTTCTACTTCTTAGCTGGTGACCTTGGACAGATCATTGGACCTTTGTGGACTTGAATATTTCTTTCCTTGGCTGTAAAACAGACAGTAATACCTGTCCCATCTACCCCAAGAAGTTGCTCTGAGTATCAAATGAAATAATGAATAGTTATTTTTACAGAGAAAAAGACTATGTATGTTTAAATACAATTTTTTAAAAATACGATAGTTATTATCATTGCTATTCTCTTATCCAACTTTTCTACTTTAAACAAGAAAGGAAACAAAGCAGTTGGATTGTTTTGTTTTCTTACTATTTGCAAGTGAGATGTTCAACATCTATCATAAAATCCAGAGGTAGCCCTTGACCAAGGTTTGCCACTTAGTGCCCCCAAAATATTCCCAGACGACACCATGAAATTGCTTTTCCCTCACCCCCAAATCCCCTTCTGAATCCAGGCATACTTTCTGGGCCTCTGCGGGGAGAAGGCTGATACTCATGCTGATTTGCACCCAAGCTGCCTGGGGCTGCACTGACAGAGACAGATGTCAACAGGGTGAAACCAACAAATTAATTTTGCCTGATGACCTAAGCCAGATGTGGACAGAAGTCTCAGAGGGAAGAAAAAGCAGGGGGAAAGATATGGTCTCTCCCTGCTGTGCCACAACCCATTCTGTTTATTTCAATATTATCTATCAGCCCTACACCTCAAAACTGTTCTATACCCTAAACGTTTCTGAAACAGAGTCCCCAGGTTATCCGGACTGAGGACCTCTGGGTAACTACAGCTGTCACCTTTTGCGAAAGGCTGCTTGATCATTTCAAATGCACCAAACAGTTCTTGAACTAGATAATATATCATTTAATTCTCAGAATAATCCTATGTGGTAAATTTTATCATCCCATCAGTTAGATGCGGAAAGTGAGGCCAAGGGAAGTAAAAATGCTTATCCAAGTTCACCAGGTGGATCCCCTACCCTTTCCCTACAGAGATCACCACGATGGTGATTTTCATGTTTATCGTTCCCTGGCTTATTTTTTTTAATTTTACCACATGTGTGTACTTTTGCAAACACTTGAACTTTACATATGCATCATACTGGATGTTCTCTTCTGCAGCTTTCTTTTCTACTTAACATTATGTTCTTAAGGTCCATCCATGTTGTGTCGGAGGCTCTTTTCCATTACTTGGTATTGCTGCATCATTCCATTGTATGAATACTCCACGATTTATTTAGCTTTTCTACTGTTGATGGATATTTGGGTGGTTTCCAATATTTTGTGAATACAACGATGCTGCTATGAACTTCTTGTATATATCTTCTCTGAAATTGTCTAGGATATATAAGCAGGGTCAGCATTGTTGGATGGAAGGCTTTGCACATCCTTATTGGGGAATCAAAAACTGCTTTTCAAAATGATTTGTATCAATTTGCACTTCCACCATCATGGCATGAATGTTCCAATTAGCAACACTTGATGCTGTCATACTTTTCTGAGTTGTTTTTTCCTCCACCCGCTCTCTCTTGGCTTCAAACACCACTGCTGAGCTAACGGCCACCAAACTTTTATCTCCAGCTTATGTCTTTCTCCTAGGCTCCAGATCATATATTCAACTCTTTATCTACTTCTCTCTTCCTCATTTTCAGCCAGAGCAAATGCTACATGTCCCAAACGGAGAATATCCTTTTTCTATAGCACATTTATATTACACCATCTTTACTCCAAACCAGAAACCAAGGCATCACCCTAGACATCCCCCTTTTATCCTACCTCCAAATCCTATTAATTCTACCATCCAAATACCTCTTGAATCTATTCCCTCTCTCCTATTGTGGTTCGATGTTACTTCTAGGCTTGTGGTAAGATTGTTCTTCCTCATTCTGTAAAGTTGTTAAGACCATATGATGTGCTTGGCCAAAGAAATGTGTGTAGATGTGACATATGTCACTACCCGGCAGAAGCTGTAAAACTCGGAGCATAATTTACCATGACCCAAATCCCGTGCCACAATGACTGGAAACATCCCACCTGGAAGAGGCTCCATCAGCCTTGATTCTGGAGTGAGGACAACAAAATTCTGCTTACACATAACCAACATGTAGTGGTCACAAAAGATAAATCTTTGTTCTTTTAAGTCACTGAAATGTTGAAGTTTCTTGTAACGACAGCATCACCAAGACTATCCTGACAAATACACCTTTCTTACCATCTTCTTACTGTTGAACATGCATCAACAGCCGGGTGAGAGAATTTTCCAGTTCCCTTGGAGTTCACTGCTATGAGATTTGATTTTTTTTTTCTTGCAACTTCCTGAATAAACTCTTATGTTGGCATAAAAATAATAGCCTTTGAATGCCTAACTTCAGAGTGTTCTGAGTTCTTTCCAAGTGGCATGAGTTGAGCTTCTGGCACTTTCTTCCAGCGCATAGTCCTCCTCTAGCTTCGTAAGTCAGCTGTTATCTTCTTTCCAAAGGCACCAAGTCCCAAAATAGCCTAAGTTGGGTGTAGGCTAATATCTTTCTGGCAAAGTCCAGTGTCAGGTTTCAAGGACACCATTTGATGTCCAGCTGACTGAGGGACATAACCTAGACTGTCTGTTATGCTCACAGACCTACAGACCTTTGCTTTTAAGGAACTGACCACACTGAAGCCATGTTATGACACTGAGTAAGAGGAAATTAACATTGGTTGAGCACCTTCAAGTGCCAGGCATTTTATGTATACGGTCTTGTTCAAAACCACCCTGTGTGTTAGATATTAATAGTCTAGCTGACAAGTCATTCCCAAAAAATAGATTCAAACTGAGTAAGTGACTGGCCAAGGTCATGAGAAAGACTCTGGGTCTGAAGCCCAGAGCTTCAGGCTTCTTGTAAAGTGTTCTTTCCACTCCACCCTCGACTCTTTTAATTGTGTCATTTCACTTGACTTAGAGATTAAAAAATAACCCAAATGCAGGCAGATGAATTTTCTGAGTCTTGACTCACTCATCTAGCAAGCACTGCCTCCTACTCCCTCAGTGTGAGCAGCAGTGCCAGAGAGAGAAAGATGGAGAGGGGCAAGACAGAATAATACGAGGAATAAATCCCTGCCCCTGAGGGGCTCGTGATATACGACGGTATGCAAGGTACACTGTGCTGTGATAAATGCATTCATTCATGCATTTAGCAAACATTTACTAAGGGCTGAAGATTTATAGATAGAATCAGCCCCTGTCTCAAGAAGCTCACAGTTCAGTGTCACAGGTGAAACAATAGGAGGCTATCAGGTGGGAGCATGAAGGAGGGCATGGCCAGTTCCCTCAGGTGAGTCAGCAAAGACTTCACAGCTGGGGTCATTCTGGAGCTGGGTTTTGAAACACAGGCTAATAACCACTAAAAGAAGAGTGTTCCAGGCCACTAGAGCAGCAAAAGCAAAGATGGACAGCGCAGGACTGTGAATTCTGCCCTGGAGAATGAGGGAAAGCTTCCCAGAAGAAGCAGCCAGTCCATGGAGCCTTGCAGAATGCCTAGGGCAGGCCCTGCTGACAAGGTTCAGAAACGCACCACCAGAGCAGACAGAACCACAGATGTCAAAGCACGGAGGCTTCTCTGGAAGAATCTGAGCATGCCTGCGGTTCAAGGTGCACACAGGGGAGTGGCAGAAATGAAACTGTTGAACAGAGGTCAGGGGCGGATCACTAAGAGCCTTGAATGGTTTGCAAAGACAACTAAAGTATCTCTTATTAGAAAAACAGAGCTGTGGACCTCATGCCAGTACGAATTTTTTAAAAATGCTTAAAAAACAAATGTTAGCTGTTATTTTTAATTGTTGTTTTAGCTTTGGCTACTACATTAAATACCACAGACTGGGTGGCTAAAGCAACAAAAATGTCTTTGTCACAGTTCAGAGGGGCTGGAAGTCTGAGATCAGGGTGCCAGCAGGGTCCAGTTCTGGGGAGAACTCCCTCCCTGGCTTACAGATCATGGCTTCTTGTCGTATCCTCACCTGACAGAGAAAGATGGACAGCCAGAGGGCCAGAGAGACAACTCTCTAGTCTCTTTTTATAAGGACACTAGTCCCATCATGGGGCCCCACCCTCATGACCCAACTAATCCGAATTACCTCCCAACGGCCCTGCCTCCAACACCATCATACTGGGGATTAGGGGGCTTCAACATATGAATTTAGGGAGATGCAAACATGCAGTCCACCGAAATTATTCTAAAAAGGTGTCATAAGAAGGCAATAATCTGATCACATTTGTAATTTAGAAGGCCCACCCTGGTGGCACGTGGCATGTCCGAAGTGAAGGCTTCCCTCCCACCACTGGCAGTGATGACTGCCGTGGGCAGGTTAGACCTTGGCTGCTCCTCTGTGCTTCCTCTGCTTCCTCTCCTAAACACATCTGCTCTCATGCTGGTCGCTCACATTAGGTTATGAGTTTCCTGAGCAACAGACATTGTATTGCCCTCTGTGTCCTCAGCACTGTCTGGCCTAGAGTGTGTACTAAAATAATTTTACATGAATGTGAATTCCCATGACCACATGCCACTGCGACTGCTCTCTGCTCTACCTGGGGGAGATTTCCTCCCGCCATAGTCCACATTCAGGTCCTTGTCAGTGCAGCCTGACCCGGTCCTCGGCTTATGAGGTCATGTTTCCAAAGTCCCTATGCAGACCGTGGGTGATAAGTGAGGTGTCTGTGTCCCCTTCATTTTCCAGCCCCATCCATAGCCATGTTTCCAGTTTCTGTGCACTTGCCTTGAAACTGATGACAAATGAATTTTGCAACACATCTAGGAAATTACCTCAACACTCAAGCCATATCCTGGGGCCATTAACGTTCTTTAATGTATGAAGAAGGTTGAGGGGTTGAGGTACTTTTTCTTTTTTAATCCCCTGGACCACTGGTAAACCCTTTTCGCCCGTATACATGGACAGGAGGTGATGTCACAGCACAGTAAAAGCTCTTGATGCTTTGCCCTCCCTTCATGGTTAACAACTGACTCCGATTTCTCCAATCTTGGCTCCCTCTCCAAGACCAACATATCAGATCACTAGGATGTCTCAGACCTCTGTCATTGGAGACAATGGACAGTCAGAGAGCTCATGGCCCAAGACACTAATTTTAAAACATCATAATGTTAGGCTGCACAAACTATTGGCACATCCGAGAGGTATCACTTAGCCATTCGTTAATTTAAGCAACATTTAGCGGGTTCTTCCAGTGTATAAGACTGTGCTGGATTCTGAGGTCACAGAGCTGAATAAGGCAGATACCCTGCCATGGAGGAGACAGACCCTGCTGGTTCTATGTGAAACAACATGACTAAGACCTGCTCATTCATATCAATGAGTTTTCAGGGTAGGTAGATAAGGAATACATGTAATTACATGCCCATGACACAATTAATATAATATTGAAGGCAGCAAGGACTTTAAGGAAATATACATTTTTAAAATATATAAATATATATTTACTCTCTCTCTCTCTCCATATACATATATATATGAGAGATACACATCTCAATCTCACGTGTAACTATGTAGGTATACAAAGCTCTGTATACCCATCCTATGTATTTCCTATAAATTTCCTATATTAGATTATAAATATATGTTTCATATGGATATGCTTACACTAGTGCTTACTGTGAGCCAGGTGCTTTACAAAGGGTTTTCACAAATCAACTCATTTTGTTCTCACACTGTCCAGGAAATATGCACTATCGTCATCATCCACATGTTACAGATGAGGAAACTGAACCTTTGGCATTTAAGGAGGATGCTCATGATCCGGTAAGTTGTTGAGCAAGGGTGTGAACCAGGCAGCATATCTCCAGAGGCCGTTCTTAATCTCCAGGCTACAAACTGCAGAGGGGGCGGATGACAGAACCCTTCCCAGCTGGGGAGGCCGCATCTGCACACGGACTGGAGGCATGGGAGGAACAGCTTGAACAAACCTTTTGGGGTGGAACGCTGCATCCCACTCACAAAAGGATGGCAAATAATTTCGTTTGCAATGAAAGTTACAGGGTCATGTGGAAGAGGGGTCAAATGCTGGAGGGCAGCACCAGAGCCAAGGGGTAAAGGGTGCAGGCATACAGACGGTGATGGGCTTTCTACCTGCAAGTATGTGCAGGAGTGAAGCATTTCCTCTTCTCTGCCCAGCTTGACCTGCCTGAGGCGTCTAGCTACCTGCCATCTTGGTGGTGAAAGACTTGAGCTCTGGGATCCCACTAAGTTGACTTTTTTAGTACGATGGCACTAGAACCTGAGAGGCATCCTCTCTCGCCTGAAGAGACCACCAGTGTCCACAGCTGACAACAAAGGCACTAAGGACCTGTCCAGTTGTCTACTGCTGTGAAAGAAACCACCCCAGACCTGAAAGTGTAAAACAGCAGGCATTTCATTGTGCTCACAGATTGTGTGTGTCGGGAATTGGGAAAGGGCAGAGCAGAGACTGCTGCTGTCGGCTCTACGAAGTCTGGGGCCTCATCTGGAAGACCGCGGGCTGGCGTGACTTGGCCAATGGCAGCAGGGATCAGCGGGAGGCTCCTTTAGTCTCACAGGGCTGAGGGTACGCTGGTGGTGAGAGCCTCTGCAGAGGCTGTCAATCAGAACGCCTCCAGGAAGCCCCTCCAGGTGGCCGCCTGTGCTTCCTGCCAGCATGGCAGCTAGGCTCCAAGAGTTACCATCCCCACAGAACCAGATGGAAGCCAGTCACAGAGGGTCGCTTCTAGCATAGTCACAAGCCCATCCAGATTCAAGGGGAGGCAACTAGCCTCCCCCAGTTAACATCATGAATGTCAAGGTTATATTGTAGGCAGAGTACATGGGATGGGAGAGATTGCTGTGGCCATCTCTGAAAAATAAATCTTCTGCAGAACCTCATATTCAGAATTCAGAGACCCCTCGCTCCCTTATTATGGTGTTTGCTAAGAAAGGCCTGCTCGGCAAAAAAAAAAAAAAAAGCATCATTAGTCTTCCCCAATTTCCATAGTCATTTGACTTCCAAACCCTCTCCTATGAGAGTCTTAAGAGACAAGTATCCATCCAGCCTCATTTTACAACAGTGATCCAGAGATTATTCATACAAGATGTGACCTCAGAATGAGTTCTTTCCCAAGTTCCTCGTCAGGACTTTCGCACCAGCTCTTCTCTCTGCCTTCGACCATCTTCCCTCAGATCTTCACAAGGTTGGGTGTCTCTCCATCTGGGGCTCGATTCAAACATCGCTTCTTTGGAGAAGCCTCCCCAGATTACCCATGCTCAAGTGCCCACTCTTTCCAGTACGTTATCTGGTATCGTTCTATCCCTAACATTCCCACTACCTGAAATCACCTAGTTTATTTATTGATTTTCTGTGGCTTCTCCCACCTCACTCCCTCTGTGTGGTAACTCCCATGAGAACACAAACCTTGCTCTTTCTGCTCTCTGGCACACAGGAGACATCCACAATCCTTAAATGAATAAGTGGAAAATGACTCCATACCTAGAAATCTTTTTTATTTCTCCTTTGTGGAATTTGGGTAAGGAGAATAAAGGGCCTTTACATATATCTCAGTAAAAGTAAACTTCCTTTCTTTCTCCTCTCCACTTCCTGTATCCTCTCCCAAATTTTCTCCCTTTTTAAAAATAATATGATGCACAGAAGAGTGTTGTGCATGATTTTACAAAAATTTAGAAGAGAAAGGGTATGATGACTACTTCTTGAATTGCCTCTCCATAGAATTTCTGGCAGTTAAATATATTCCACTATAAATTCATGGAATTTTGTATCATATTAAATGTAGCAAAATATATATAAGACTATAAATAATATGTAGTTCATTTGTCTATAAAATATCTATATTGGTTTATTAATATATTGTATGCATTTATATTATTTATATGAAATTTAAATTTTGTATTTTTATATTTATATTTTATAAAACATTTTATAATGCTTATGATTATATTTATACAGTATAAAATGTATGTATCAATATTATGTAAAATATAAATATATATTATAAAATCTAATCAGAGTAGCTTAAAACTAATTTTCAATCTTTCTTTTAAGTATTTGGTCTTCTTAAAGATTTTATTTTTAGTGAAAAAACGAATTTATATCACAGTGACACACAAGTCTAGCAAAGAAAACATAAATATCGAAAGCACTAAAAATAGCTTACTTGAATTAAACAAAGCCGGTGATTTGAAAAACCTCAAACAATTGAATAAAATGGAAAGTCAAAGAGATACCACAGAATTTTATCTTCATGTACTGTTAGTCACATATTCTTTATTCTTCAATGAGAGAATTCAACAAACATGGTACGTCTCCCTGAGGTAGATTTCAACCTACATTCACTTTCTCATCCAAGAGTTTGATAAAGGCTGACCTTAAAGAAATGGGAGCTCTTCGCTCCTCTAGCAAATACATGCCGGACCCTGGTCTTCCTGGGCCCACCGTCCTTGCCCCCACGCACACACTGTCCACTAATGACCAAGCAGCACTCATTAGCCACCTACAGGTGCACTGACTTAGGCACAGCAGATCTTACCAAGAATTTTTCACAGGAGTAAAATTATACTCACCCACACACCAAAAAGGAGGTCTGCTAGAAATCTTTTAAAAACCGGGTGCTTAATTTATATGAGACGGTGTCTAGACATTTATTTTCTGGAAATATTTAACTTGGATAAGACATGTGGCCCCCAAGATGAATGCAGGATTGAAATATTTCACTTGAAAATCTGTGCAAGGAAACGTCTGGTTGAGTGCAATGAGGTTAAACATCGAAATATTTTCCTAGAATGGAAAGGTCATCCTGTTTGCTATGTGCTGGCAGGACACCACATCTGAATACTCTTGGTATTATGTTGGAAATATATGCTTAGGCAGTAATTGCTTTTGTTATGCCTACTTTTCCGTAATTATGTACGTATTTACGTGAGTCTATATGTGACCACTGTAACTCAGATAGTTACTGGGGGAGAAATACTATGAGAGAAATTCTGGAGATTATATACAATGGGAGCTTTATTTGACTTTAAGTTGGAAGCTCTGCCTCAGTATCTTAGACCATAGGGGCCAGCAAATTTTTCTGTAAAGAGTCAAATGGTAAATATTTGAGGATTTGTAGGCCATACAGTGTGTCACAACTATTTAGCTCTGCCATTGAAGTGTGAGAGCAGCCAAAGACAATACATGTGCGAGTGGGTATGGCTGTGTTCCAAGAATTGCGTTCACAAAAGCAGACATTTGCCAACCTCTGTCCTAGACCAGTAGCTGCTCAATTGTTTTAACTGTGACTCATAAAAAAAAATAAATAAATTTTACACTATCACCCAAAACACAAACACATATCTATGTGTGTCTCCATGTATGTGTGTGCATTCACAAAACAATACCTTCACAATGAGCAAATGTTGATATTTGCTATTCTCTTCAATTTGATTCTGAATCACTTTTTAAATGCTGACAGCCACCACCTAAATTGATTTCAAGATCCACTAATGGGTCATGACCCTCAGTTTGCAGAACACTGTACCAGGCTAACTCTACGCCTGTGTTTCGAGTGAATAGCGTGTGAATAGCTAGAAGCAGACAAAGAATCACTGTCCCTCTGTTAATGAATAAGAATGCTTGCCTTCAGTCTGAGGGTTCTGTTGCCTGCTTGGGTTTTCACATCTCTGGAATCTGATAAAGTTGTGACCCAATAACCAAGGAGAACATGCATTGCCGAGAATGAGTATATGTGATCTGAACAAGAGCCACGGGGCAGGAAGCCGGATGCCTTACCTCTTCAAAGCAGAATTGGGAAAGAGAATCTTTTCTCTTTGCAATGAGACTGGCCGAGTTTGCAGAAATCTTCCTCTAAATAGAGCCCCAGTGGGCAAGAAAACAAGGAGGAAGAACCTTTCTAATGAAACAGACCACAAGCCCCTGCACAAGAATCATATACTCAGGGGGCACCTGGGTGGCTCAGTCGGTTAAGCGTCTGCCTTTGGCTCAGGTCATGATCTCAGGGTCCTGGGATCAAGGCCCGCATCGGGCTCTCTGTCCAGCAGGGAGCCTGCTTCCCCCTCTCTCTCTGCCTGCCTCTCTGCCTACTTGTGATCTCTCTCTCTCTCTGTCAAATAAATAAATAAAATCTTAAAAAAAAAAAAAAAAAAAGAATCATGCGCTCGGCCCTAGTCCTGCCCTGGTCTATCTGACTATCTGCCTGAAGGCCTGGTCAGGTTACTGACCCTCAGTTTCCCTCCTGTTATCTGCTAGCTGGGCGACCTTATACATTCCTGCACCCTCCTCTCTGAGCCTCAGATGCCCCAACTGTAATGTAATGTTAGCTACCTCTGAGAACTGTCATGAGGATCACATAAACTAACGATGTATGTAAAGTGCTTCACAAGAGCCCAGCACAAAGCCAGGGCTTGATATGGAATACTCGCTCCTAACACATAATACGTGATATATAATATTCTTGCTACTAGATCTGTAATAATTGATACATAATACCTGCTACCACTTACCCAATTTTTTTATTTTGAACAATTTCAACAGAAAAGCTAACAGTCCAGGGGCACTTGGGTGGCTCTGTCTATTAAGCATCCAACTCTTGGTTTCAGAGCTGGTCATGATTTTAGGGTCCTGGCATTAAGCCCAGCATCAGGCTCCCTGCTAAGCAGGGAGTCTGCTTCTCCCTCTCCCTCTGCCCCTCCCTCTGCTTGTGTTGTCTCTTGTGCTCTCTCTCAAATAAATTAATAAAAATCCTAAAAACAACAACAACAAAAATCACTGCCTCTCTAAATAATTCAACATGCATCTCCTACCTCTTACCATTATATTCTTTCACATATCATTATGGCCCAATAATTTAATATTTATAAAATATTATCTAGTATCTACTCCATGTTTAAAAGTTCCCAATTATGTCCTTTATAGCTCTTTTTTCTTTTTTCCAATCCAGAATTCATACAAGTATCATGCTCTGTATTTGGTTGTCCCATGTCTTTAGTTCTATCTCTATACAACATTCCTTCTGCCTGCCTTTTCTTTCCTTCCTTCCTTTCTTCCTTTTTTTCCTTCCTTCTTTCTTTCATGATATTGGCATTTTTGAAGAGTCCAGGCTAACTGATTTGTCATGTATAATTGGTTTAGAACAAATGAATAAATATACTGACTTTTTTTGGAAACTGTAAAAGAATGGGTATTACGAATATGAATGAGTAAGGTGAGCAAGGACCTTATGGCATTGAATTTGGACTAGAGATATCAGATTCTGTATTAGTCAGGGTTGTCCAGAGAAAAAGAACTAATGGGGTGTATACGTACACCCCATATTTGCTTGAGGAATTGGCTCACAGAGTTACGGAGGCTGGGAAAAATCAGCTGGATGGACCAGCAGGTGGAGACCCAAAGAAGAGCCAGTGTTGTGGTTCAAGTGAAAAGGCTGTCTGCTATAGAATTCCCTCTTGCTCAGGGGAAACGGGTCTTTCCTCTAGTCAGGCCATCAAGTGATTCCATAAGGCCGGCCCACGTTATGGAAGGCAATCTTTTTTATTCAAAGTCCACTGATTTAAATGTTAATCTTATCCAAAAACACTCTCACAGAAACATCCAGGATAATGTTTGACCAAATATCTGGGTGCCATGGCCCAGCCAGGTTGACCTATGAAATTAACCATCACAGACTCTAATACCTCTAAGACACAGAAACACACACACACACATACATTTTTTAATTTCAGCTCTGTACTGAAAGGGCCTAAAAGCAATGATACTCCAGTGATACAGAGAACACGTTAATGTCCAAATCTTGATTTCTAAATACCATTCTCCACTGAAAATAGCCAGTGCTCCTTGGAGACATAAATGATTCTGGCTCTGGGACAAGGAGAGTACAAGGTGAATCCGGAATATCTTGTGCCAGGGAATAAGGAAATACCCAAAGATCATGGAAACACAGCAAAAAAAAAAAAAAAAAAAAAAAGGGCACTGGTTTGAAGGAACTCCCACTGGTCAAATCATTTGGGAAATCAAGATAAATAATGACAGCAATGATTTATAGCATCTGCAACAAAAGCAAAAGAGAAGAATCCATAAGACCATAAGACTTATAAAATAAAATAAAAACCTGCGTGGGGATGGAAAGGGAGCTGTTCTCTGGAATAGTTGTACTAGAAGGAAAAAAAGGGCTATGTGTTCATCTCCACGCTCTCCAAGTTCTGATGTCATAGAACTCTTTGAAAAGAGCAAAAAGAGGCCAGTCTCTCTAACGCTCACAAATAAGAGGAATTTCATTTCCTCCACAGCTCTAAGATCTCTTTTCTTGTCTTGGTCTTTCCTCCTTTTTCTATTCAACGGTCCACATTTCAGTCTTAAAATCCAACTTTAAAGGGGGAGCAAAAGTTACGTTTTAATTGTAAGTGATATAAAAAGGCTCAGGCATCTCACAATACATACACATATCAAATCATCACATCATACACCGTAGGCTTACACAATGTTCTATGTCGGTTATATCCCAATAAAACTGGAAAAACAAAATAAAAAGATTGAGGGGTTTTCACTGACAGTTTCCTAGGCATGTGTGATGTGGCTGCTCCCCAAGTTTATGAGACCTCAGACTACACGCAGAGGAGCAAAGGCCCCAGAGAAATGGAAGTGAACTTTCTGTTTGCCTCTGGGTTTGGAATGTTGAGACCAGTTCTTGGACGTAGATAAACTGGATGCTTGCCCACAGGAAACTGTCCCAGTGGGTTAAGGAAGAGGGAAGGTGGGACTAGAAGGTAATAAAGCAAGTGACTGAGGAAAGGTTGGGACAATTGGAATGCTGATGGTGACAGCACCTGTTTGCAAGGAGTGGATACCAAGGGTTGGACACGGTACCAGCCCCGCCAGTCCCTTTATGTACATCATGTCCTGTGTTCGCTGGATGTTACCCTGAGAAAGCTGTTGGGGGGGAGGGTGCCTCAGGCCATACTGCCACTAAATAGCAGAGCTGGGATTTGACCTAGACCTGTGGCCTCCAGTGTCCCCCCTCTTGCCCTGGTTCACACTTGTCTTTGGCTTGAATGTGAGATTAAGTTACCAGGGGCAGATTCCAGCTCTGCCTCTCTGTGACCTTGAATCCTTGGATTCTTCAGCCTTTCCTCAAAACCCCAGCATCTCTGGCTCTCTTGGTTCTCCCCTCTTTTCCCTGACCCCTATTCCCACCCCTACCATCAGTTCATCTCTTCTCCACCTGCCCGGCCGCTCACACTGCCCCAGTCAGCACAAGAGGCAGGTGCTGGGGGAGAAGGGGCAGGACAGAGCAAATGGCCCATCTGCTCTACCGCGGCTGGCTCCGGGGCCTTCAGGAGGAGCACGGCACACAAGGGTGAGGGAAGAAGCTCTGTGTTGTTTGTTTGCTTTATAAATCACCCCTTCCACACAGACAACTTCAAAGCCTAGCAGAACAAACGCACTGAACCCACCACCTGGATCTGACAATGTTAACATTTTGCCAAATTTGCTTCAGATGGTGTCTTTTTTTTTTAACTTAAAACATGTAGTTGAAGGTTCAGTAGAAGGTCCTCTCTGTAAGCTTCCCAGACCTGAATCCCCCCAATCCCGGAAATAATTATTCTCATGTAGCAGCATGTATCCTTTCTGACCAGATCTTTATGCTACAGAAAGAGTGTTCATTTTAAACACACAGAATTGCTTCCCATGTTTTTTTACATAAATGATCTTGTCTGCATCTTTCTGAAATTTGCTCTTTTTTATTTAACGATCATGCCACGAAGCAGAGCTCTACTTTACTCCTTTGGCTGCTGGTCCGTATTTCATCTACAGAAGACCCGTTTGTTTATCCATTCCCCTATTAATGCACTTTTATATTATTTGCAATATTTCACTATTCCATAAAATGCTGAAACTGAACACTTTTGTACAACTCCTTCTGCACATGTGCAAGAGTTTCCCTAAGGTACTGAATGCCCAGAGGAAGTCCTGGTTCCAAGGGCATGTTCATGGTCACTTCTCTTAGGTGTAGCCAGTTGCTTCCCAAACTGATTTTACCATTTCATAGTACCATCGGCGTGGTGTCATAGTTCCCATTTTTCTTCATTCTCATTAACCTGTGGTATTCTGTTATTTTTGCCAATCCAATGGATGGGCAACTGTATCTCATTCTCATTTGAATTTCCCCATGACTAGTGATGCCAAACCTCTTTTCATGTGATTATTGGCCATTCAAACTGCCTGTTCATAATCTGTCCATTTTTCCACTGAGTTGTTTGTTTTTCTTATTGTCTTGTGTGAATTATTTATACATCCCGGATAATAATCTTTTAAAACTTGAACATGTTGTAAATATTGGGACAATCTTTGTAAACTTCAAAGCAGTGTAAAAACCTTTGGTTTTTATTAGTGTTCATTTTACTCTTACATATGTCTTATCGCCTAAACCAGAGCCCCCAGAGGACAGAGAATGTGGCTTCCTTATGTTTATTTATCCAGAGTGAGTGTTAATAGGAAGCAGCCTGGAATTATGGGGGGAAATTATGGCTTTAAAAATAGATATGAAGTGAATACTACCTCTGCCACTGAGCAGCAAAGTAAGCTTGTTCCAGACGCTAACTCTACGTCTCTGTTCTTTTATTCTAACTGGTAAGAGTCTCTCACAAGGTCATTGTGAATAACTGCATAATATGATGCATGTAATAATGCTTAGCATGACGCATGGTATATCCTAGATCTCAACAGATATTAGTTGCATCGAAATACTGGTAAATATCTGTTGGTAGTTAATTCTTGAAGGACTGAATAATAACAGTTTCAATTTATTAAGCATTTCTTTTTTTTTTAAGATTGTATTTATTTGTTTGACACAGAGAGAGAGAGAGAGCACAAGCAGGGGGAGCAGCAGGCAGAGGGAGAGGGAGAAGCAGGATCCCCCCTGAGCAGAGAGCCCGACATGGGGCCTGATCCCAGGACTCCGGGATTATGACCTGAGCTGAAGGCAGATGCTTAACCTACTGAGCCACCCAGGCACCCCTACTGAGCATTTCTTATGTGCTAAACACTGCATGAAAAGCATTCTTCTATTGCATGTTTATCTCTTTTATAGATAATGAATCCTAGAGTAGGAAAGATAAAATAATTTGGACAGTTATGCAGCTTATAAATGGTAGCATTAAGCTGCAATCACTGATCTACCTTAGTCTTGTTCCACAATTGATTAATCCATGCAGCAGTAATTATGAAATGTCTACCATGTGCCAGGGACCCCACTAGGCCCTGGGCAACATCAGTCAACAAGATGAACAGAGCTCTTTCCCTCAAGGGGGTCTACGAAAGGACCAAAACAGAAATCAAACAGGCACAGTAACTTGTGATATGTAACAAGTGCACAGGTAAGATAATATGGCAAAGAGCTTGGAGGTTCTCTTTCAGAGAGGTGATTTAGGACAGCTTCTCCAAGGCGATGACATTGAAGCCAAAATAGATGACAGAGCAAGCTGGCCAATTGAAGGGTAAGAGCATTTCAGGCAGAGGCAACAAGTCAAGTCCACTTCCAATGTATACTATCAACTTAACTAAAACGATTGTCTTATTCCTTGTCGCTTATGGCTCCTGCTCACTCCTATTAGCTTAACCCATGGCAAGGAAGAGAAGAGTGTGAGCCCCAAGCATCTGGGAAAGCCATCGTTCCATCCTGGGCCCAGATCACCCCCAGCTGGGCAGCAGCCATCTGGACACTTTCCAGACGTAGGCCGCCTTCCTCCTACCAACTTCCCTTCCATGTCACTGTTCCATCTCCCAGGCCTGTGAACTCAGCCAGATGTGTTTGGCTTTGTTTCCCAGGTAAAAACTCTTTACCCTAGCATTCCCCACACCACCAACAGGGTGGACATTTGCAGACTGGCCTGTATGTACATGAGCTGAGAACCCCAGAGGATTGATTCAAGCCTGGAAGGCTGCCAGGTTTTCATTAAACCCCTTGTAAACCCACACTGCAGCTCTACAGAGCCACATCTGCTGAGGAAGTCATCTGTGATTTGAATCGTTGTACTCCAACAAAACGCCAGCAGTGTGAAAAACTCTCCCCTCTGCTCTGCAGTGAACTGGAAAAGTAACATTAGTAATCGCTTCTGCAGGCTCCGTAATGACATAATGGGCACTGGCTTAAGTCTTAAACCGAGGCTGATGGTCCCTGCCAACAATCTGGGTGGATCCAAGATGTCCTAAAAACTACAGGTCATCACTCATGCCCACTTCCCTTTGTAAGAGAATAATATAGGTAATGAATTTGTGCTTGGTGTTGAGGGAGAAAAAAGTAACATCTAATGACTGCTAAGCGTCAAGCACTTCACAGCCATGATAACCTGACGAAGCAGACGTTATTATACTCACTGTGAAGGAGGACCCAGTTGCGCCTTATACAGCATTCATTGTGACTTCAGTCTACTTTCTAACTAAATAAGCTCTTTGCAGCTTATCTTTTAACTCAGGCGAAAGACCTTGTGGGCAAAGCAGCCCCTGAAGTAACCGAAACTATCCCTCAAGCAATAGGGACTACCATGAGCCAGCAAGACCTGGGGTGATTGACCCCAAGATAATGATCAACTTGACCCTTACTGCCCACCTGTTCATGCCCATCCACTTTGCCCCACATTTTCCTGATAGACACCTAGAAGTATTTTCAGCACTTTGGAGACAGACTTGGAGCCGCTAGTCCAATGTCTCCTGGTGCTGGCCTCACTGAAGTAAACTCCTTTCTGGTTTCACCACCACTCATCTCTCTGCTTTGGATTTTGTCAGCAGTGAGTGGCCGAAACTGGTGTGTTTGGAACCCCGGGAGCCAGGGGCTCTTGCACCCCTGTGCCCTGGCTACAATTTTACAGATGGAGAAACTGAGGTCAGAAATGTTAGATGGGTTCCCAAAGTCACATACATAGGTGATATGGCTGAATGTCAAATCCAGATCTCACGAACTCCAAAATCTGTGAGCTTTCCACCACACCAGAAGAATCCCAGGGATGGCATGCCAACCAAGTGGTTGGTAGCTTGTTTTTATTTTTCTCAAGCTATAGTTCAAGAATTTGTAAAAAAAAATCTTAAAAATATGTTTAAAAACAAGGCAGGACAGGACCGGTAGGGTATCTTTCACTCATAGCAGCCCGGATCCGACTAAAGCCACTAAATAATGGGATTTGCACATGGGTTACCTAAATCCATAATACTCACTTTGAATTGGATGAACTGAAAGGAGCTCCCCTTCCCAGCTTCTCCCTTCCTTCTCCTCCCTCAAGCCAACATACCCTGCCAAAAAATGAAAGAAAGAAAAAGGGAAGGGAAGGGAAGGGGAGGGGACGGGAGGGAAGGGAAGGGAAGGAAGGGAAAGGAAAGAAAAGGAGGAGGAGGGAGGGGGAGGGAAGGAAGAGGGAGGGAGTGAGAGGGAAGGGAAGGGAGAAGAGAAAGGAAAAGAAAAAGATACAGCCTGTTTCTAAATTCTGAGTCCACATCCAAAAATGGAAATATCCAGCAGGTGTCCTTTTCACAAAGAGCGCCTTCCAAAAGCTATGCTCCCCCATTTGCTGCTGGAGACCTATGTGGTCTCATGCAGTCTCAAGGCTAAAGACCTTTCTCTTCTGAAATTGCAGATATGCAGTATTCCCAGGGTCTACCTGGGGCTGTAGATAACAAAGGATGGGGGGTGGGGGGGCTTCTTACAGAGAGGAGTTTAGAGGTAGCAACAGGGAAGCAGAGAATAGTAGAAGAAAGAGCCTTTGCTTCAGAACCAAACAGACTAAAGTTTGAATCCTGGCTTTGATGCCTGATCATTGTGTGATTTCAATGTTTACTTTTCTGAGCATCCTTATGTGGCCAGTGGATCTAACAGTGCCTACCATCCAGGGTGACTCTAAAGAAGCAAGAAGCTGTACATCAAGAAGACAGAGGAAGGTGGGAGCTTTCAATAAAAGTTCATTTGCTTTCCTGATCTTCCACGTTGATCGCATATTTGGCTAAAGCTTCAAAGAAAGACTCCCTAAAAATGTCAAGAGAGTTGATAGTTTTTTTTTGAAAGGACAGTTTTTGGTATTTTGGATTTTGTTGGATTGCCCAAGTTTCCCTCTCAGAAGCTTTTCCCCTTCCCTCACATAAACATCTAGAAATAATGTCCTGGTCTACGTCCCATGGAAGCCAAAGAGCACCTGGACAAAGAGAACCAGGTCATGCTTAAATCACTTGGTGGAACGCCCCCTTCTTCCATAGGTTGCCCAGTTAGGCAAAGGTTTCGCTTTTTTTAAAAGGGGGGGTGGGGTGGAAAAAGTGCTGACAATAAGGGAAAGCTGCTGCTGGGGGAGAGTTTAAGGCTTGACTAAGATTCACAAAATACAAACAGCATGTCCAGAGCCACAGTGTAAACTTTGCAGAAAGAATCCAGTTGGGCGTCGGCACTGTCGCTAGAACAAATTGCTCAATGCCTCTGAACTCTGCTTTCCTCTGCTCCGAAGTGGAGGCTGGAGATGATAATATATACTTGCACGATGGTGAAGGGGATTACGGATCAAACTCATATAGCTACAAGCCTCAGTGCCTGGTAGAGGGCAGGTGCTTAAGAAATGGCTCTTTGATTGCTTACAAAACACTGTCTTGATGTCCACAATGACCCTGTAAGGGAAGAATTACTGACCCCATTGTTTAAGATGAGGAAATGCAGATTCAGAAAAATGAAACATGCTCAAGATACCACAGCTCTGGCTTGCACTGAGAGGATCTTGAGCTGATTTATTTGGCTGAAAAGCCTGTTTTCCTTCCAGTAGACACACACACACACACACACACACACACCCCGCTGCCACGTCGGTTCCTGCAGATGCAGAGAGGGGAAGGAGATTTTCAGTGTGTTTTGTCTCCATCTGAGCTGCTTCCTCTCCTCTGGCTCATTTGTTCCATCTCTGTAGCCCTGGCTGGGGCCTCCACTATGCTGGCAACCTCCCCCTACCCCGCGGCTGCTGCCAACTGAGGCTCCCACACAGCCAAAAAGGCATTTCAGAAACCGCATCCCCTCCACTCTGCACCATGTGCCTTTGAAGTGAGACTCTCAGCTGACCGGGACCTACTCAGGCTACAAATCCCAGACTCCTTTCCTACCTGGAGCCCCGAGCTTCCCCCGTGGTTCAGTGCAGACACTAGATAGTCTGCCTTATTTTTCACAGAGCTTCATTTCAATCTAGCCTGAATTTACTAAGCACCTACTCTGTGCCAGATACTAGGCTTGGCTCTAGAAAGAGAGACAAATGAGTAAAACATAGGCTTTGTCTTCAAAGCACCCATGTAATAGGACAAAATCCAATTTGGTTCACCTTAATAAATAATCACTGAACACCTATCTTATGCAGACCTGTGCTGGGCACCAGAGACTATAAAGATAAATCACACATCAGTCGCCCCTGGAAGATCTTCCAGTCAATGGGGCAGTATCCTACTTAGCACGGTAATACCCGCCAGATGCCCATCACCTACTGTGGCTCCCACATTGTGCTTCATACACATTCTCTCCGATCCTCCATATAAAATAACCTTCTGAGATAAATGTTTGAAAGAGCAGAAAAGTTTTTCTGTCCAAAACCAATCATAATGATGAGGATTCTAGAATTCAGGTCTGCTTTTTGTCTCAAAAGCTGCTAGTTTCTTGGCAGAGTGGTGGCTGATCCGTTGTTCCTACTATTACCTCACATTTGAATGGTGTGCATGGATTTTCCAAAGCATGTTCCCTCCATTATCTCATCTGAGCATCAGCATCTCTGTCCTGAGTAGTACAGGGCTTTTGGAGGGAAAGCCTAGAGATCATCACAAGTCAAAGGAAAAAGGGCCGGCCGGCACCAAGCCCTGTAATGTCACCTGAGTCTTCATAAAACCCTGGAAAAGGAGCTAACCTATTTCCCTCTTCTCAATTGACATTTGAGGAAACTGAGGCTTAGAGCATAATTCTCAAGTACACAGAACTCGTCAAGAGAAATCCTAGGTTTGAGCCCAGATCCCATGGCAGCCAGTACCTCCGACAGCCAGGTCTGTCCTCAAAATCAACTAGCATTCTTGTTACAGAGCTGGGAAAACCTGGCCTGCCTTGTTGAGGGACAGAAATGGCTTTGTGGGAGCTCAGCACAAGCTTGTTCCCTTGGCCATATGACTTTGCGAGACTCTCAGACTTCTCTGGACCTCAGTTTCTCATTTGTTGAGATACCAGCTAACCTCTGGGTCTTCACTGAAGGGCTCTGTCAGGGTCTGGGGAGGAGTGAAATGGACAGAAAGGTGTTGGAGAAGTCACATGTGTGTGGGGCTGTCCTCCATAAACATTCTACTGACATGTGACTATGGAATCAGAAGCCCGGGAGACAAAAAACAGACAGGCCATACTCCCAACCCCCCCTTCCCAGGAGTTCTGCTCTGGAACCAGGACCTGGACCTCCAAGGGGCCCAAGTGAGGTCCATCGGCCACAGAGCCAGACCCCTGCCCTGCTGACGAGTCTGCCTTTGCCTCCTTGGCCTGGCTCAACTTGCAGACTTGAGGGGAGGGGCCATCACAGAAACAGACGGTCTGGTCACAGGGTAATGGCATCCATGCCAAGAGCCCACTTTGTTTTAATGAATGACACCAAACACTTAGGCCATAAACTCTTCAGATTGCTGGGTCTGGCAGTAATTACATGCCTCCCATTAATAAATCCTACTTCTGAATGGTTTACTGCACCCCTTTCTTCAAACAGTGCAGGCTGAAACCTGTCAGATGAGGCCAGAGGCCTTGTGAGGAGAAGGCAAATAAGACAGGGCAGCTTTCTGGGCAAGAAAAGTGACAGCCAGCCTCACGGAGAGAGGCAGAAGCTGGCCTCCGCACCTGGTTCCAGGTCGGAAGAAGGCTTGTGATCCCCACCCCCACACTCAATCAGTTGCTGACTCCATATTTAACCCCCAAATTTATCTTGAACCATCTTCACTGCCTTGATTTGGGATTCACTAGTCTCACCAGAAACAGGGTGATGGTCTGCCATCTTGTCCCTATCTAGTTCATCTGCGACATTACTGCCAAGGCAGTCTTCCCAGCCTAAAGGTCAGACCATGTCCCTCTCCGGGATCAAAACCCCACAGTGGTCCACAACACTCCAGGATAACCTCCAAACTCTTCCCCAGTCAAGATCCCTTGGGAGTGAATCCTGCTACCTGCCCAAGCTCATTTCCCAGAAATTGCTCTTCCACCATACTCACCCCAGAGGTTCTCAGTGTGTGGTCCTGGGGCCAGCAGCATCAACATCACCCAGGAACTCTTGGAATATGCAAGTTTTCAGGCCCCACCAGAGCGATGGATTCAGAAACCCTGAGGTGAGGCCCCTCCAGATAATTTTTATTGCATAATTTTTTAACATTTTTATTTTTAAGTAATCTCTACACCCAACAAGGGCCTCGAACTCACAACCCTGAGATTAAGAGTCACAATCTTTACCTACCGACTGAGCTAGCCAAGCACCCGTGATTGCATAATTTTGATGATGATTTTGAAAAACACCACTTTACCCACTTTCTCTTAAGCTTTAATGTGAGTAGGAACCACCTGTAGATTCTGATTTAGCTGGTCTGGGGTAGAGCTCAAAGTTCCACTGTTCCAGCAAGTCCCCAGTGCAATGCCAATGCTGCTGGTCTACGCACCAAACTGCGCAGCAAAGCTCCAGACTTCAGGGAACTCTAAAATTTCCCAAGCATGCCTTCTGCTCCTTGCTCTATGACTTGTGAGTCTTGTTCCTGTGCCTTCCCTACCTTTTGCTTCCGCTCTTTCTCACCTTCCTATCCATGAACATTTCTACTCACCTATCAAAAGTTCACATAGAGAGCCCCTGCACTCTGAGGACCTCCTTAACCCCTCCAAGTGGAGAAAAGCCCTCGTTTTCCCTCTGCTCCTACATGACTCTGCACACACCCCTCCCATCAGAACAATGGTCACACTATACTGTCTGTCTGTGCTTCCCTATCCACGAGGAAAATGTTAGCAACAGGACTTCTTGTCGCTCTGTGACCACAGTATCAACACAGTGCCTGGCACACAGCCGGAGACCAGTGGATCATGAGTGGATGACTGACTGACTGACTGAATCCTTAACAACTTAGTCCTACTGGTGGGTAGAAGAGGAAAGTATCTGGGAGGGTTGGCTGTTTACTCCTCCACTCACCATAGGACCTGTACAAACTGCCAGGTTCCTTTTAAAGCAGGCAGTAGCAAACTGCTTTCTAGATCAACTCAATGGCCTAATCCAAGAAGACAAAAAACAGAGAGATGGTCCCTCTAAACCAGGAACCCCAGAGAAAATTTACAAGAGAGAATATCCAAACAAGAGATATGTACATGGGGGTTCCTCAGAGAAGAAGACACACACTGAAATTTCACAAAGGAAGTTCCTTTATGAATGTACGCCTTCCCCCCACACACATTTATTGACGCCCTACTATATGATGAGCATTGTTAAGAAGTGGGAATATAAGATGAACCAGATCTCCTCCCTGCTCCCAAGGTGTCCGTCTAGTGGGGGAAATAGACAGAAAGGGGTCAGGATGACACAGAGGACAAAGACCGTGATTCAGGTGTGCATAGACCATGAGGTAGGTGCTTTCCATTTTGCCGGGAGGGATGAGGACAAGCATTGAAGAAGAGATGATACTGGAGCAGAGTCTTGAAGGCTGAGTTAACGTTTCAGGATGCCAACAGGAAAGAAGGGTATTGCAGGCCGAAGGCACAGTGCAGGCACAAAAACAGAGGGTAGGAAGTACACTGCCCATTAGGGGAACCGCCCTCACTCTGACCCAGGAGGGGTAAGTGGTTTGGGGTGGAGGCCAATGTCAGAAGTTGAGCAGAACCAGGTCAGTCATTTAGCAAACATTTATCGAGCCCCGGCTTGGCGTGGAGGCAGGCCCTGGAGAGGCAGACAACCATAAATAACATGGTTTCTGCTCTCCTGGAGTTTATAGTTTACGGTTTGGTAGGAGCAGTAGGAAAAAACACAAAGAAACAAATGAATAAAATCTTTGCACAATGTAGTGTGCAATTAGCTGAGCCAGAACAAGAGTGAGCACTTTAACTGCATATAAAATGGTCAAGGAAGGAGAGGCTCTCTGAGGAGTCAAACTAAATCAGAGGAGGAAGAAAGTAAGTAGAGAGAGAAGAGAACCCCAGGCAGAGAGAAAAGATTAGACAAGACCATGAAGCCAGAAGGAACACAGCAGATTCAAAAATCCAGAGTGGATAGAATTAGTGATGAAAAAACAGTGACCAGTTTGACAAGAAGGGACGGGAAAGGCCACTATGGGTCTTTCAGGCCATAGTGGGCACCTGCATTGATTCTAAGCGCCACAGAGCCTAGGGGAGGGCTCATGAGGGGAAGGATGGTATGAGCTAGTTTGTTTGGAGTATTTTGTTTACCCTTTAATTTTAATTCTTTTTTTTCCAAAAAGATAACTCTAGTTCCTTAGCAGAAAATGGACTGGAAGGGGACTGATGAAGACAGATCCTCTCTAGAAGCTACGCAATTGTCCTGTTGAGAAAAAAAAGCCAAGCCCACAAGTATCGTGATGGCCAAAAGGATAGAGAACAGCCTCAAGAGAAAGTCTCCCTTAGGAAAATTCTACACCAGAAGCTCCAAACAGCAACTTCCTGTACTTAAAGCAAATACACAGCAAGTTCTCTTTCAGGAGGTACCCAATGCAAAGAGCACCTCCCCTTTCTGCAACATGCCTTCCATCTGCCTGAATTCTGGATGGGAAATGGGCCATCGGACTCAAGGCATAAGGAAGCTCTATAGCAACCATATTCCTGGCCAACATACTATGGATGCTGGCAGGCACTGAAAAAGGTGGATAACTCACAATTTTTCTACCTTGCCATGGGTTGCCCTAAGGCAAGGTACCCAGACAAATCTCCCATCAGGCTACACTCCTGAGAATCTGGGATCTGAGGAACAGTGGGAAAGGAGGTGTCTCCACAAAGGGAATGGCAGGTTGTACTTAGCAGGCACGCATCTGATTTCCTTTCTTAAACCCTCTACGAGGCCTGTCCTATGAAACGCACATCATAGCATTTAGCAGCAGTTTAGGAAGGGGAGTTTTTACTGGGGATTTTCAGACCTTTCAACAAATCCTAGAGTTAGATCTAAAAGATCTCCAAGGATAATTTAATCCCACTCCCTTTCTGACAGACGGGGAAACGAAGATCCCACGAAGAGTGATTTTTCTGAAATCACGTAGCTCCTTTTTGCAAAGCTGTAGCTTCAATGTTGGTCCTAATTCTCAATTCTGTTCCCTTTCTCTATGACTTTATTCACACTTTAGTGAATAATAACTCACTGAGCATTTGCTACACACAGGGCTCTAATTCTCCATCCCATTACAAAAATAATTTTTTAAAGCATTAAAACATGAATACATGCAGTATTATGAAATGGAATGTATGGTGTATTCACATCTCTACTGCGGTCATGGCCTCTGGGATATTCTGAACTCCTGAGAGCAAGGGAACCGAGTCTTATTTGTCTCTATGTATCTAGTCAAGGAACTGGGCAGACGGCACTGTTTATCAATGAATGGGGGAAGAAGGCATCTTGGTTGTTTGTGGATTGTTCACCACTATGACATGAGGCCAAGTGACGTCTGGTATAGACAGCAGCCCTGCTTTCCCGTTGGCTCTCTGGATGGAGATACTGCCGGGAGTGGGTGGGTGGCAATGATTTTTTTCCCTTGCTGGTCAATTGCCTTTTCAGGTGGTCTTTATTAAGTCATCAATCTTTCAACCCTGACAGTCACTGTGACCCACTGCAGCTCAGGAAAGGAATCTTTCTTAATTACCAGACCTTTCTTGCTCCCTTGAGATCCCTGAGTACTACACCAGGTGGAGCTGATGGATGTGTCATCTGGTTCTACCAACGAATGAAGTGTCTTATTTGCTCAAACCTGAGGGCCCGGCTTGCGATTCCAGCACAGTCAGAGGCCCTGGCAAGCCATCCATATTTTACATCTCCAAGAAAAGACCTCTTTGCTCCAGAATTGGGAGTATTGCTAAGGGGTTAATAACACAGACTTCAGATTAGAGCCCATGAGCTTGGATTCTCATCTCGGCCACTCATTAGGAAGCAGATTGCTCGAGTCCCCAAGCTTTGATTTTCTCATCTGCAGTGGGTTTCCCTCCACTGTGCGACTTTGAAAGGCTGGCAGGCTTAGTCCTCAGTTCTCTTTTCTGTCTGTACTCATTTCCTTCATGATCTTACCTTCATGATCTTACCTACCTTTAAATACTACATATATGCCAAAGACTCTCAAATGTTTGTCTAGCCCAGACCTCTCATCAAAACCATTGACTCAATATTTAACTGTACAAACATCTGAACTGGACCACGTAATGGACATCTCAAAGTCAGTATGCCCCAGACCAACCTCTTGATTTCTATTCTGCCCTATCTTCCCCTATCTTGGTAATAACAACTTCACTTTACTGGTCATTTAGGTACAAGACCCTCAAGTGGTGTACTTTCACATTCCACGTCCATCCATTAGCAGAGCCTGCCCGCTGTGCCTTCTGCAAGCCTACATCTTCATAACACCCATCCCATCACCACTGACGTCCAAGGTCCCGGTAATCCCTTGCCTGGATTATTGCAATCATCCTCTCATTGGTTTCCCAGCTTCCGGCCTTGCCCATAGTGCATAGTGCCACAGTGATACTTTATAACCTTAGATCGCAGGTCACTTCTCTACTCAGTCACTTCAGTGATTTCCTGTTGCACTCCGTAGAAGTGAAAGTACTTACAATGCCCTAGAGGGCTCTACGGAAATACTTCCTCCTTTCTCACAATCAAATCACAATTCTTCTCTCCCCTCTTCTCCCACCACGCTCCCTCTCCTTCAGGCCATTGCAACCCATCCCACAGTACCCTCCACTGTGCCTCCAACCTCCAGGAGGCAGGAATCCACCTCAGAGCCCTGGCAGGGGCTCTTCCCTCTGCCTGGATCATGCTTCCCCTGGTTATCCACGGGGCTCACTCTCTTACTTTCTCCATGCCTCTGCTTGAACGTCACACTATCAGAGAGGCCTCCCCTTATCCTTCTGAACCAGAGCAACCTCCTCTTTACTGCACCATTATCCTCCAGTCCTGCTTTAGTCCCCCTCTTAACCTGACTACCACCTGAAGCACTCATTCAGTTGTGGGTTGTCTGTCTCCTCAACTTACATGTAAGCTCTGTAAGAGCAGGAATTTTGCTCTGCTCATCACTGTGTCCCCAGCATCTAGAATAGTGCTTGGCAGAGAGAAGGGGCTTTAGAATGAATAAATGAAGACATTTTTGAAATGGCCGGTAACGGTTTCCCTACTAGGATGGTGGAGGCATTGAATGGGATGGAAAATAGGTCCTGCAGGTTATCCTTCCAGTGAAGCTTCCAGTGTGACTGCAGGTCCTGGGAAGTGATAGGGTGAAAATATCATCAATTGGGCCCATGAGACTCTAATTCTTTAATTATAGAAGTAATGAGGTCAGCTCAACATGTCCCTTTTCACCACTTATTTAGAGAAAATCTACTGGATTTGAACCAAAGCGGACATGAGCATGAGCACACACCTAAGACTTATCCCATATTTCTATTTCAGATCTTGGTAAGCTGTCTCCATCAGTTGAAAGAACACAGCAGCAAACAAAAATCAGGTTTTAAAAAACAAAAATAACTTCAGCCAACTGTGTCACTTGGTTTAGACCCCCCGGTGTGGGATTCCTCTAGGACCTTGACACATGACCCCACCTCTCAGGCCTCTAAGCTGCTCTGAGAAAGAAAGTGACAACACCTGCAAAGTCACAGGCATTGAAATGATGAGAGAGACTGAAAGAGGAAGGGAAGGTAGGAAGAGCCTGAAGCACAGCGTTAGGAGAAAAAGAGCTCAAAATAGATACTATTATATAGAGATGTGTGTGTGTGTGTGTGTGTGTGCGCGCGTGCACGCACATAGTGCACACCTGTCATATAATGTTTTGTGTATAAAGAGATTCCGTAAGCATATATAATGAAATGCTAAAGGACTTATCTCTGAACAGTGGGAACATGGATGATTTGTAGCTCTTGTCCTTATTTTTATTTGTTTTCCTGTAATGAACATATTTGTGTAGTAAGAAGGAAAAAGAAGATACTAGCCAGAAGACAGCAAGCCTCACCCTTTCGCAGACGGCAGTGACATTTGGTCCAAGTGTTCCCCTGTGTTCCTCAATTTTACCCCTTTCCTCCTCCCACTGTATACTTCAGTCATCCTAACATGCAAATTTCTGCTTGGAAAAAATAGCCTTCACCAAAAAATAACAATCACTGAAGAGAAACACCAAGTATCAATCCTGTGTCAGAGAAAACAATGCACCCCAATGATAAGTAAAGCTAAGCAATGTGAAGTTATAGGGATTGAACCATAGTTCTCCTAATAACAGCAAACAATAACCATAACAGCAGTAATAATACCGAATGTTGGCAAGGGTACAGTGAAATGCATAGCTTCCTGCATTGTTGAGGACATTGTAAGTTCAACTCTAGGAGGAAAGCAAGCCTGGCAATATGAATTAATATCCATGAAACATCTCCAAAAGCAAGAGAAACAAAAACAAAAATGAACTATTGGGACTGCATCAAGATAAAAAGCTTTTGCACAGCAAAGGAAACAGTCAACAAAACTAAAAGGCAACTTACAGAATGGAAGGAGATATTTGCAAATGTCTTATCAGATAAAGGGCTAGTATCCATAATCTATAAAGAACTTATCAAACTCAATACCCAAAGAACAAATAATCACATCAAGAAATGGGCAAAAGACATGAACAGACTTTTCTCCAAAGAAGACATACAAATGGCCAACAGATTCATGAAAAAATGAAAAACATCACTTGGCATCAGGGAAATACAAATCAAAACCACAATGAGATACCACCTCATACCGGTCAGAATGGCTAAAATTAACAAGTCAGGAAATGACAGATGTTGGTGAGGATGCAGAGAAAGGGGAACCTTCTTACACTATTGGTGGGAATGCAAGCTGGTGCAGCCACTCTGGAAAACAGTATGGAGGTCCCTCAAAAAGTTAAAAATAGAGCTACCCTATGACCCAGCAATTACACTACTAGGTATTTATCCAAAGGATATAAACATAGTGATTCGAAGAGGCACATGCACCCCAATGTTCATAGCAGCAATGTCCACAATAGCCAAATTATAGAAAGAGCCCACATGTCCATAAACAGACGAATGAATAACAAAGATGTGGTCTATATACACAATGGAATACTACTCAGCCATCAAAAAGAATGAAATCTTACCATTTGCCAACAACGTGGATGGAACTAGAGGGTTTTATGCTAAGTGAAATAAGTCAGTCAGAGAAAGACAAATATCTTATGATTTCACTGATACGTGGAATTTAAGAAACAAAACAGATAAACATAGGAGAAGGGAAGGAAAAGTAAAATACGAGGAAAACAGAGGGAGGCAAACCATAAGAGACGTTGAACTCTAGGGCACAAACTGAGGGTTGCTGGAGGGGAGGTGGGTGGGGGAAAGGGGTAACTGGGTGATGGGCATTAAGGAGGGCAGTTGATATAAAGAGCACTGGGTTTTACACGCAATTGATTAATCACTAAATTTTACTAAATTTTTTACTAAAAAATTTTACTAAATTTTACCTCTGAAACTAATAAAAAAACATGAAATTAGTCTCTGTATTTTATTCAGTAATTCAATATCAGGAAATGTATCTTTAAAACATAATAAAAGGTGCTGTCAAAGATTTATGTTCCAAGATGTTCATATTAACAGAAAAAAAAAATAGCTCTGGTCTATCCACGCAATAAAATGTTAAACAACCATTGAAAACTATCGTCATGAAGACAAGGGGCAATATGCTCATGATATTTACAAATGCTCACCATTATTACAATTACATGTAAGTTATGGATAAAAGAGTCTAAAACATTTTAAGAGGAAATACATCGACCTACTCAAATTGGATATGAGAGACAGAAAATGAGTGTTTTTATTGAATTTTCTGGAGTGTGGGTATGCTTCCTTAAGGACTTTCTAAAATCCATTCTAAATTAAATTGGGGTGGAAACATGCCTTCTCTGTACCTCAGTTTCCTTTCCTCCAAATGGTGCTCACCATAGGTGTGTTGTGGGTGTGGGGCACGTTAATACATGTGACCCATTAAATGAGCAAAGTCTCTGACGTGCTCAGACAATACCAGGTACACAGCAAATACTCAATATTAGCCCTCCCCACTCCCCTTCTACTGCATTATTCTAGGGAATTTCTCTTCCCACTTAGGTCTTTTTGGCACCCCCTACCTGACCTGCCTTCAGACTTCAGATTTATTACTTATCCTGAGTACAACTTTCTAAAAGCAAACACAAAGATTATCTGTTCACATCACTTCTCATAAATCTCTAACTTCTTCCAGCTTTGAGATGCTATCCAAATACTTCAGTCTATCATTTTATGCTTCATGATCAGCCTTAAGTTTCCTTATAGACTTGCATCATCAAACACAAAAGAACCCTTTCCACTGTGGAAAGGCAAATTCAAATTTATCCTGCATGCCAAAAATTAACTGGGATGGGGCTACGTGCTGTTGACACGCATCGTAGGGCACCGTGCCCTTCACGCTCACAAACACCTTGCAGCCGTCAGCACTGGGGGAAACAGGCTGAGGTAAGTGACTTGCCCAAAGGCATTCAGCTAGCAAATTACAGAGTGGAGATTTGAACTCCACGCTCTGCCACCCCCACCCCAGCCCCAGGGCCTATGCCTCCCTGTGTGCCAGCCTCATGAGTATACCTTCCAGTTGGGGTCTTCTGCATCACCGTTCTGCAAACATGCCATGTTTCATCCGGGACCCCTGTTATGGCCTCTGGAATGGTCCATGCATACACACATGCTTCTCCACCCACGTGAGTGTACATGCATGGGTACCACACACGTGTACCCCTTACTAATCCTTTCTCTCTTGGACACCATTCTTCCCTCTAAAACCATTTAAATCCTTCCTCTTACTTAGTCTTCCATTACCCGACCTTATTCACTGCAGTCCCTCTTTGTTAAGAGGTGGTTCACCTGCAGTGACGGAGTACTGAGATTCGGGCTTAAGGGCCAGCTGAGAGGTGGTGGGCATGGTGCCACCAGCAGAGTGTTGACAGTCTAGCAATGCTGACCCCAAAGAGGGCCAGACTCCTAGTAAAGATGAGGGAGGGCTGGCTGAAGAGGCAGGCAGGGAGTCAAAGCTGCTTGGCACGAGGGGGCGTTTCATGTCAGCGAGGATGGAGCCAAATCCTGACTGAGCCTGTCATCCTAAACATGTTACTTCTCTCTGGGCTCAGTCTCTTTCGATGTAAAATGGTATTAATGAGCTGTCTGTCCTCTGAGTACCCCCATCCTCACCCCAAACTCAGCATAGTGTCTGGCGCATAGCAAGTATTCAATACATGCACTCTGACTTTCTAAGATGGAGGGGAGAGGAAGGGAGTTCTTCCCAAGAGGAAGGGACTCTCTTCTCTTCTCAAGCTTTAGACTCTCAAGAAATGATTCCTGCCCCCAGGAGTGATGGATCACCCTTCTCCCCTTTCTCTCAAGATCCAGGCCAGGTTTTCTCAGAGACCATGACCATTCTTAGGCAGGGAGTGTTTAATTATTTCTCCGTGAGCCTGTACCCCAGCTGGACAGAGTTAATAAACCAGCCAGGTCTTTATCTTAACAAGGAGTCTGAGGATCAAATTCTCCCCTCATTAAAGGCCCAGAAATCTCCCTGACAGCGAGCACTGGGAGTTCTGCAGTCAGCCTGAACTCCGAATTTGGTTTCTTAGTGAATTCATCCATGGACTCAAGTCTTTAGAGGTTGGGACTGTTAGAGAGAGAGGGAGGGGAAGAACAGGAGGGAAGGGGGGTGAAGGGCCACGGAGAGAGGAGGGAGGGAAGACAAGCCTCTGCTAGAACCCAGGACACAGACATGGGGCAGGAAGGAGCTTCCTGACACCGCTGTGGTACAGAACTAGGGATGCTGTGGGCCAGAGTGGGGTCCTCACACACGCCCCCTCCCTGGACCCCCTGAGCACCCCGAGCACACGGAGGCTTCTCAGGTGCAAGAGGACTGACCTCCCAGCTAGTAAAGTTTGAAGCCCATCCTCCTTACTCTGGAGCCTGAGCTCTTTCCAATCACTGCACAGGTTTCCCCAAATACACCTCCAAACTGGGGGGTCACCAGGCGCAACTTCGCATTCCCACTTCTGTCTCCCAACAACCATCCATGGCAGGTTCAGAGCCAAATACTTCTTTTCTCCTTCAGATAATGTCACCTATGGTCATATATTTATGAAGTGTCGATACGTAGGGACAGATTGAAATGTGCACACGAACATACACTTGTCTCGTTTTCGGCAGGTTTTCAGTAGGTACCAGCGTACATGTGCCTGTACTGTCCACCATGGAACCACGAGACCTGAGTTCAAATCCCACCTGTGGCACATACTATCCGTGTGAATCGATCAAACCTCTTCACATCCTTGAGGTCTGATTCCCATCAGGTGTATCTCCCAAGGGGGCTGTGAGGCCTAATAGGAGAACACACCTGCCAGTCAAAAAGAAAAATACTGTGGGCTTTCGCTTACCTGAGGTAGCTAGAGTAGTCAAATTTGTAGAAACCGAAAGTAGAAGGGAAGTTGCCTGGGGCTGGGAGGAGAGGGAAATTGGGGGTTGTTGATGGGTGTAGAGAGTTTCGGTTTTGCAAGGTGAAAAAGTTCTGGAGATGGGTTGCACAACAATGAGAACATGCTCAACACTATGGAACTGTGCTCTTGGAAATGGTTCGACTGGTAAATCTACATTTTGTGGCTTTTTTTACCCCTTTTAGAAATAAATGCAAATTAAAAAATACACGTGAAAGGGTCCTGCGTAAGGCGGCACACATATTGTACCAGATTTTGTCACACACACACACACACACAAAACACACACACAAGCACACGCACCCGCAGTACCTGCTGTGTCCTTCTGTAGTCGCACTTACAGGCAACATACGGGAACCCTACTTTAGGAAGCTGTTCACAAATAAATGAAAAGTCCCATTATTGGCTGTCTTGCTTGAATAAGCACAAGTTACGTGGAGGAGGGAAAAGGCGGCACAGGAAAAATGAATAGGAGAAGCATTAAGTAATATCTCAAGACTCAAGGCTATGAAAAAAAAATAAGACTCGAGGCTAGTGCTTTATCTTTTTCTTTGCAAAATATACCAGTGTGTCTGTTGGTATGCCTGTGTTTGCATGTAGCTACCATTCATTTGGCATCTCCTGAACACCAAGTATTTTAAATAATTTGTCCCACTGCATGTTCCAGATCACTCGTCGCCAAGGATGAGGTAGTAATTATCTCTGGTGCACAGATGAGACAACTGAGGCTCAAAGAGCCAGGTTATTTACTCAAGGTCACATGGCTATTTGATGCAGCTTTATTTTGAACTCGAATTTCTCGAACTCCCAAGTCCATTTCCTCTCTGCTTTGACAAGCCGGTCCCCTTTTCTTAAGAATCCTAACCCAGCACAGTGCCGGGCACCCTGTAAGTGCTGAGAGCGGATGTTGGGTGTGGATATCATGTGAATACATTCCCTCCGAACCAGAGGAATATACTACACCCTGGAGTAGGAATTGAATGAGTCATGGGGCAGACTGCGTGCCAGTTGGGTAATTCTGCATGTTAGTTCTAGCTTGTGGGGCCCCTAAAGGCCCAGTGGGACTGCCCACTGGGGAAGAAAGCCAAAGTTGATGGGGTCCCAGGCACAAGTTAAATCACTAGGTGGAGAGGGAGCCCCAGGGGTGGCAGAAGAAGTAAAACTGACTTTCAGGGTCAAAAGGCAAGGCAAGTCCAGAAAAGAAAACCAAAGCAATGGACTTGAAAGCAGTGTGAACCAAAAGTCCTATGGAGAGGAGCCCACAGCACATATGGCCATCCACGAGAAGGAAGCCAACTGTGGTTTCCCCTTCCAGCAAGGCTTGGAACATGACTGGCCATAGAGAGACCACAGGGGAGACACTTAGCATGTTTCTGAAATGTGCCTGTCATTATTCAATGAGCTATGTGCACTAGCCTATGAGCCAGAGCTCAAACATGATAGTCTGACCCTAAGCTCTGGAGATAAAGACAAAGCAAAGCAGTGGCATTTTCCATCTTAGGTGATTTAGTCCCTAGTCAGCCCTACAAAGGAAGCAAGGGTTAGGTCTTCCCCTCCACCGTCCATGGATCAATTGAAAGGAACCTTAAAGGTTTTGGAAAAATTAGACAGGACTAAGAGAGAATTGCATTAGTCAGAGGACACACTCTGGCAGGGAATGCTGAAGACGTGGAGACCACCCCTCTAAAGACAGTGCGGGCAGTGCAACACTGGGACAAGGGTCTCACTGTGGGCTGAGTGCCCCTCCCTGTTCCAGCTCTGTCAGGGCTAAGACAGAAGTGCTGGAGATGACACTCACCACAACACTAAGGAGGGCTGAAAAGAAGTCTTCCCATGGCCCTCAGAAGAAGAATGGTTAGCTCTGGATTCTGGTGCTCTTGTCTCAGGGAAATGGGGCTGTGTGGTTGAGGGTGGCCCAGAAGGCTCTGGGGGAAGGTGGCATCAGAGCTGGGACCTGAATGAGGGGAAGATGCTGAACAGATGGGGAAGCGCATTCCAGAAGGGAACAGTGAGTGCCAAGGCCTGGAGGCAGGGATGATTTGGGAGTGTTGGAGGACCAGAAAGAAGGTCCGTGGGAGGGGGCGGGGGGGGGGGGGGCAGTTAGCGTGTGCCTACCAAGTGAGTCAGGGAGAGGTACCTAGTGACTCCTGAGGGCAGGCAGGGGCAGACACCACAGGACACTGGTTTTTCTCATTTGTAAGCGCAGATAACTTCCCTCCCACTAAGAGACAGACAGGTGAAAGAAGTCTGTGAACTGAGACACTCTATTCCACATCCAGGTCATATTCTCCTGGTACTATTTCTCCAAGGGCCTGGGGAATGCTCAAATAGAAGGCTGGCTGTGGGATGCATTTTTTTAAAAAGATTTTATTTTTATTTATTTAACAGAGAGGAGAGAGATCACAAGTAGGCAGAGAGGCAGGCAGAGAGAGAGGGGGGAAGCAGGCTCCCTGCTGAGCCCCAATGCGGGGTTTCGATCCCAGGACCCTGAGATCATGACCTGAGCCAAAGGCAGAGGCTTTAACCCACTGAGCCACCCAGGCACCCCTGTGGGATGCATTCTTTTCCTGGTTTTCCTATCACCTGATAGGCAAGTGAGCAAATAGCAAGACCAAAAGTATGTGGTTTGGCAAGAACACCCTTCTTGACCATCTTATAACTAGCATGCAGGGACTGAGCGAGGAGCACGCACAGGAATGAATATGGGGGCAACTCCCTAGTTACTTGTCACAAAAATTTGAGAATAGCTTATCTATGATGACTACTAACACTGGATGCTACTGTGAAAGATGGGTGAAGGTGCCTTCTGCTTCTGAACAGAGTGGAGACAGTAAGTTCCCTGGTGCTCCTGTCCAGCACTCGAGGTCACTCATGGAGAGGCAACAAGTCTGGGAGAGGCTTAGGAGGGGATCTGTGAAGAATTTTCTAGCTAATCATGCCAGAACCCTTTGTCTAAGACAAGAACTTGGTGTTGAGTTGGGTGGAAGGACTTTAAGGCTGTTCCCTGAAGAACATGTTATTAACATTCTGACAGCGTTGGCGGTGATGACCCAGAATTCCCTCCCACATACCCAGCCAGGGCGGAGAGCAAGGGAAGGGACTCTCCTCATCTGAGTATTTATCCTACATGCTTGCACTCAGACATAAAACACCCATGCTCAGTGGTGAAATTCCATCTCCTGCCCACCCATCCCCCACCCCACCAAGGCTGTCCATGCCATGCCTTTTACATGTGTGCTCATCACCTCCCTGGGTGATGAAGGAGGGTTCATCACCTCCCTGGGAAGAGCCAACATTGGAGAGAGACAAACACCGGACAGAGAGAAGACATGGGTTTGGATTCTAACTCCATTCCTTCTCCCAGGAGTGAATTTAGGCAACCCACGGGATCCCTCTGTGCTTCAGCTTCCTCACCTGTAAAATAGGGACCTGACTCCAGCCTTCACCTACAGGTCTGGATTGCTCAAGGAACACTACCCAAATATGGACTTCAACAAACGCTTCAGTTTAATAAAGAAGAAAGTGCAGCAAAGAGATGCTAAAGCTCTTTCCTCCAAGAGCTCCAGAGACAGTAGCACCATATAATAAGAATCAACAGCAACAATTTTACAGAGGAAAGACTCCCCCTGGGATATCTGTACTTAAGAATCTTCCTTGAGGCTTTGAGAATGATTTGATTTGCATATATTTGGATGGCAAATATTCAGGAGCCTACTCCCACCCCACATGCATAAAGTGAGTCTGCCTTTATTGTTACAAGTTTACTCTTACTGGTTCTTTGATTTAATGGATGGCCTTCTTTCTCCCCTGCCCCCTGACCCTCAATCTCCTGGGAGCTGCATTTGTTAGAGAGTCCTGATCTTCTAACCAGTAACTACCACTTACCAACTTTCTGAAAAGGGCTGGGCACAGTATTAGCAATTTTCCCTCATTTTTCTTGCAACAACCCGAGGAGATGGCTGCTATGTGTACCCCATTTCACACACAAGGACACTGAGGCTCAAAGAGACTGAGTGACTTGCCCAGGGTCACATGGTGCTGAACTGAGGAGGGAGGCTATTTTGGCTCCTAAGCACTCACTCCATCCACTGCATGGATGAGACAACAGAGCTCCTGGCCTGTGCATCTTCTGTTTGTTCTACCACGGATGCACGCCCCCAGCTCCTCCTTGCCAGCGGCTCCAGGCCCACATAGCCATCCATGCCAGCCAGCTCTGATGTCCCATGAAGTTAGCCATCCGAGGGCTGCTCACTCATAGCAGATCAGCAGGACTTTCCGCCGCACGGAGGACTCCAGCCTTGCCAAGTTCTGCACCAGCCAGGCTCCTGGAAGTGGGCCTCGTGTGTTCCCATTGCATAAGTGTTATTCCAGCCAGTTCCTGGAATCGGAAATACGGCAAACCATTCACCTAGTGGGGAGCCCTTGCCCAGGAGGGACGGTTGTTTGGTTAGCTGTGTCTTCAAGGCCCTTTCCAGGAGACCAGCTTGTGAAAAGGCTTGTCTAGCAAGGCTCCTTTCGTAAGTCAAAAGTTGCTTTATTTTCCCTATTCTTCAGTCACCCAACACATCCTTTTGCACCCACTGATCTCTGAAATCCACCTCAGCTGCCTCTGCCCAGGCTCAGCCCCACCGTCATCTCTGGCTGAAAGTACACTGTGGCCTCCTTGCTGGTCTCCCAGGCTTCCTGCCTCCAGCCAGCACCAGCTACAGGCCAACCTCCATACAGCAGCCAGCAAGATCTTTCCAAATGCCAATCCTCCTCCATTAGGCCCCAGCATAAAATCCTTCAGTGGCTCGCCAGCATCTAAAATAGAAATACTTTCTACTTGAATTTTTGCAATGAGAATGTATTATTGTTATAAATTTGAAAGAAAATGTTTTAAAATGCTTATTTAGATATGCAAGAGGGGCAAATGACTGGCTCAGTCAGTAGAGCATGCAACTCTTGATCTTAGGGTTGTGAGTTCAAGCCCCACGTTGGGTGAAGAGATTACCTTAAAAAAAAAAAAAGTTTCACAGATAGGTTTCCCTCCCTAGAATGCAACTTTCTTGAAGAAGGAAAAAAATCTTTTCTGTCTCTATATCCCTAGAATACAGTTCAGTGCCCTACACATAGTAGGCACATACTCAAGATGTATTTATTGAAGTTCAATGAACTGATACCCAGTTTTAACAGGAACTTACGAAGAGGATGAGATACCCACTGTACCTAGATTGGATCAATAAAATTCCAGCCAAAACAGCTTCATCAGTGTGTGCAACATTACCTAAGATAAAGACCTAACTTCCATGATAACTTTTGCTACTGAGAATGGTTCCCAGACCCCCTTTGTTAATTCATCTTAGATTGGAACTCCAGATTGGGATTTGTTTGCCCCATTTGTTTGCCCAGATCTCTTGTATACCAATGAAGGTATTCAAATTGCCAAGGGATCCTCCTTTCGATGAGTTCCCGAGAGAGAACCAGAGTAGTGTGGAAATTTACCAGGAGAGCAATTTCAGTCCCATGTTCTGTATTCCCATCTATTTAGAATGCCAGTGACAGCCTTTCCCACAGCTTACGTCTTGGGGTCAAGGCTGCATTCGGTCACGTACTAGCTCTGTAACCACTTCACTTCTTGAGACTCTATGTTTGCATCTGTTCATGGGTAACTTGTGAAAAACAAATGAAACCTCATAAAATTAGGCTTTGCATATGGCTGATGAATTCAGGGAATACAGCACACTACTGAAATGATTAAAGTTACCTATCCACAAACCTATCTCTCCTGCAAGATTAGGCACTTGAATTGGAGAGACCATGTCTCACTAATCCTGCCTCTCAGAGCTCCTAGGATGTCCTATCAACCTAATGGGGTGATCAGCCAATGATCTGGGCAGAAACGGATACAAGGCCTGGATGTGTTGGCACCTCTGGCCTCTAGTAAGAACAAGGCCAAGACTATGGGAACAGCTGTGGGTCCTAACACTGGCTTGTGTCTGGGAAGCAACAAAGACACACCATCAGGGGAAGGCCGTAGATGGTTCAGTCTTCTAAGAAGTCTTTCAGAGGAGTGTTTTATTCACATCCTTCCTGAATTTGCCCAAGTTTTGGATTTTCCTGTAGTTCCAAAGGCTAAGACCCCTGCTTTGGTCACCCCCAAGAGCTTATCCTTCTCTCTTGCACACCAAGAGCTAATCTGGAAACCGATTGCTCTTACGTTATTGGACAGGGAGAGCAAGAAGGTACCATAGCACAGAAGGAGACTCCACACATGGGCACAACTAGCACATTCTCTTCCTCTGGGCCACACTGCTTGTGATGTCACATCATACATGCTGAAGATTGCAGGGTGACCTATGTATTAGCACAAGAGGAATTACATGAATAAACTATCTAATAGCACCTAATTAAGATAGTCTTATGTGATTCCTAGCACACAGCATGGACCGAGTGCCAAAATTTCCCTCTGTAACTCTGCTTTCCTCCCTTCTTCAGATATATTTAAGATCTATGTCTGGATTAAGATCAGTTGACTCTCACAGTCCTGAGAGCCATCCTGTCTCCTCGCTAATCCTCTTGTGCCTGTCTTCAACTTTAACTCTCAAAGGATAATCTTGTTTCCATATTTCTGAGGTCCCCCAGGAAGTTCCTTGTAATCCTATGTACTGGCAACAATGGTGTTCCTTGAGAACAGCCTGGTGCAGTAGAATGAGCATAAAATCTACAGTCAAGAAACTGGGATTAAGAACAGGCTCAGACACTTGCATGAAATAAACCTTATCTCATCATCTTTTAAGTAGGGATAAAATGCTAGTAACTCCTCCTCTAGGGTAGTGGCAAGGGTGAAATGAGGTCAAGGATGTTACCAACCCCATATGACAGGCTAGTCATTATTTCTGTTCTTTTCTATAAAATCTGGGAATAAGCAAGATATAATTTTACTCTCATTAGGCCTTTCTTTAGTTGACACAGACAGAAAAACCACCTGTCACATGGGAAGCAGGGCTTAACACTCGACCACCCAGTAGCCATCTTCTCTTCCAGACCAGCCACATTTCTTTTGCATCTGAATTCCTGGTCCCACACTTCTCTAAAGGACATGTCTGAGGAAGCATCCAATTGGACATATTTCCAGAAGAGCTGTCTACAGAGAAGTTTGATGTCTCTGCCCCATTTTGCATATAAGTGGAGGTTCCAATGATATGAAAGCCAAGAACTGGGTAGATATTCATCTAGAAAATAGCCAGACTTTCTGGATAACAGAAGAGTTCACTTGGGGTTGGACTGATTCTGCTGTCAAGCAGTAGCAGACACAAAGATTCCTTTTTAATGAGCGCTAATCAGCCCACCCCTCATAGAGTATGAACAACACCAACAGTATTTGAGGAATCTACCTACTGTAGGATCATCCACCCGGGATTGGGTGAATGTAGCCCAAAGAACTGGGAGGTCCTTGCAAAACATCCACCACTGTTAATTACAGGACAGTGTGCTGTGGAAACCAAAGCAGATGCTGACTCCCATTTTATTATCAGCTTTGATGCGCATGCCTCAATACTTCCTAACACCCACCCTTCGTTTCAGCAAGACATATCTCCTCATGCCATGACCATTTCCTGCCTCCGAGTCTTTGCTCATACTTTAATCTGTCAACAATTAGTGCGGGGTTGGGGGGTGGGAACATAAAAGCCTTATCTGTCAGTCTCTAGTATCTACCATGGTGTCTAGACAGAGCAGGAGCTCAGTGTGTCAGGTGGATGCATGAATAAGTGAGTCAGTGAGTGAATACGTGAATGAGTAAGTGGATGAGTAAATGAAGGGATAAATTAATGGAGGCCTTTGCTTTCCTTTTTCAAATATAAACCAGTGGATTTCTCTGTTTTATCCTAGGACTGTCCAGACTGCCTGGTTTTCATAACACAGCAGAAAAACAGGTCAGTGAAACCTGGGGGATTAAAATTAGTTTGGGATTAACTGGGTTTAATTCCCAAGCATCCAGTGACAGTCTGTGGGAGTCTAGCACCAGTGCTAAGATCTAGGTGCACTGATTTGGTATAAACTCTGAACAGTAACTTACTCTGTTAATTTTTTTTTTAAATCTCAGGTTGTGTCTCCACAACCTGGTGCATGACCTGGGTCATGGTCACTTGTCTTCTCACGTCAGAACAGGGTCCACAGAGACAAGACGGAAAACGATGCTTTTCAAGTATCCAGAAGGGTGTTCTTCTCTTACAGCTGTGATATAATATAAACATCATTATCCTCCATTTTACTGCTGAGAAAGTGGGATCTCCAAGAGACGAGGTGACTTGCCCAGAATCCTATCACTAGCTCACAGATCCAGGATCCAAATCCGAGTCAGTCTGCCTCCAGGTCCATGCTCTTCCATCCACTGCTAGAGATGGCTAGGTGGGTGTTTCTCAAACTTGAGAGACCTTCAGGGCTTGTTAGAACCCAGATTGCTGGGCCTCCCCTCCAGATTTTCTTATTCACTAGGTCTGGGATGTGCCCTTTTAACATACTCTCCAGTGAAGATGCTGATGTTGGTCAAGGGATGATGCTTTGAGAAACATTTGGCTAGAGTATCAGAAAGGACTCTTAATTGTAATTTACAGAAGCTAAATGAGGATAATTTGAGCAAAAAAGGAGCATCTTATCACATGGATATCAGGGCATGTACTGACACCCAAAGGAAGGAACAGGATTGAGTTACTGATAGGTCTGGAGCCTCTGCCTCCAGCTTTTATCCTCAGCTTCTCTGAAATGTGCTTCGTTCTTCTCCCTCTCTTTACTCCAGCTTCTGAATCTGCCCCCCTGTCTAGTGATAGACCATATGGCCAATAGCATCTTCCAATTTATGCCATGCAAAGCAAGCAACCCGGAGAAGGACTGAATCTTCCTCACTGTTCCAGTCCCAAAGTTCCCAAGACTCGCTTGAGTGGGGTGCCCATTCCTGGCCTCATCATCTGTGAGCAGGACCATCATGTGGATGGTGTTGTACCAAGTGGCTACCAGAAGCCCATCACTGGATCCACACAGAGTGACAAAGAAGGCTAGTTTGCAGAGAAAGGAATTGGGTCGTAAACTCAAGAGCTGACCACTGTGGCTAGGGTGTGATAAATGTGCAAACAGATAGGTAAGAAGTGAGAAAGCTGTATGAAGCCCGAGTAGTGACCAGAATATGGACAATGGTTGGGAAACCTTTTAGAACAGGCTGCTGAAGGCCTTCAGAAATGTTTTTTTCCTGGGACTAGAAGAGACAGTAAACAGTAAATCCATCTGGTTTGCAAATTCTCCTAAACCAGTCTACACAGACAATTCCTAGGGCTGAATAGAGCCGGTTCTGTTTTCTTAGAAGGAGAACAATGGAATGTGGAATTTCAGACCAGTGCAGCTGGCCAAGATGGGTCATGGAAAAGGCACAGATTACATTCATTAATGTTTTGCAAACCCACCCAGTCCCCGCCCCCCACTACCCCCCTGGCCTCTCTCTACCCCACCCTGCAAAGGAAGAGCCTAAAGTTGCTCAAAAGGGTTGAGAAAGAATTTGAGGCTGACCAGGTCAGATGTTCAGGGAGGACTTCCCATGCAGGCACCCACACCAGCCTGGTGCTGTGCTTCTGGGAAGGGCGCACTGCCACCAAGCTATGTGCTGCAGAGTGAGGATGCCTGTCCTGGCAGCCCCTCGGAGTCACAGGCTCGCTCACTGGCAATTCCCACGATTGGAGTATGGTCAGGGCCAGGTGGCGGTGGCAGGCATTAGGGGGGAAGAGCGTTGGATTTATGATCCTTAGTGGGTTCAAATTCTGACTCTGGCAAACCGAGAGACTAGCCCAAGTCAGTCAATCCAACTCCCTGCCCTCCCATCTTGTCAACTGAAAGTGGGCCAAATAATCATCCGTGTCCCTCTGATTCACTAGGTTGCTATGAATAGTAAATATGATCTGCTGAGAAGATCATACATGAGGTCAGGGCAAGGCCACCCCTGGCATGTATGATGTTTTTATGTAAATTAGAAAAAGGCACCACTTCTCCTATGCCAGCGCACATGGGTTAGCAAGCTGAGCATGGCTGCATTTCTTCCCCTCGGCTAGGCACCCTGGCACGGGAATACCTCTACCACCTTCACAGCAGCCCTTGGGTCACCAGGGCCCCCTTCAGACGGCTGCAGAGTAGTCTCAATCAGCATGGGTGACAGCAAGAGGCAAGGAGAGCATTCAAGGTAGCCGTAACCATTATCCTCCCAATCCAAGTTAAAAACAGCCACACTGAGCAATCCCCATCTAGAAACCACCCTCGCGCCCACGGAGAAAGGCAGAGGAGAGAGTCATAAATATGCTTTCACTGACATACTCAAGTGGAAACGTCTGCACCATCAAGAAAAACCAAAGTTTTTTCGAATCTTCAAACCAGCTGGTGTGAATTTACATATTTTCACAAGACTCCCTCCAGCATCCTCTTTCCTAGGCCATACTATATTAGGCCTGGACTTACAGGTCCTTCCATTACACGTATATATAACATGAGTAGAGGTTTGGTGTTTAAAATCATGTACGAGCCACATATTCTCAGCCACTAGGATTCATGAACACAAATGGGTGTTAGCCCTACTTGTCCCTTTCTTTCTGCTTTTTACTAGAATCTGTTTTCCTTTCATTAAAGTTTTTTTTTTTTTTTTTTTTTTGCTTCTGTCCTTGTCTGAGACACTATCAGACCTACATTCCTTTGTCTATATACATGCTTCTGCTAAGCCACAGTGCCTGAACCCCTATCTAGTACACGGAACCACAAAAAAGGGGGCACGCAAAGCACAATCTTGGTTTTGGCATACCTAGTTCTGAACTATTTGTCCTTGTCTCTTCCTCCAACCTCACTCCACCCTGCTCTTGAAGCTCCTAGATTCTGACTTCATTGCCCATTTTCCATGGACATCTTCACCTTGCCTAATAAACTTGACCATCCACCTGCTCCCACCAGCTAGGATATTGAGATCACCTCCCAGCTAACAACATTGTGGTTCCCTCCTCCCAGCCTAAACTGTTGGGGTAAATACTTCTACTGGTTTCGCTGTGCCCTGGGGCCTCATACATTCATCAACCCCACACCTTATGAGTTATATACCCAAGAGGCCACCCAACCTCAGGAACCAGAAAAGAATAAGGGGAACTAAGAGGAAACTCAGTGAAATTTGGGAGGAACAGAAAGGTGCCCTTCCTTCAAAGGGGAAAACCCACCCATTCCACTTGTGAAGAAAGGCATCAAGAACTACTTGGGAATAGAGTCTGAACACCATACTAGTAGACTACTGGGAAAACCTCAGTGATGCCCAAGAGGAGCTTCAGGAGGCTCAAAAGAGCTGTACATACATTTCATAAAATATCAAGTGAAAAATCACTACAGGTTCTTAAAGTTGATGATCAGTTAATACTTCCAGGATTAGGTTGCCTGTATCTGCATACCTTTCTTAAATTCCTGAAGGTTTCTGAAATCTGGGGATCGACCGGCTTCCAGGCTTGTTTCACTCAAATTCACCCTCCAGCAGCCAGAAATCTTGCCGCTTATCAGCTAAGAACCCACCGGGGGTTCCACCACTATTGAAGCTCAATGTGTACTTGGTCTGGACACGGGCCCTGCAGGACCAGGACTGGCCCACTCACCTGTCTAGATACCTGTCCCCATCACAAGACTCTTTTTAAAGCGGGGCCCATATCTTCTTCATTTTTGTGTCCCTATCACCCAGAGTCACACGGACACATAATGAACTCCATAAACAGTGACTATATCAATTAACTAATTCATATCCTGATTGGGACCTAATCCTATTTCATTTCTCATATTTCTATAAAGGAAAAAACTAACTGACATCACTGTGTTTTCAGCCACCGAACTGCAGTGGCCCTGGACCACACGAAAGCAGTCCATGCGTCTGCGGGATTACGTGGCTAGGCTGGGACTCCCTCTGCAGTCAGGGTCTGCAAGGCTGAGTCCTGGAGCACTGAAGCCAGCCCTGGCTGGAGAAGTGGAAAATAGCTGGTAGCCACTGGGAGCTTGCAGCCAAGGAGATGTTTTTCTAGTCTGAACCCACACACCAGACAGTCCCCAGAGATCCTGAGGGCAACTGAACGTCCGCTTACACAGGAACTTGACTTCCCACGGAGACCGCCCCAACACCAAGCCCACCCCTGTCTTACTCCCCAGCACCCGACGGTCTGACGCCCACTTCCTCCACCACGTTCCACAACAATGAGGTCTCCTGGCACCCAGTCTAGCTTCTGTTCCCCCTTGCCTTCATTCCAGAATGCCTCATGGAAAGGTTCTACGTCTAAGTTTTCTCCCAAGAATGAGGGATCCTTTCGCTGTTCCGCAAAGCCGGCATACTTAAGGCACTCGGCAGGCTCCAATTCAAGGGTTCTCTCCATGACTCATGGCAGCATGAAGCAGCTGTACTAGCTGTCTTCCCACCACAGACCCTCTTTACATCCCCACGGCCCAAAATAGCCCAAAATGGAGGCATGAAACAAAGGTCAGAAGCACCCCAAGGACAAACAGGCACTTGTCTTGTCAACCCGATGACATTTCTGCTAACTTGGGACCCTTTGTGAAAGGAAACTTCTCTAGCCAGCAGCTAAAATGAGAGCATTGGGGAGAGGCAGTATGGATAGTAGAAAAAGCAAGGGCTATGAACCCAGAAGGTCCAGGTTTGGGTCCTCGTACCCAGCTGAGGGATCTCTGACAAGCCACTGAAGTTTTTGGAGCCCCCTTTCCCAAGCAAGGGTCTGAGGCCAGATAGAATCGTTCCTCAGCCTTTTGGCTAAGATCGAGTGTAATATCTGTTCTTATCATTTTAATATGAGGTCAGATAGATACGATATGCCACATATATAGACAAGTAGAGAACCAGAGAAGCTGTACCTTCACTGAGTGCCAGATTCTTCATCTATAAAAACCAGATCCCTTAAATCCTCTCAGCAACTTCCTGAAGCTCGGGGAAGTTAAAGAGCTTTCCAAGGTCACACAGCCAATGTTCCAGAACCTGGATGGAGCTCAGTTCTGTCTAATTCCCAAATCATATTTCCCAAGGCTCATCCTTTTAAAGCAAACATAGTCTCTGCTTTGAGCAAACTCAAGTCTTTGAGAGAAGTTATGTTTACATCTAAAAATATGTCTTATGTCCATATATATTCAGTAGAGACTTCTTAGGCCAGGCGAGATGTATGGGCTGGGCTTTGAAGAATGCTTTGATATGCCCCTTTTTTCCTTGAGTGCCAGCGAACCTGATCCGGGTTAGTAGCCCCCCAGCAGCCAGCAGAAAGGACCTGTGAACACCTCTGCTGTCTGCACTTACCTCACCTGCCCACAGCTTCCCACTTCTTTCCCACCTTTCCCTTCGCTGCACTATCCTTTGACTTGAAGTGCACTTTATCTTGCGGTTTTGAGTGTACCTGTATAAGTAAGCTGCCTTCATGAATTTGGCAACAAGGTTGAGGATGGGGCAGTTCCCTACTCTATCCCCTACTTAAGTGTAGACAGGCCAAGTTTAGACACTGCTAAACTGGTGACTGGTTTCAGTCCTCACTTCTTGTGATGCCCCTGCCTTGAAACTTTCTCATCCCTGCAGCTGGGACCACTTTCCCTCTCTGGCTCTGCCTCTAGGTTCACTAATTAGGGATGCTGGGGAGCCCCAATGTGGGCAGTCAGGGTTTGGGGGCACAAGTAGGCCAGCCTGCTGAGCTCACTCCGAGGGTGGTCCCAATTGCAGTGAAGGTGTTCCTGGTGCTTCTGTGGGCCACTGTCAGAGCCTCGGTCCCCACCTGTCCCTGTGCCTACCCTCAGCTGAGGTTTCCTGCCCAGTCCCCAAGTTCCACTCGGATTGGGCCTCTGCTCTTGTCAGACCCCCATCCTGGCACTAATCCCATGGCTTTTAGATGTGAGCATAATGTGGGACCACTTGTAAGTAAAGGCACGAAGACTGCACTCCAATTTAACCTTGAAAATCAGTGGGTCAGAACAGAAAAATGCAACATCACCTGAAAGAGCTAGAAGGGGTCCCAGCCAGGAGAGGCTAAAAACCCCCATGACTTCCAAAGGAAGGCGACTCACACCGCAAGGGAGCTGGCCAACCATTTCAACTGAAAAAGAGAGAAGGTCCCAAAGTCAAGCCAAGGGACACTGCCTATGGAGAAGATTCAGCCCAACCATCTGTAGAACTTACAGCCCCATTGACAGGACTGCCCCTACTGTGTGGTAAATAACTGACAAGTCTTATAAGGCTGTCACATGTATTTATTCCTCCTTGTTCCTACTGCATGCTCACCACACAGCCTTGCATACAGGGGTTAGTTTTACCGGTAGGTCTGCTCTCAGGGCGAGCATGAACTTATTATGCCAATGGGAACATTCCATTTCTGAAACCTTAATTAGCAAGTTATATGAACAATTTGACTTCTGAGAACTCCTTCCATCTCCTTAACAGAGTCTACCCTGAGTCAAAGATACACTACCAGAGACCTCACAAAGTAGATACCTACATCTGAGAGCCAGCACAGTTGTGGAGAATTCACCAAAGGAATGAATGACAAACTGTGAGACCCTCTGGTGCCCAAGCCACTGGGGATCATTGGCTAGGACGTGCAGCTGCCAAAAAGAGCACTCTTTCCTACATTTCAAATTCCACTTCTCCCTGACCCTCCTAAAGTTGCCATCCACAAGAGTGCAGGTCTATATCCCCTACTGTCTGCCCCTATTGGGATGCCTGTCCACCCCTCTGCCCATAGACCTCATTCGTCCTGGTGGACTTCTTGGCACCTGTTCTCTGCCTGGACTGCCCACCACAGTCCCTGGGGAGCAGGCACACCTTGGCAGGACTCATCCCTCTCCTGTAGAGTTTGAGAAGACTTAAACCACCGGCCAACACCCTGCTGGTGAGAATAATTACTGGTACCCAATCCCTCTTCATCCAACCTGTCCCACTGCCTAACCAAAGTCACTCCCACTTGGCTCCCTGGCCACTGCCACCCCACCCAGCTCATATAGGAAATAGAAAATTGTCTCCTTGGATAACTAACTAATGTAGTAAAATTTTTCATATCCTAGTACAGAGCATTACTCAAACTGGATCAAGAAACAAGAAGGTGGCATTGGAAGAATACAGATTTACTAAAACAGACATATTGTGTTTGGTTATCTAACCAGTAGAGATCTTTTCATATCACTTGTTGAGGGACCAGGGAAAGAGAATTGTTTGCCTACCACTAATGGGAATTGAAATTTTTACAACTTTCCTGGGGGATAACTTGGCAATATAGTATTTGAAATGTCTTTAAAACCCAAATGTACTTTAAATCATCAATTGCATTTTTAGGATTTTATCCTAAGGAAGATACACACGAAGATTAAACTTCAGAGATGTTTATTGCACTGTTTTTTAATACTAGTGACAAACCAGATGCCAACTAAATTATTTAACAACAGAGGATTGGTTAAATAAATGGCACATTCATATAACGAACTACTATGCAGCCCTTTTAAATAACACAGAAACATATTTGTAGATGCAGAAAGAGGTTTACAATATATATTGTTAAACAGAAAAGCAGGTTACAAATACATACATGGGGAAAACATCGGATAAGACATACCAATGTGATAATAATTCTTATTTTTGAATGGTAGAATTAATGGATAATTTTTATTTTTCACTTGTTTCAGAATAGACAGTGAATATGCACTACTCCAGTGGTATAAATAAATAAATAAATAGTTTTTTTCAATGGTATGGACTTGGGACTCACACAGGCTTGGGTTCGAATCCCAGCCAGGCCAATGATGAGCACTGTGACCACGGAGACATTACTCACACTCCGAGTCTCATTTTTCTCATATCCAAAATGGCAATACTAGCACTTTCCTCATGAGGCATTTGTGAGGATTACATGAAGAAACATAAATAAAGCACCTGGCACCAAGTAGACATTTGATGACATTTTTCCTTTCCTTCCTGGATGTCCAAAAATACCTCAGAATAACAATTCACAAAGACAAGATGGTCAGACATGCACCTCATGATGTAAAATGTAGTTTGAAAACTTAGGAAAAACTCGTATTTAATACCTCAGGCTTAACCCTTTCAGCCCTGATCTCCCCAAGCCCACTCGGCAGACACACACACGGAGACCCCTAGGTTGGCAAGTCTATCTTGCCATGCAGGTGGCATCAGGCAGGCTGTGTTACCCAGCCCCATCAGCAGGTGGGGCCAGTCTCCATCCTGTGTCTACATTCAGCCTGCTACGCCCACTGGCCAGCACCGGACACGGCTCACATGGCTCGTGGAAGGCCATCCCACCAGACTGACTACAAACATTGGAACCCTCCTCTCTCACCCCTACTGCTCCCACCTCGATCCAGGTCCTGTTCATTTCTCACTCTTGCCACTTTGGACTTGAGCCTCCTGGCTCATGCATCTGCCTATCCATCACGAATCCGGCTGGGATCTGCCCTGTCTTCTTCCAGCTTCTCATTCATTGGCTCTCCAAGCTTGATGCCTACCCAATGGATACTCAGCTCTGTGCTAGGATACAGAGATGAATCAGAGACAGGCCCTGCTCTGTGGGCCCCACAGTCTGGGGAGAACACTGGCAGGGACATTATAATGCTGTGGGATAGTGACTATATAATACTTGTAGTACTTGTTCTATGCTTTTAAGGACATTCATTAATTTATTTTAAAAAACAACAAACCCACTACATGTTCATCTAAATAAGTTTTAAATGAAAAAATCTACATAAAATTAGTAAGAATGGCATTGTTTCACAAGTTTGCAAATCTCTTTAATGTCTGACTTCTTAGCATACAGGTGGATTTCTGTATCTTCTTTGGCATTCGGTCTCTGGTGATACGGTATTTGGTTGTGTTAAAAGATAAGCTGAGGCGTGGTAGAAATATGGAGAGCTTATCTGAGCAACAATCAGTTTGAACCAGGCAGCACCAAACTAGTAGTGGTTAGGAGTGCTTCCCTGGCAGGAGCTAGGGGCAAGGCTCATGGAGAAGACAAGGAAGCAAAGCAAGGGAATTACTGGGTCGGCTGGCACTTAAGCAGTGGTCACCTTATTTGGGAAAGCCTATTTGGCTGTGATTGGTTGTCCTCAGGTTTTCGATTTCTTAAACTTGAGGTATTTACAGGCTTAAATTCTGGTTTGCTTGCCTAGGTTACTAAGGCATTAGAACTATCTTAGCCTCCTTGTTTAATTAGCTTAACAGTTGAACTAGATGAAACTGGGCCTCACAAGACGTGGAGCTGGCAAAGGGAGGACTATTTTAATAGACTATTCAGGTAACTGTGGATATTCTTCGATACCCTACCAACACTGGATGAGCTGTGGTCTCTTAAAGGGCAGCTGCAGTGTGTAATCTGACAGCTCAGGGTGGGGGACACAAGTTTTCCAAAATTCTCAGTTTTCATTTGAACTCTCACATGTGATCACTGGCAGCAAACATGGTCACTTGTTTTCTGTGAAGTGACAGCCCCCAAAATCGGCCAACTATCCAAGTCTGATAACCACGGTGCGTTGTCAGTCATTCTTTCAAGGGAAAATGGTGTTCTGAGAAAAAAGTGGCTAGGTCAGTTCCCAACTCAAACAACTGTGCCAGCGTACTTCCGCGAGACCACCAGTGCACCTTGGTAGGCAGCAGAAATACTTTATAGGTACTTCCCTTTCATCACACAAAACATTAAAAGATAAGGACTCGAGGGTTGAAATTTCATAAATTTGGTCACTTTCCCTGCTTCACCAAGCACACACTGAAGTGAAACTGGCTTTTTTTTTTTTCCCTTTTTTTACTATGCACGTGTGGTGATGAGTTATACGATGATTACCACTGTAGTTCGGTACCACTGCCTTGATGTGTACTAAGACACCAGCAGTTTTACCCACTGTTGCTTTTGCATCAGCAGTTCAAACACCAACTCAATGAAAAGAAAAGCAAACCTTAGCAGTAGGATGAAGATAATTCTGATCTCATGGACCCCTGAGAGTGTGTCAGGTTCCTCCAGGGTCCTCAGACTACACTTTGAGAACCACTGCTTTATATGTTACCACCAGGGATAAATGTGGGGCTCTAGAAGTTTCCGCCCACAGATCAAAGTTTGGATTAAAGCCCTGCCCTGAGCCTCATGACTGCAACAAGCTGTGTGGCCTTGGCCAGCCCCTTTCCTGCATCTCTAAGCGTCAGACCCAGTCCCCTGACCTCCAGGATCCGACTTAGACGGACCACTGACGATCACCTGTCATCAACCTGACCAATCCAGCCTGGACTGCACTTCAGCTCCCCTCACTCCTACAGAAGCCGAGGGAAACTCACCTGTCCCGAGCCCCGATTGCATGCCAGCAGGCCATTATCTCATTTCATTGTCACAGCACTCCTGCAAGGTAGATGTTATCATCCCCATTTTGCCGGTGGAGAAACTGAGGCTCAGGGAAGCAGGATTCCCACACAAATCCGTCTGACATGATAGCAAAGGGCCTTGCGCTGCCTTCTGGTCAGTTCTCACAGCTCCATCCCCACCCCCGGTCTGGACTTCCTGCCCTTCTGGTCCGCCTGCTGGTGAGGTTCCAGCATGCCTCACAACCAAAATTTCCTGAAATGAGAAAATTCCCAGCACTGGCAGTTTTAATCATCCAGTGTCTGAATTCCTAACGTTCACAAATCACTCAGATGCTGGAAACCATGAGACACATCGGCCCCCGGAACAGATCGTCGATAACGTCTGAGCTGAGTTCGCCTCTGCCGTGTCTGTGGTGTGTGAGCCCAGGCGACGAGGCCCTTCCTCCCCGGAGCAGTTCCACCCAAGCTGCTGCTTTGTCATCTGGGTCTTTGGACTGCACAGAGTTGACATCCTCTGGCCTCTTCCTCGGTGCCAGGGGCTCCCTGGAAAAGCCAGAGCCCATTCAAACAAGTCACAAAACAACTCCCCAGGATGTGACCAGGATAAGAATCACATCCTAAGACTCAGCTTCAGGAAAGTTCATCTCAAAATAAACCCAAAGCTGAAGTAAATAAAGCATTAGGATTATTTTGGGAGAGCAATTTCACAGAACTAGAGAAAAAAAAAAATACTATTGTCCACAGTCTTTGTTCAGACATTCTGCATTTCTGGTATGTCTTGTTAAGTGGTGGTTTCATATCTGACATTGATGGAAGGGGGAAATGACCCATGTTTATGAAAATTATACCATTTCTTCTGAGGGTAAGAGTGTCCTTTAAGCACTGGTTTGAGATAGGGCAGCGAGCCTGATGAGGATTCAAGGTTGTGATGATTAAAGCCAGGCTGGAAGAAACATGTAATTTGTACAAAAGAACCAAGAGAACAACAGCTAAGGATGAAGTGCAGGGAGCACATACCAAGGGGACCCTGCAGTCTTGGCCCCTAAGGAAAAGTGGGGCCACCGACAGAAAGCATGATTTCATAGGACAAGAGAAGGAATAGGCATCAGCATAAAGAAGGGCAAAGCAGCTGCCCTCGCTTATATGTTCTACCACAACAAACAGGTTGTACTCTCCTGGTGTGACCATGATCTTGCTGCAATCACTCAATCATCCAATATTTACTGAGTCTACTCTCCTTGGCGAGGCCCTGGGAATATCTCACTGATGACAACACTGTCTGTGCCCTTGAGGAGCTTCCAGACCAGTGTGAAGGGGCAAGGAGAGGAAGGTAGCAGTGCTATTAATTCTGATGGAGAAGGAGGTCCACCCAGGATGCTTCCTTGGGAAGATGGCAGTTGACTAGTTAACCCCCCAGTGAGGACAGCAGTGGGGATGTGGGAGGGAGTGACAGAGGGAGGCCACTGATGGCCAGCATGATACTCCCAAAGATACCAGTCCTCAACTTTCTTCGGTCTGCATTCTATCACTCCACTTCAATCCTTCAGAATTCATATAACTTCTATGGTCCTTAATTTAAACATGATAAGCAATAAATGGTCATATTTGACTTAGGAAAGCCACATAATCTAGTGGTGAAAAACGAGGCATTTGAGGGCAGACAGACCTGGGTTTGAAGTCTGTGTCTGCACTTACTAGTTGTGGACAAGTTGCTTAACCTCCTGGAACTGTATCTACCTCACAGGGACGTTCTAAGAAATAGAATGAAGCACTTCGACTGTCTGGCACATGCCTTCTCTGAGATCAAGTAACCACTTTCCAAATATCCCTCAACTGCATGTATTACTGTCTCTCTCCAATGCCACTACCCAACCCGGCTGCCATCCTCTCTCCTCTGGACTCCGGGACAGCCTCGGCATTGCTGTCCCTGCTTCCGGTCTTGTTCCCCTTCCACCCTTCTCACTCAGCTACTCAAAACGCTTTCAGGTTCCTATGTGCCCCTTCCTCTCCCCTGCTTCAACCCCTCAATAGCTCCCCTTGTCCTCAGAGTTGGAAGAGCAATGGCTCTCAGGGCTTTCACCATCTGGTCCTACTGACCTCCCAGCCTTATCGGCTCCCAACTAGCCCATCACACTCCACCTTGCTTTTGCCTCTAGAACTTTGCCTGTACTTCCTTCTACCGAGAACACAGACAATGTTGCCCTGCCCGCTCCTTCTCCAAGATAATGCTCTCTTTCCCAATATTCTATGCTTCTCTGCTTCTTTCAGGAAGTTCTTCTTGACTCTTCCCTCATAGTGAGACTGGAGCTTGTGCCCCCCTTTCTGTGCTCACACTACCCCACTCCCATGTTTTCCCCATTGCCATACTCTATTGTAATCAGCTTCTCTATGTCCATCATTAGATAGTCCTTTCTTAGGAGGTTTTATACTTTCTGTCCCCACTATCTGGCCTGCTTTAAATGAATGAACAATCTCATGGCTAATGAATGGCAGAAATGAGGTTAAAACCCAGGTCAATCTAACTCATAAACTCATGGGTTCCCCCCATCACCACTAAAACCCAACTAGAGACAACTGCCAACTGCCCCACTGATCTCCAACCCAACTGCCCCACTGATCTCCTCCCACCAGCCCCTCTGCAGCCCCTGCCACAAAGGCATTCTACAGCCTTTCTACCAGGCATGCACTCACTTCCTGCCAGAAACTCATGTCCCTCTTGCAGACGAAGGCTGTTTGTATTGTGCAAAATTATTATTCTCCAGGACAACACTCAACCCACTGGTTTTGGTGAAAACATTTTGGAGTGACAGTGGTAACAGGGGCTTTCCTGAGCTTAGGACGTTGGTTTTGGGGAGTGGCAACAACCGCATTGCAATTCAGTTCAGGAGAAAATTCCTGGAAATTTGAGCAAGCTGGTTTGTTTCTTACTCATTAAAGTGCATTGAAACAACTCTCATTCTTTCGTCAATATTTACTGACTGAAAACATGACAAACTGCTCTCTGTGCTGGTCAAGATGTGGACACTGATTGATAGGACGGAGGACAAAAATCCCCTGGGAATGAAAAAGAAGTTTCATGACTGGCTATAGGATAACTTTTTCCCATTTGGGAAGGTTCCAGCGCAAAATGGGAAGAGCATGTGTACTGGCTACGCGTGGGAGACGCTCCCCTTCACTCTCCCACCCAGAGTTAAATTTGAGTCCATAACATGAAGGGACTTGTCTGTCATGTAAGGAGTCTGGATATTGATACTAATAATGCCACTTATTGAGGACCTTCATGGTAGTAGATATATTTAACGTTATCTCTATAATCCTGAAAGCTAAGAAATTATACAACCATGTTATGAATTTGGAAAATGAAATAGGGAAGTTAAGACCCATGTCACTGCCACTCAACTGCTAAGTGACAGAGACAGGATTCACATCTGTCCTTTGTGCTCTGTCTCACCTGCCATCCCTCTCCCGAGGCCCCAGCCACCATCCTCTCTCTTTGGAAGAGCTCCAAATGGTTCTCCCTTCTTCCTCTTTTTCCCTCCTTCAAGGCGACCTTCTTGAAATCTGCTTGAAATCTTTCCATTGTAACAGGCATTGTTGCTACTTCCCAGCATCCATCCTGCCCATAATGCTGTGGTTTGGTGAGCCTAGTTAGCTAATCTGGGGAGTCCCATTAGCGCTGCTGCAGGAATTGGTAATCTAGGCACTGCCTTCTCTTGGCTGCAGAGATTGGGCAAGGTGTAAGGAGAAGCCATTAGTCAGAAGCTCAGAGGTGATATTTTGTTCTCATTCTCAGGCAGTCTCTCTGTCCCTGTGTCTGTCTCTGTCACTGTCTCTCTCTCCAAAACATGAATGAAAGAGCACAGCCTCTGTGCCTGCTGGAAGGTACCTTGGGAGGGAGGCACTGGCCTACATGGGAGGAGAATGGAGCCAAGGGAATCCCAGAGACAGAGCTGGAGCCCTGACTGTGCCACATCTGAGGACTCTCTACCTTTCAACCTTTCAGTTATGGTGCACCAATAAACCCTCTTTATTATTCAAGCCAGCGTGGGTTAGGTTCCCTATAACCTGCCACAGAAAGTCTCCTGAGTGGTTCAAGTGCCTCCCAGTGCACTTTGAATTGCATCCAGATGCCCTGTCTTGGTATTAAAGGCCCACTAACCTCCAAGATCAATCAATGAGTGGTGAGGGCAAGAGCTAGACTTTCATTTACCCTGGTATTGCCAGCACTTCACATCAGTATAGCACACAGAAGGCACTCTATTAAAAAAAAAAAAAAAAATTTTTTTTTTTAGCCCATGAACCCAGATGTCTCTCTAGTACATTATCTGCTTCTCAAAGGTAGGGAGTCTGGCTGGGGTCTCGCTGCATCATATGCTGTACCCAACTCTCTGAAAGTCAACTGCATTTTGCTAGACATCAGGTTTTTTCAGACATTCAGTTCCCTTATCAGTATCTTTGGGAAGACCACCCTCAGGGAGGGCTTAGCCATTCTGCATGTGAGGATATCAACAAGTACCTCTGACTGCCAGACACTCCAGTAGCGGGCAGCGTCCCAGCAATGCCTAAACTGCAGACTGTGTGAGCGCACCTTCCTGTCACCCCCTCCAAACCCCCTTGCCCAAGGAAAACCTCTGGAATAGAATGGAATTCCCACAAGTAAATGGGGAGGAGACTCAGAACCATTATGAACTGTAGTCAGTGGGCCATAGGGAACATCCATCCAGGCGTGGGCCAGAAGAACATTTTACTCCTTTGTCTAACCAGCAGGCCCTTCCTGCCTTAGGCCCTCTGCTCTGCTGCTTCCTCAGCCTGATCACCCAGTTACTCCGCCCTCTGACCAACATTTGTCTTAATTCTCTACAGAGTGTTTGTCAATAACTGATTTTATTTACCTGTGTGTTTCTTTTTCTCTGTCCCTTCTTCCCAAATATACACTCCATGAAAGCAGAGACCTTGATTGTCTGCCTCCTCACCACATCTCCGGTATCAAGAATCCCCCAATGAATACACACTATCAATGAACAGGTGGCCTGCCCCCTCCCAGGAACCCCCCCCAGGAACCCCCCCTCCATAAAGGGCTGGTTTCGCCTCATAAGTTAGGCACCCTTCAAATATGACCTCCTTAGGGAGGCTGCCACTGCCTCATGGAGCATGCCAACAGGGCAGGTTTTGCTACATGAAGAAAGCACGGGTCAGCCATGTTGTCTCAAAATAGCATGTCTGCTGAAGTTCCAATTTAGACCCACATCTCTCTGACCATTTTCCAGTTCCCTTTCTCCTGAATCATGCAGCTTTTCTGTTGAGAACTATCTACACATACACACTTAAAGGAGCAACAATCTCCCTTACCCCCATCAGTACGGATTCTCCTGTGGTGGAGACTAGCTATTTGAGAAACCATAACTGAATCTCTTGGTTTGTTTGTCTTCACAATGCTTCAATTAAACCATTTTAATGAGGCACAAGCAGCCAATACCAGTCTGATATAAAAGTCTTTCCATGCCTTTGTGCTACAGCCAGGTCTCTGGCTTCTCTCTCTCAATTATTACCTTAACCATGCCCTGGAGACTGAAGGAGCCAGTTTATTTTGACTGGGAGATTGTTAAACTGCAGGAGGCAAATCCAAGACACTGCCAGGCTGTGATTTCCATTGCTCCACATGGGGTGCTGAGAATAGCCAAGGCCGCTTCCTGCTGGAGGAGGAAATGGCAGTTTCCTCAACTCCCGGAAACATTACTTCCTCTCTGGTGCCTAGCTCCGTGTTAACCAATCAGACAGCCTCTTCCCACCCCAAGCCCCCAGAGACCTGGCCCAAGACTGTAGAAGACATCCTGTTTCCCCTAAGGAAGTAGCCCAACTTGAAGGAGCCTCTAGGGTATTGAGTGAGGGGTGGGGAGGTATTGGAGGCAGGAAGGCAATGACCAGTGGTAATAATAATAGTGTTACCCAGTGTCAGCTAAGTACTAAGCCCCCATAGCACCCCCTGGTCCTGAAACTCAGATCTAAGTAAACTTGACCTAAACTCTCACTGGCCTTTGATGGTCCAAGTCATTAAAGATAGAAAATTCAGTCCTTTTCTTGTTTGTACAGAAAATAAGCTCACACCACACATTCCGGGAATTTAGAAACACTGCAGTGGAATTTGAATGGTCACAGGGCACCAACATATTTCTTGGCAAGTAGACTCATGGAGACGGCTCTGGAGCCAAGCTTCCTGGATTCAAATCCTACTTCATACTCCCTATCCCTTATTAACTATATGTTATTAGGCAGGTCAAATTCTCTAGGCCTCTGTTTTTTTTCTTTCCCTCTTTCTAGGGGAATAATGGTACCTACTTCATCAAGATTCGATGAGATAAAGCACTTAGAATAGATAAAGCACTTGGCACAGCTCAGTACTCAATAAATGTTCATTATTGTTTTATTCTTCTTCCTCCTCCCTTTTAGGGGGTGGGGGGAGGTCCTTTCCTTGTCTCATGAAGAATAATGGTACCCCCTCTCTGAAACCTTGGCATCAGCCATGCCCTTGAAATTTCAGTTTCTATGGGAACAGGCCTTGTCAGGGCATTCCTCTGAGTGCTCTCCCTATCGGCTATTTGAGTGAATACAAATTTCTCAATCTCATTATCATTTATTACTATTTAATAGCACCCACTCACCAAATGATGTTTTATGGTATTATTCCATTTTTAAAAATTAATTTCATATTTTAGGATAGCTTTAGATTTATGGGAAAATGACAAAGATAGTCCAGAGTTCCCATATATCTCACACTCAGATCCTGCAGTTATTAACACTGCACATGAATGTAGTACATTTGTTATAATTAATGAGCCAAGGTCAATATATCATTATTAACTGATAAATCTGTATTTACTCAGACATCTTTATATTTTACCTAATGTCCTTTTCCAGTTTTAGGACCCTATCCAGGATAACACATTATATTTAGTTGTCTTGCCTCCAAGGCTTGTCCTGGCTGTGACAGTTTCACAGACTTTCCCTGTTTTTGATGGCCTTCACTGTTTTGAGAACTGGTCAGGTATTTTATAGACTGTCCCTCAATTAGCCTTTGTATGATATTTTTCTTGTAACTCAGACTGGGGTTTGGAAAGGAAGATTACAGAGGCAAAGTGCCATTTTGTTCATATCATTTCACCATACACCAATACGACCTCTCATTGTTGACACTGACCTTGAGCACCTGGCTGAGGCAGTGTTTGCCAGATTTCTCTACAGTAAAGTTACCCTTTTTTTCTCCCTTTCCATCCCACACTCTTTAAAAGAAAACCACTATTTGCAGTCCACACTTGAGTAGGACCTGTGCTTCACCTCCTTGATGGCAGAATATCTACATAAATTATTTTGAGGGATGTCTGGGTGGCTCAGTTGGTTAAGCAGCTGCCTTTGGCTCAGGGGATCGAGTCCCGCATTGGGTTCCTTGCTCAGCAGGGAGCCTGCTTCTCCCTCAGCCTGCTCTGCCTGCCACTCCCCCTGCTTGTGCTCTCTCTGACAAATAAATAAATAAATAAAAATTATTTTTGAGTTCTCTTACATGGGCAATTTGTATATTCTCCTCCACTGATTTATTTATTGAATCATTTGTTAATACCAATATAGGTACCTGGGTATTTTTGTATTTTGTGTTACAATCAAAATCTTAACTGATTTTGTTGTTCCAATTACTCCAGCTTTGGTCATTCTGAGCAATTTCACTTGGTTCCTGCATCCCTTTGATATAACCTATCACAGTTTTGCTTTGTTGTTTCACTTTTGGAACTTACTCTCTGGTACTATGAGATGCCCTAAGCTCATATTATAAATTTCCTGCCCAGGTCTTAGATTCAGCCAGGTCTCTAAAAAGAACTGACTCGGGGCACCTGGGTGGCTCAGTGGGTTAAAGCCTCTGCCTTCGGCTCAGGTCATGATCTCAGGGTCCTGGGATCGAGCCCCGCATCGGGCTCTCTGCTCAGCAGGGAGCCTGCTTCCCCCTCTCTCTCTGCCTTCCTCTCTGCCTACTTGTGATCTCTCTCTCTGTCAAATAAATAAATAAAATCTTTAAAAAAAAATAAAAATAAAAAGAACTGACTCCTTTTATTGTACAATGGTGTTAGCAACCAAGATCTGGGCACTAGGTGTGCTCACTGTGACTGGAGAGTCCTTGCTTCTAAGCTCTCTCAGCTGACAAAGCTAGGAAATATATGTGTGCATGAAAATCAGTAACCCATGTATTTATCCACATATTTCTATATGTAGCCATCTGTACCTATATTAAGCTGAACACCAATGACACTCATATCTTCAACTCTAACCCATTACACCACATGCATCATTCTAGCTTCCTCCTTTTGCTCAACTGTGTACTCTTACTCCAATAGGAAGAAGACCTGGCTGAATCTAAGACCTGGGCAGGAAATTTATAATATGAGCTTAGGGCATCTCATAGTACCAGAGAGTAAGTTCCAAAAGTGAAACAACAAAGCAAAACCGTGATAGGTTATATCAAAGGGATGCAGGAACCAAGTGAAATTGCTCAGAATGACCAATTGGGGATTAGGGACACCAACCTCCATGCAGTCAGAAGTCCCATATAACTTCTGACTCCCCAAAAACTTAACTACTACTAGCCTACTGTTGACTGGAAGCCTTACCAATAACATAAAGTCAACAACACGTATTTCATATGTTATAGGTGTTATAGACTCTACTCTTGCAATTAAGTAAACTAGAGGGGAAAAAATGTTATTAAGAAAATCATAAGGAAGAGAAAATACATTTACAGTACTGTATTATAAGAAATCAGCATGTAAGTGTACCCACACAGCTCAAACCCATGTTGTTCAAAGGTGAACTGTACTTGTAAAGCAGTATCAGAATTGTTGACCCATATTCCACAGGAACTGACTTTTTAACAAAAGTACAGTACTTATACACAATTCCTTCTGCCTTTACTTTTACAAACTCCACTCATTTCCAAAGTTACTTAGTTCAGTGACTTTTTCCTCCACCCCCTTCACTAAAGTTGTCTCATACATGTGTAATACAATTAGACTGTCCTATCACATTCTCTCCCCATCCTGGATTGCTTGATGACTCAATGGTTTTCCTTTAACGTGTATACGTTAAGGTTCACTCTGTGCTGTAAAGTCAGATGTGTTTTGGTAGTGCATAATGTCATGTATCCACAGTTACACTGTCATAGCCTAAAACTATGCTTCACCTATTTAATCCTCCCCCTCCCACGCTCCTGGCAACTACATATGTTTTTAGCCCTACTTTAATTTCACCTTTTCTAGAAGAGCATATAACTGGAATCACAGAGTATGCGGCCTTGGCAGACTGCCTTCCTTCACATAGTGATACGCATTTAAGAGTCATCTGTATCTTTTCAAGACTTAATAGCTCTTTTTTTCTTATTGTGGAATAGTATCTCACTGCATATTATGTACCACAGTTTTTCCATCAATCGGGGAACATCTTGGGTGTGTGGTGGGGGGGAGGGATCCAATTTTTGGCAATTATGAATACTAGCGTGCAGGTTTTTGTTTGCACATGAGTTTCCACATCAGAGCAATACCTAGAAGCGCAGTTGCTGGATCATATGGTGAGACTATTTTTAGTTTCGTAAGAAACTGTGAGACTGTCTTCTAAAGTGGTCAAGCCATTTTGCTTTCCCACCAGCAAAAAGGAGAGAGTTTCTGTTTCTACACATCCTCACCAGTATTTAGTATAGTCTGTGTTTCAAATTGGGCCATTCTTTTAGGTGTGTAGTGTTACCTTGTTACTGTTGGGTTTGTTTGGGGTTTTTTTGAGATTTTTATTTATTTATTTGAGAGAGAGAGAGCATGAGTGGGGGGCAGAGGGAGAGGGAGAAGCAGACTCCCCGCTGAGCAGGGAGCCCAACCTGGGACTCGATCCCAGGACCCTGAGATCATGACCTGAGTCGAAGGCAGATGCTTTACCAACTGAGCCACCCAGGTATCCCCCTTGTTACTGTTTTAACTTGAAATTTCCTAATGAAAATGATGTTGATCTTCTTTTCATGTAATTAGTTACCTTCTGTAAACCTTCTTTGGTGAGGTATCTGTTTAGATCTTTTATCCATTTTCTTATCGTTTTAAGTGTTCTTGTATATTTTGAATATAAGTCCTTTATCAGACATGTGTTTTGTAATTCCTCCCATTCTATGGCTCATCTTTTAACTGTCTTAATAGTGTCTTTCACAGAGAATTTTTAAATTTTTTTTAATTTTTAAAAATTTTTTAGAAGTTTTTAATTTTAATAAAGTCCAAGTTACCAGTTTTTCCTTTCACAGACCATGCCTTTGGTGTTGTATCTACAAACTCATGGCCAAGCCTTGAATGATTTTAAATATGTTCTCTTATGTAATCATGACTCTCCACTGCTCTGAGGGAAGGGGCCTTACATCCATCTTGCAGAGGGAATGGCTGCCTGCCACACTTTTCTCTGAAGTATCTTTAAACGGGCAAAAAGAGAACAAGTAAGAACTAAGAATGGGTAGATAAAAGCTGGCCAAGGTAAGTATTAAATACCTTCAAAGTTCCCTATTCGGCCTTAAAATTTGAGCATGTGACTCTCCTCCACTACCTCACTGAGCTTGTTTTAAGATAAACATTATATTATTGTTGCTGGAACACACACACACACACACACACACACACACACCACAACCACCTTGCGATAAAACTTGTGCTTCATTAGGAAATTTTGTGTTTATTGAGTGGGTGACTTTACAAGCCCCAGCACAGTGACATGCTCTTTCCAAGAACATTTGTACCTCAGTTTGGAAAGCAAACTGGTCTGAAGGAAAGGGCGATGTTAAGGAACTTGTCCAGTGTCATGCAGCTAGCAAGTGACAGAGCCAGAATTCAATTCCTGAATGACCAGACTCCCAAAGCAGTGCTCCTGGGGCCTGGGGGCTACAGGGTCCTTGGCCAGATACAGCCTAGCTCAGGAAGGCTGATGTCACCTCCATCTCCAGGAGGCACGCCTCCCCCACTTCCCCGCTGACCTGGCCTTTGCAGCCTCTAGAATCCTACCATGTAATTTAGGCTTCCCTCCCCCTTTAAAGCATAAACTAGAGAAAGGGAAAGAGCAAACCCAGGATGTGCCTATCACTGAAGCATGTATATGCAGGGGGAGAACCAGCCTTAGGGGATGATAAAGAACCTGAAAAAAATTACTGATAATAAAAAACTTTCTATGTCAAAACAATTTTTGCTGAAACAACAATGCACATAATAAAATGTATTGAGGAAACTTATCATTATGCCAAATTAAGCTGTGTGGAAGCATCTCTCCAGCCGTGAGAACCACTGATTTCTTGGTGCAGTTGCATTCAGCGGCTGGGGCTTGGGTAGCCACAGTTCTGAAAGCAGCAGCTTCGGGAGAGAAAGAGGTCATTCTCTCAGAGGAATGGCCTTTGCCCTCCAGAGCTAGGATCTGACTGGCTCCTCGGGAAGGAGTGGGGGCCGCCCGCATCTCTCTGTGACAGCCGCTTTCAGAGCCCAGCGCCAGGCAGAAGAGCCTCTTTGCTCCCCACCCACCTCATCTGGATTTCATGCATTCAGCAAACATTCCTGTGTGCAGGCCTAGACCCCCAACCCCACCCTCCTCCCCAGAGTTTGTGGCCCCAGCACCTCCCTGGAAAGGTCTCCCTTTTCGCACATGCTATCCGGGAGTCAGAGGCCTACATTTATGTCTCTGCTGCACCAATAACTAACTCTGTCCTCCCGCCTGACCTCTCTGGGCCACCTTCCTCTCTCCTCTGCAGAACAGGAATATAGGACTCTAAGTGGGGTTGAGTGGGATCCTTCCACCTTCGTGGTTGGACAGAGATTGCTATTTCAGCAGAAAGGCTGACAAGGAGGGGACTACATGGGCGAGACTGGCCTTCAAAGCTTCAAAGGAACCTTCGGGTCCTTTCGGTAGCAAACGCTTCCTCTCTGTTGTAAAACATTCAGCACCACAGGCCAAGCCAGTCAGTGTTAAAACTTTCCTTCCCTTTTCTTGCAACAGCTTCAAAGCGCCCCCACCCACTTTTGCATGCCTCATTGCCTGGGACAAGGTGGCTGTGCCACACACCCCACTTATGCCCTGAACCACAGGGCATCTTCAGGGAAAGCTTTGGGGTGACCACTGCCATTCACATTTCAAAGACACCAAAATGGGGCTCCAAGCCCCATCCTGATCAGCGTGACTGAAGGATGGAGCTGGAACAGGGGGTTTTGGGGGATTAACCAGCTCTCCCACTGAGAGGCCAGGCAACCTGTGTTACTAAATCCTCCTACTGGATTAAGCCTGAGCCCACAGATCACCCGCAGCCTTGAACAGATGTGACACCAGTGGGACACTTTCTGGGCCTAGGTCCAATGAAGGGGCTAAAAGTAGACAGCACATGGGCACATGGCACTTGTCACTCTCTCCCTAGTGTTATTTGTAGAGGCAGCAGGATGTCTTAAAAAGAACATGAGCCAAAAGGCCTGGGTTTGCTCCCAGCTCTGCCATTTGCCAGCTGTGTGACCTTTAGTGGGTTACTTTACTTCTCTGGGCCTCAGTTCCCTCAACAGAAAAACAGAGCTCAATGTATGGATTTCACAGACTCTTGAAGGATTCTGAGATAATATGAAAAACTCATTTCCTCCAAGATCATGTGCATGAAACATGAATGGGACTTCCCCAGGCTGGGCTGAAGGCCTGACTCAAATGTCCTCACACATCTGTGGCTTCCCTCACTCGGCCTCCTTCCTCCACCCATGCGTCATGGTGCCTTGCTCATGCTTCCATCTTTAGTCTTTCGAGTTTCTCTCCTTTTAATGGTGGCTCCTCAGAAATAAGGGTTCCATGGTATTTATCTTTGCTCTCCATCGGCTGGCCACACATGGGTGCCTAGAAATGTCGATCAAACGTGTCCCTTGTGTGATCATGAATTGGCGTATCGACCAGTATTCCCATCTCCCCTCCTAGATTATAGGTACTCCGAGGGCAGTGACCAGGTCTGATTTATCCATGTATCCACCACGGCACCACGCTGGACACAGTGGGTGCTCAGTGAGAACATGTGGAAAGCAAGAAGAAAGATGGAAGGGGAGAGAAAGAATAAGAACCCCTCTTCCCAAGAGCAGCTCACCTAGCCAGCTGTCCTAGCCACGCAGCTTCCAGGCAGACCCACACCCTCACTCCTCTCTGTGAGTGCAAGGCTCACACATTTTCTTAGTCTTCCTGGCCAAAACTTTTACAAAATTAAAAAACCAGGCTATGGTTTTTCTTTCTAGCAGGACTTCCCTATGTGATAATGTTTAACTCAACCAGTCACCCAAAGGTTACAGTCACTATAGGGTTGCTGGGGTTATGAGACAACCCATCCCTGGCCCCATCTTGCAGGGATCCATAAACATGGATGGGGAAGACCCACCTTCCATTCGTTGGCCCGACTTAAGACACAAGCTGTTGCTTCCAACTTCTGCATCTTTGTCGGTGCTGTTCCCTTCTGTCTGCAATGCCTTTAGCCATTCCCCAAACCACACCCTCACACTGAGATCCCTACAGCCACCACCCTACCACAGCCAATTTGCCTACTTGACTCATACTTCTCCTTCGGAATAAGACCTAGGTGTCCCCTGATGGACAAAGAGGTGGTCTGCAGGGCAGGCAGGCAGAACAGCTGTCAGGAGCCCAGGCATCAGAGTCGAATCTTAGCCCTAGCACTAATGAGCTATATGACTTTGAAAAAGTCACCTCCCAAATCTGAGACTCAGTTTGCTCTGTAAAATGGGAATGATAACACCTTCACAGAGTTGCTATGAGAAGTAGTAAAGGTAAAGAGCTTGGCACAGAGCTTGGGAGGTGGAAAGCTCTCAGTGAGTGGCAACTGGGGGTGCACAGGAAGCATCCCTGTGCCCCAGACAGGATTAGGTGTCCCTTCTCTAGACTCCCATAGCACCCCTCTGTGCTCATCCCTGTGGTTGCTGTTCACCTGTTTTAATATCTGCTCATTATTTGTGGCCCAACTAGACATAAGCAACTCATGGGCAGAAACTCTGTCTGTCTTGGTATCCCCAGGACCCAAGAGCAGGTCTATTTATTGCATGTGTGAACGAATGGATGGAATGAATGAAGGCATGAGTAAATTAAGTGAATTAATAGGCCTTCAGGCTACATTGGCAACAATACCTATTCTAAGCCCCACTCGGGCTAGAGCTGGGCTGCCCCGGAGTGGCTCAGGTCTGAACCCTGTCTAGGATTTCACATTGGGTCCCTGAGGACATGGAACAGTGGGGACAACAAGAACTAAAAGGTAGACTCCCACATGCACTTGTTACTGCTGAGCCCGCCCCCTCACCTCCTCCCAAGGACACCAGGCATCTGACTATCAATAAATATTTGCTTGGAATACAGAGACTCATTTATTCATCTAAGAAATACTTATTGAGCCAGACACCATTCCAAGCAACAGGTTACAGCAGTGGATGGGACAAGCATGTTCCCAAGACAGACAAGAGGAAATATGATTCCTTAGAAAGGTGACATAAGCCAGATCACCTGTCACTGTGGAGGCAGAGGAGGAAGAGCGATGGACAGGGAGCCAGGAAGCCCACATTCATACTTTGGCTACCGGCATAGGCATCTCAGCCAAGTCACGTAGCTTCTTGCTGCCCCATGACATGTTCCTTCTGCAGGATGGCCATATCTGCCCTACTCACCACGAGGTCAGATATTCATATTGGGAATGATTCTAGAAAATGCTGTGCCGCCAGGGAAGGATGACAGCTTACTGCCATAATGAGCTGGTTCTGTGATCTCCATCTACCCCTCCAAGCCTTTACTTCTTCCTCTATAATGTAAGATAAATACTCACTTGGCCTACCTTCCAGAGTTCTTGAGGTCTCAACCTAGACCACAGGACACAGGCACTGTAAACGGTAGAGAGCACGGATGTTGAACTCCCTGCTGTGGGCCCATACTTAATCCACTCACTCAGGATTTCCCTCAGGGGAATCAGTTAGCCTTTCTGACCCTCAGGGTCCTCATCCGTAAAATGGGAACAATAATTCCTGTCTGGCCCAGCCCGCAGTGTTGTGAAAATCTAATGAAATTATGGATATGAAAAACTTCGGCAAATGTTGACATGCTGCATAAATGATAAAGCACTCTGTATATCTGATTGAACATATGATTGTTCTTTTTGTTGTCATATGATTGCTCTTTTTGTTGTCATGCGGGATTATGCTCTCTGTGGCAGAATTAACTTGATCCCATGTCCATGGCTCGTCTATCCAGAGAAAAAGTAAAGAACCATTAAGATGGTCTCCATGTATCCCAAACACGTGTGGAATCTCACTTGATTCTTGAGGTGACCCCATATGTCATGCAGGAAAAAGGGGTTTTTTCCATTATTAGGGAGGAGGATAGAATAGGATTCCAGGTTGCCACTGTCGTACCTACAGTGTGACCTTGCCAGTCGCTTTCCCTCTCTGAGCCTTATTCTCTACATTTGTCAAATAAAGAAATGACATTCTTTTTAAGTAACGAGGCTTATGGCTACAAGAAAAAAAAAAGGTGATAATCAATAACTCGATTTGTTATCTCACAGCAAGAAGTCCAGCTAGAAGGGTCCCAGGCTGGCTATTCCAGGGCCTCAGAGGGGTCAGGGCAGCAAGCCAGTTTCTCTGTGATTCTTTAACAGTGTCAAGACGGCTCCTGCAGCTCCAAACTTCACACCCTCACTCAGTAATGCCCAAAGGCAAGAGGAGGTGAGTGTTTGTCTTGGGCCTCTTCTTAAGAAAAGAATAAGGAAAACTTTCCCAGATGTGCCCCTTGTATTTCATGGTGGGGGGCGGGGGCAGGAGGGTGATCACATGCCTCTTAACTAAACAGGGGGGGAAAAGTAAAAGAAATTACCATGATGAGTAATAAAAGTCAGTGTTCTAATAACAAGAACCAAGGCAGAAATGGCTGCTGGGCAGGCAAACTTCAGTGTCTGACAGGCTCTGGATCTCTGAAGTCCATTCAAACCGCAAAGTGCAATGATGAGATCAGCCCAAGGTCACAGAACCCCATGGGAGGAACTGAGACCCTCCTCTGCCCATTCCCCAAGCCTTATCCTGTTCCTAGTGGATGGAACTGGGTGGAGATGATGCCAGTGGATGAACCCAGACTCCACAGTCGTGACCTCTCCTCTGGCCTACAGGCCCATTCAGCCAAGGTGCACCTCTGGCAGGTTTGTAAATTCTATTTCTAAAAACAGCCTAGCCCACCAGGCCCAGAGCCAATGACCCCTTCCTTTCCTTCCTGCATCATCCAATAAATAAACAGAAACTGTTAAGAGTAACTTGAACAAAAAAGAAGTCTATTTTTTTTCTCCACATAAGGAGACTAGAAGCAAGCAACCCACAGCTCCACCATCTCTAAGAACTCAAGTTCCTTCATCTCTCTGCCCCTCCATCTTTAGGACACCTCCATCCTTAAAGTTATTTCATGGTCCAAAATTACTTCTGCAACTATCTTTATCATTATGTCAACATTCTAGAAGGAAAAGGGAAAAGCAAAACCACCACCACAAAGACTTTTATCTGCCTTATTCTCTTTTTTTTAAGTAGGCTCTACACCCAATGTGGAGCTCAAACCCACAACCCTGAGATCAAGAGTCAGATGCTCTACCAACTGAGCCAAGCAGGTACCCTTTACCCTCTCCTTTTTTTAGGGAGATTTCCCATACATCCCATCCCAAAACTTCTTCTATCTCATTGGCCAGAACTTCATCACAGAGCTATACCTTACTGCTAAGGAGGCTGGGAAATGTCCTTTTTAAACTAGGCATAATGCAACTCCCAATTCACTTAAATTAGGAAGCAACATAAAGAGAATGGATATTGGGCAGGTAGCTCACCACCTCTGCTACAGTTCCAGGGATGATCTGGATAGGAGATTTGGGTTGTTGATGCAGGGGACACTGGGCAGTGGTGGTGGTAGCTGTCTGTTTCATTTTGTTTTCACTGGCTTTCATCTGGCTCCCTGTGGCCCTCTGGACATGTCACCACATCTCCCTGAACCTCCTTATGTGGAGAGTGGGACTTCTAGGCCAACTGTGGGCAAATGAATCTGAGGACAAGGTTCATTCCTCCGTTTGTTTATTCTTTTTTTTTTTTTTTTTAAGATTTTATTTATTTATTTGACAGAGATCACAAGTAGGCAGAGAGGCAGGCAGAGGGAGAGGGGGAAGCAGGCTCCCTGCTGAGCAGAGAGCCCGATGCGGGGCTCGATCCCAGGACCCTGAGATCATGACCTGAGCCGAAGGCAGAGGCTTTAACCCACTGAGCCACCCAGGCACCCCTCATTCTTTCATTCAACAAGAATCTACTCACATATCTTCTGCATACCAACAGCTGTGCTAGGCATTGAGGATTCAGAGATTCATTATCAACCCTGCTTCCGGGATGTCGATCCATTATGTCAATCCAGAAAAACATCCATTATGATACAGTGTGCTAAATTCTATTAAGGATAAGCACAAAGAAATAAGAAGCTGGGACAGGGGCACCTAACCCGAGCATCATAAGGATGCTTACAAGACGAACACAGCTTGTGGGAGAGGGAGTTGGAGAGGACAGTATGTATGAGGACATGTATGTATGAGGACAGCCGGCATGTGAACAGGTATGAACCTGTGGAAGAGTGTATCACATTCCAGAAAGATTTTCCCACTGCACACCGACTCTAAGGTAAGGCTCTGGTTTCTGAGCTTTTTGTCCCAGCTGGTATGGTTTATTCCGCTTGTTTGAATTCAAACAGATCAGAGATTGGATCTCAGCTCTACCACTGAACAATATGAGTCCAGACAAGAGGCTTCATCTTGGACTTAAGCTTTGTCATTGTCATGAGCTTCAGTGTCCTCGTCTATAAATGCCATCAGCCAATGGTGGTAGGGACTAATATGCATGCATGTGCCTAGCTGGATTCTGACACACAATGAGCTTTCAATCCCTGTTTCTTCCCTCCCTTTCTTCCCCCACGGCTATGGGGTGAACCCAACAGGTTCTAGGGAACCAGGAAGAGGAGAGAGCCACTGGAAAATGGCTTAAGGAGAACAAGAATTGTTTTTGTATTGATCATAGAACAGGAAAAACTCAGATAAGAGAGTAACCACAATGCGTTCCACAGAACTAACTGCATTGTTCCTCATGGTAAAGCAGCTGAAAGAGCTCCCACAGCAGGGGGGAAGGTCAACCTCCCTGAAGAGAACAAGCCACGAAGCCTTGTGGCCCTGTCACCCCTTCCCATAACTCCCATGACTCCCTGTGCTTGTTTCCTCCTCTGGAAGAAGGGAAGAGCGTACTCTCTGCCCTCCCAGGCTGTCTGGGCTGTGTGCATGGGCTGGCAGGGTCATTGCAGATTGCAAACTCCAGGCAACCCTGACAAGGAAGGTTGTCTCTGTCTCCTCAGCCGACCTGGTGACTCACCTCTGTGCTGTTTGCTAGTGCTGCCTCTGTGCCTTCCTTCAGGCTTCCCTCCACCCAGAGCTCTCCCTTCTTCCTTTTACCTTCCACATCCTGCCAATCTCTGACAACCGTGTCTCCAGAAAGCCCCTTCTGATGGCGCCGGGCCGCACTGACCTGGTGCCCTCAAGACGTCTCCAGACTGGCCACACCATCAGATGGTCGCTCTCTTTCTTCCACTTCTTTCTGTTCTGCTTCATCCTCACCTCACCTCACCTGGATAAAGGCCCTCTGGTCTTCTCTGTCTCATCACTCTCCGAGGGCCTCCCCCACCCCACCACCGCTCACTGAAAATCCAGATCACTTCATCTCTGCCCTCTGAAATGATGACTTCAGTCCCTAAATGGGCCACGTCCCTGCTCATCTTCTTTGTCATTAGCTTACAGGTTTCCGTTTACATGTTACCTCCTTTGGAAGCCTTCCTTTGGTCTCTGCCTCTAACCCCACTCAGACTAAATACTCCTACCAGGAGCCCCTTTTGCACCCTGTTTCCCCATGACTCCTCTTACCAATGCTGAAATGAACCAGTTTATGCCCTTTTTCCCCTCTGACAATAAACTATGTGAGAGCTAGGGCTTGTCTCTCCCACTCTTCAGAGTTCCATCCCCAGCACCTAGCATGGTGCCTCCCTGGGGCAGGTGCACGGATGACCTACCCTGAATTAACCAACCCTCCACTGACTGCACCGAACACCATCATCACTCCAGCCAGTCCCCAGCACTTATCTGGTGTCCACCAGGTGTCAGGAACTGGACCAGGCCCCAGGAAAGAATAAATATGGCAACCCCTGCTCTCACAAGATCCCAGGCTGAGGGGGACAGGAGACAACTGCGGGGTAGGGGGGTGAAGCCACGGGGAGAGAGACAACCCCACTGCTGTAGCAGCACAGGGAAAGAAGCCCAAACTTCATCTGGGAGAAGCAGGGTAGGGTTCTCAGAGGAGGTGGCAGTTGATGTGTTCTCTCAGATAAGGAGGAGTTGGCTAGGTTGAGGAAAGAGGACTGGGCTGGCCAAGGTGGAGGTAGCAGCATGTGTAAAGACAGGGAAGGCGAAAAAATGTAGGGGTCCCTACATTAGAGGCAGGCTGAAAAGCCCAGGGTCATGGCAGGGGCGAGGGGTGTGGTTGGAGTCCAAGAGGGAAGCGGAGGCAATGAAGCTAGAGAGGAAGGCAGAGCCCACGTGGGAAGGGCCTTGCACTGTCAGGCAAGGCAACTGAGCCCTGATCCTGCAGGCAGCGGGGAGCCATGGAAACCTTTGAGCACGTTAGTCATGTGTCCATGTTTGAATTCTAGGATGTCTCTAAGCACAGTACAATTCCATATCCTATCCTCTCTTTTCACAAACTCTCATTCATGACCTCCATCCTTCTTCCTGCAGACCAGTAGTTCTCAAGGCGCAGCTCTGAACCAGCAGCATCACACCCTGGGAATGTGTTAAGAAAGCAAATTGTTGGGCCATACCGAATCTGAAACACCGGGGGTAGGGCCCTGCCATCTGTGCTTTAATAAGCCCTTCAGGTGATTCTGATGCACACTCAAGTTCAAGAACCAGTGCTCCAGACAACCTGGTCTTCTAAGAAGGGAAAGGACAAAATAACAATGTCCTTCCTTAAGATACAGAGTTCAGAAACACACCAACGTGGGGGTCTCCATCGTGGGGATCTCCATCGCAGTAAAGCTATTCTTTCCCCCAACAAACATCACAGCACACCTACTGCATGGAGACAGAAGGCAGAATGGTTCGTGCCCTTATTCATTGTGCACTTGATCCCACAGATAGTGAGTGCAAGCTTTGCATGTTTCCAGCTTGAACTCAAACACATCTGAGCCTTGAGTGGAGCAAGGCCTCCAGCGCGGAGGTGAGTCAAAAGGGGTGGGTGAGCTCAGCCCCTGGCTCTGCCTGCAGGAGGGGCTGTTCTGGGGGAAATCTCTAGGTGTGCATGGCTCAGTCCCCCGCGCCCCCCCCCCCCCCCCCCCCCCCCCCCCCGCTCCCCGCACAGGGCTCAGGCGGAAGGGGCTCCCAGCTGTGCAGGGAAGGGCATGGGGTGGGGCACTCCAGCAAACACCAAGGACACATGTTTCATATTATATGCAACATTCTTTGTGGGAGCCCCAGTGAAAAATACACATGGCCAACCATCGCTTTCTAGGCAGGAGGGGCCCCAGGAAAGGAGATTTGGACTGCTGGCTTTGTCAAGAGTTAGAAACAAAGTGAAGGCTTTCAGTTTGCTGGAAAAACACACAGTTTGTGTGTGGGCTTTTATTTTAAGGATCAAGAGATGGTCTGGATATCAGGGGATACCTGAGGAGCCCACCTGGGTCTCAAGACAATGGTAGAAAGTGATTGGGATCTGGCATCTACCCCGGCTCCCTGACTTCCTTGTTGTGGGGCAGTGGGGGATCCGCCCACCTGGATGAGCTTCTATTTCCTATTTCCTCATCTCGAATATGATAATAACACTGCACCTCCCAGAAAAGGCACTATGAGGACCCTGTGAAATGGCTTTTGCAAGACTGCTTTGATGTACATATTACGTAAAAGGAATTCTTATCATTATTATACCTAGATAATTCAGAAGGAAATATTGTCCAAGAAATTATCTGATAGCATAATAGAGTGGAAGAACTATGGATTGAAAGACATTCAAAACTGGATGTAAATCCAACTTCACCGCTTACTGGCTGTGTGACCTCAGGCAAGATACTTCGATTCTCTGAGCCTCAGCTTTCTCATCTGCAAAAGAAGGGTAGAAAGGCTCCCGAGCAGACAGGACGCTGAAGGACTAATGCGTACTCTCTATAAATGTCCCTGGCCTACAGGAGGTGCCTCCATTCAGGTAAGCACTGCAGCCCAAAGATGCCCAAAGCAGCACCACCCATGCCCCCGGGTTCAAGGCCACTCCAAGGGTCAGCTCTGGGCTACACATCCCCTCACTGGAGGAGAGGAGGCTGCCTGCTCCCCTTGATATGCTTCTGAAAGCTATTCATCCTCACAGCTCTCGGAGCCTCCTGGCTACCTCAATCAAGTTACAGGTCCATTTGTTTCCCCTCGCAAAGCACTGTGGTCTGGAAGCTGTCTCCCTTCTCCAGCCTGGGGAGCTGGGCCAAGAGCTCAGCTCTGAGTAGCACAGCAACGGCACTCCTCATTAAGGCCCACAGAAAGTGTCAGAGCGGGCCCTGTGGTCATTCCCTTCTATGTGTCTCCATCAATTTCCAGACCCCTGGAAGCAGCCCCCCAGCCTCCACTTCTTTTCAGCTGAGTAAGTTCCCTGGAGGGGAGTGGGTCTCATAAACCCACAGAAACCTGGCAGGTGTTGGTGAGGGATCTGATCCGAGGCAGGGGGCGGGACTGAACGTAGGCGGAGCATCCCCCACATCCCAGGCTCCTTGTATGCACAGCACATCTCAGCATGAGCATCACGTTTCTGGGGCCCCTCTCCTGACGCCCTCCCCGACGCAGTGAAGACCTGCTACACACTCCCTTAGCAAGCTGCACTTCTTCTGGCCATACTTACAAGGCTGCGTTGAGTCTTTCTTCGCAGGGAAGCTTCATGAGGGGCAGGATCAAGTCTACCTCCTTCTCCAGTGATCCTCTGCCACCTGCCACGGTGCCTGCCCCATTGTACATGCTTCCCATTCTACCGAATGAATGAAGAAAACCACAGGGCCATGCTGTAGGGCTAATATCATTTTCCTAACTTTTCAGAGAGGCAACTGAGACTCCAAGAACTGAAATGTCTTAGCCAGTAAACGGCGGAGCTGAGATTCAAACCTAGGCTCTCACCAGGCCTTGCTGCATTTGATTCGTATTAAGATCAGGCTGAAAATGTTAACAAAGGCAATTTTTAAAAACAAAGAAGCTGAAACTGTTTGCCCAGAACTCCCTCTCCACCCCCAACACAGCATGATTTGTACCAAGTGAGAGGATTATGAGAGCTCTGTGCAACCCACACAAGGCGGAGAACAGGGACAGGGGTGGCCCTTGTCCCCCAGATGCCAGGGACCGGCTCCTCACGCGGAGCCCCTCCCTGGCTGGTCCCCACCAGGGCAGGCTTTGGATGAAAAGTCTCTGGAGTACAAAGACCACATTTTCCCCTGCGAAGCAGAGAAGCCAGTGCTGGGGAAACAATGGCCTTGCTGGGATCAAAGAGAGTGAGGCCCAGACAAGGGACAAAAGCTGAGTCTCAGCAGGATAAGAACGAAAACCTACTCTCCTCCTCTTTTTGCAAGTGTCTCCAAAGCGTATACATTCAGCCTTGTCCTTTGAGACCCACCCCACCTTCCCAGCTCCCCTCCCAAAGGCCTCTCCCCACACTGCAGAGCCAGGAAGCAGCCTAATTGTCCTTCCCCTCCCCCTGCCAGCCATGTTCTATTCCCTTCTAGGCCTTCCCTCAAGTTTCTCCTTTGCCTAATGTGCCCTTCCCCTCCTTTCCTCTGCAGTGCACTTACTCAGGCTTCAGCTCAAGAACTGCCCCCTCTCTGCCCTCTGTGACCCCGTGATACCTGGACCACTTGCATCCTGCTATGCGTTGCCCCCCCCACTCACGTGCCTGCTTCCAGTTACAGCACTGACCACCCCCGAATTATTACTACCAGTGTCAACGCCTGCCTCCCTGATCAGACTGGGACCACATGGAGGCTGGGACAATTTCTTAACGATTTTGTAAATGCATTGCCTACGATGGATAGGTCAACAGTTTGTTGAATGAATAAAGCAATGAACGGTGTAGCGCGAGCTCTCCCAAGGCATGGAAGTCCACTTTGGGTGAACCCAAACCTCTGTGACCTCTTAGTGTTCCTCATTTACATTATGCGACTAGCATTCTTCAACTGCCTCCTCTGTTCAGGGCCTGGCTAGGTGCTGAGAATGGATCTGTCAGCAAAACAAAGTTCCTACCCTCATGGAGTTACAGTCCAGTGGCTGGGGAAAGGGAGACAGACCTCAATCAATCACATAACTAAAAATTATGGTATATGCTGTGCTTTGGAAAGCATGGGGAAAGGCAATAAAAAAGCATATTAATGTGTGCATCAGTATCTGTTGAGAGCTCACTGTACACCAGTCAGAGGTCTAGACTCTGAGAGGGACACATCAGGGAACTATGTCTGCTATGGAGCTAACCCAGCTTGTAACAGAGGACACCGGTCCAGGCCGGGAGAGCTTCCCTGAGGAAGTGACAGCTGAGCCAAGATCTAAGGGATGAGCCAGCACGAAGAAGGCAAAAGACAGGTGGAAAGACTAGTAAGTTTGCTAGGAAAATACAAATGCCTACACACTAAAATGCCCACAAAGAGCCTGGTGGCAGAAGCTGGCAGAGCCGTCAGAATGTGTAAAGGTCAGACTTGAATGCCCAGAGAGAGTTGGTTTGTGCCCAACATTGTCCTCATGTACATGGAGATGGAGAAAAGGAGCCCCAGAGCCCTGGCTCCAGCTCTGCTGCCTTGCGATGCCCTGCAATGGTCAAAGGGTTTGGAGAGACCCTTCTCTGGCACAAAGATGGGGCCCGGGGGTTAAAGCACAAAGCAACCCCAGGAGAGGCCCCTCTGGAGGACCAGGCTCAACCTAGAATTCCCAATCAAGGGACAGCTACTTCCCATAGCAAAAATCAGAAGTGATACCTTATGATGTGTTCACTCAACGGTCATTTACAGTTTGTAGTACATGTTCCTATAGGAGGTCCCATCTCTTCTAGAGGCGGTGGCCAACCTCTAGGTTTCAGTGGGACTGGGCTCTACTCAGGTCTTCTTCTTAACTAGGACCTTATTTCTCCACTCTAGTCTGAATTTCCTCATTTGTCTCTTGGGACCAGTCAGTGAGAGGGCTATGATTAGGATGGTGCATTACTAATCAGCTTGGGCCGCCATAACAAAGCACCACAGGCTGGGGGGGCTTAAACAACAACAAGTTCCACAGTTCCAGAGGCTGGAAGTCAGAGATCAAGGTGTCAGCAGAGTTGTTCTTCTGAGGCCTCTCTCCTTAACTCCTAGATGATCGCCTTCTCCCTATGTCTTCACATGGTCTTTCCTCTGTGTCCTACTTTCCTCCTCTTATAAGGACGGACACCAGTCATCCTGAATTAGGGTTCACCCCGATGACCTCACTTTAATTTAATTACCTCTCTGAAGGTCCTATCTGCAAATATAGTCACATTCTGATGTTCCAGGATTAGGATTTTAGCATATAAATTTCAAGATAATACAATTCAGCCTATAACAGTTGGAATAATACTTGTAAATTCCTGCATGATGCCTGGCACACAGCAGGCACTGGCTAGAGAGTAGGTATCATTGGCATTGGTATCCCAGGGAGGCACGGCAGGGTAGATGACCACCAGTTCTCCCTTACATGCTCTACTGGACAAGTGGGGGCTGGGAGATACCAAACAAGGTACTAAGTTCTAACCCTGCCTTGCCGCCTAGACAACCTTGGCAATACCTTGTCACCTTCTTCTTGGTAACAACAAATGGGATACATCCTGCACCCCATAATAGCTAAGTTCTTTTTCTTCTCACATAGTTCCATGGTGTAAATAGAAAAAAAATCAAGTCCTCAGCTCTGGCCACTCCAACGGCAAGACAAGAAGAAAGCTAAGGTTCTACCATTTTCAGAACTGGTCCCACGAACGCTCACCAAGGACTCAGCTTGCAGCTGTCGCTCTGAATGTGTGGTTGAAGCAACTTCAGAAAACATTCTCTTCCTCACCTTTCCCCTACTTGCCCTACCCAGCAAGTGGGAGCAGCATTTTTCTTAGAGGCAATCAGTTAGAATATTATCAGGCAAAGAAGACATAACTTAGGGAGCTGTCCTGATAAGACTCGCCTGTTCCCAGGTCACCCATTGATATTTTAGGCAAGATTCATCTGTTTGGCAACCTTCCCTGCCCTGACCTGGCCTGCCTTGGCATGCCCAGAATAGCTAACCCTCCAGGAGCTGGGGACAAGGCCAGAGTACTGACTTTGAGGTAACTTCTCATCTTGCTTCTTGTTTGGTGAGATGCTAAAGAGGTTGTTGGTTTTTGTGGGTTTTCTAAAGACTGCATCAGCATAGAGTTTTTGCAATGTGAGCCCAAGCAGTTCCTAGAGACTGGCTTTAGTCTATTGTATTTGCTTCCTCTTTGAATCCAGTCAAATCAAGATAGTGAGGTCAAAAGAGATGAGAGAGCACAGGAGAGATGCTGAAATGGCACTTTGGCACAGCAGGAAAAACAAAGTGGGCTTTGAAAAGGTGCTAATTGGTCTCTGGGCCAGTGAGGCCCTATTTGGGAGCTCATTGTGCTCCATTCTGAGCCCCATATTTTGTGTTGATTTTCAAAATAACCCATGCTCATCTCAGAAAATTTGGAAAATAGAAAAACGTAAAGAATATATACATATGTACACACACATATTTATACACACACACCCACATAAGCCTATCCTCTCCAGATAATTATGGAAATAATTATTAACGTGGGGATGTATTTCATTCCAGTCTTACTTTATGTTAAGTTGAAATCATACTGGAGATAATGCTTTATACCTTGTTTGTGTGGGTTTCTTAGCTTAAATGAGGTATAACTGATACAGCTTGCTTGCCTTAATTAGCATTTTATCATAAGCTTTTTAAGAAGCTTTAATGTCTGCAAACCACCCCACTGGAGGGATGTACCACTGGTATTGAGCCACTCTCCTGCTGTGAATGTTTCAGTTAGTTCTGCTTTCTATTTTATTGTGGATGGCCTTTCTTTTATTTGTTGGTCTGTTATAAATAACGCTACCTTGGACGTCCATGTACTTTATCCATTTTTTTGTGAGGGACTGTCACGTCTTTAATTTCCTACACTGTATTCTTGAAACAACCTTGAGAATTAGGTAGTAGTCACATGGAGGAGATGAGGGACCCAGAAGCCAAGTGACATAATGCAACTTGTAAACCCAGAACTGAAGCAGAGCCCACTTCTCTACGCCCCAAGCCCCATGCTCATTCTTCCATTCTATGCTTCGTGTTACAAGGTGAATGCCAAGAGTGTGAACCATCTGATAGCCACATCTCATCAGGAAAAATTGGAGGAACCGGGAATTCTGCACCTGGAGGAGAGAAGACTTCAAAAGCAAAAATTTCTTCTAGCACCTGCCAGGACAACAGACTGCCTGAGGCAAAAGCAAGCAAAGACTTCTATATGAAAATCAGAGATGATTTCCATTCAACATAAGGAGAAAGTGTGGTGCCATGTTTGACCTAAGAGGAACTTGAGTTTGAATTCCTGCTCCAACGCTTACTGATTGTGTGACCTTGAGCAAGTCACTTGTGTTCTATGAAACTTAATTCCCACAAATTTAGAGCATGTGAGGCTCATCTGAGGATTAGTGCACATTTAGTACAGTTTGATTTATACCAGGGGCTCAAAAAATGGCCACTACTCTTTTTAACACTCTGTTATAGCTGTCCAACCCCAGAATGGGCCATGCTGGATGTTCAAGCAGAGCTGGGATATCCTATACAATAGAAGGAGCCAGAGGCTGAACCAGGCCTTATCTAAGTCACATTGTAGAAAAAATGTGAGCCAGAGATAGGAGCCCTGGACACAAGACCTTGCTCCATTACTTAGCAGCCGAGGCCTAAAAACAAATGACTTGGGCTTTTGGGGCCTCAGTCACTTCATTTATAAAAATGGGTGAATTACAATGCACTCCTCACTGGGCTACTGGGGGAAAGAGAGGAAACTGTTGATATGCAAGCACTCATTATAACTCCAAAAATTTCCACCAAATTCCATTAATTTTATGATTATCATTCCAACTCAATGATGCGATGACTCTCCCAGGGTTGCACAGAGAAAATACACCTGCTGCCTTCTGGACTCTACCACCCTTCACACGGTCACTGTATTTTACATAGTTGTTTAGAGAGAGAGCCAGGCAGGATGAGCAGTGCATGCCTGGAGTTTGGACGGGCTCACGGCGCTGCCGGTGGAACTGCCTTTCATCTCCCAGGAATGTCTGCGGTATTTACAGAACAGAGAGATAGCGCCTCATCTCCAGGGCTGAGGCCAAGCCCATGAGGACCCTTCCCCAGCCCCCTCACCTCTGGGTGTGGGACACTCAAAGGTTTTGGACAGCTGACCCTTTGGGCTGGAATTCAGTGAGCTCGGCCTGACACATCTTCCATCAATTTCCTTGGGAAAGAAAGAGCCCAGAGAGGCAGCCTCCATTCATTTGTCTGATCTCAGCCATCCCTGGTGTCTTTGGGATTTTATCTGCTCACTGATCTCAGCACCTAACTGGTGCCCTTTACTCAAATGTCCATTACATGAGGCCAGACATTCCTGATCCTTGCTGCTCCAATTTCCATCCATCACTTAGAAATGGACAGGAACCGTATTCAGAGGAAGAGGTGGCTCCTAACAATTTCACCCCATAAATTCTAATTACGTGTCTTCTTAGCCAACATTAGCTTTCTTCCATTGAAAACTTGGGATTTATATCAATCCCCCCTCAGTCTCCTTAAAGTAGAATTGGGCAGTTGAAAGCTCTGAACACAGGTAGATCTGATCATAAATGCCAGTTCTGGCATTTATTTGTGATATAAGGCAAGCCGGTAGGTAGATTAAAGGAAAGAATGTATGTGAGACCCTAAGCCTGCTGCCTGGAGCACTGAGAACACTCTGTAAAAATTAGCTGTTGCTTAGCTGTCATACTAGCTGCACAGTCTTGGGCAATTCACATAGCTTCTTTGAGTTTCGGCTTCCTCATCTGGAAAAATGGGTCATCTATAAAAGGTGGTTGGGGAGAAAGCAATAGTTTCACACTTGGAACGGGGTAGGTTCATTTTCTCCTTCTTTCATTTAGCCAACTGTTTCCTTGCATGTGGTTTAAAGGCACCTCAGAGCTTCAAGTTCCTTTTTTATAAATTATAAATAATCATACCCATTTTTCAGAGTTGCTAGGAGAATGAGAGAGAATATTTGGAAAGTGTCTAGTGGGAAGAACCACTATGACATTATTCCCGATGGGTGACTGGCAGAATGACTACCACTTTAATTCTGAATGGCAGCAATTTAAATTTGGCATCTGAAGCCATCACCTTCTTCAAAGGGTGGGAGAGTATAATTGCCAGCCAACATCGCAGCAAGCAGATACTAGAGGCAGATGCTGTGGGCGCAGCTGCTGGGCCACATAAATGAAATCAGAACCAGGCTCAAATGACACAGCAGCCACTAAGTGCTTTGGTGCAGAAGATGACAACTCTTCCATCTGTCCTTCCCAGCCTTTCCCTGCCCCAGTTCAGGAGTGGATGTTCCTTTAGACCCGAATGCATGGGACAGTCAAAATACAAGACTCTTGCTCCCTAGTTTTCATTCCCTCCTCAACCCCCATGTGTACCTAGTCACTCCTGATCTAAAAGCAGCTTCGTCAGAAGACTTTGAGTTTAAAGAGCTTCAGTGAGTTTCTAATATCTCCCAAATGAAGCTCCAATTCAAAGCACCAAGTTAAGGTCTACTAGAATTTTCCCCCACACATCCTAAGGTGACCTCATGGTATGGCAGGGCGGGGGGGGAGGTCTGGACTAGAAATCACACACACAGAGTTGAAGGCCGGGGCCACAGAGTGCCTCAATTGTGTGGACAAGTATCCTGGAAGAAACTAGTGACTAGCCCTCAGGTACTACAAGAAAGGAGCTGGTGCTAGGCACTTCTGTCTTGTTACTTCAGCTGTCCTCACAACAATGGCTATGAGGCAGAGATGCTTATTGTCTCCATTTTGCAGAAGTGGGACAGAACTCGAGACCAAGCCACGCTGATAGAGTCTCTGTGCTCACTTCCAGTGTAAAACATGGAGGCCCTAGGAATGCCTCCCCATGGGAAACAGGAGGACTCCCCCCACACATTGTGAGGTTCAGGGCCTTTGCTGGCATCCCCCACGGCTTTGGTGTTGGTACTCTTCCTGGCTTCATCATCCTTTTTTCTTGATCTGTGGCTAAGCCATAGAGATCAACATGGTATCTGGAAGGAGCATGGATTTAATAAAAATCTGCAAGTATATTGGAAGCCTGGATGCATCAACAGGCCCCCATCAAAAAGAAAGGAATAGGCAACTCCCCCGATCCAGCCTTAGCTAGCACAGGCCTCCCTGTTACACATTCTCAAAGTTCCACTGCATTTACCTATAGCTCGGAGAATTATACACAGTGGGAGCACGGAGGCCGTGGAGTTCATGAGGGCAAGAATTATGTCTAAGGTGCTGCTCACCATGTCCTCAGTGCTGAAAGAACAGATGATTAAGAAGCCTGTTTTAGGGACGCCTGGGTGGCTCAGTTGGCTAAGCAGCTGCCTTCAGCTCAGGTCATGATCCCAGGGTCCTGGGAGCGAGCCCCACATCAGACTCTTTGCTCGGCAGGGAGCCTGCTTCTCCCTCTGCCTCTGCCTGCCACTCTGCCTGCTTGTGCTCTTTCTCTCTCTGACAAATAAATAAATAAAATCTTTAAAAAACAACAACAACAAAAAAGAAGCCTGTTATATCTGGCAGCGCTGTGTGTCCAGCATGAATTGCAACAGGAAGGAACAGTTGAGACAAGCCATACGGGTTCACACTGATATAACTGCTGGCCAGTGTTTGTTAAGCCATTAACAGTGACAAGGAGACTAAGGTGAAGTTTGCTTACGAACTCCTAGTAGAGCAAAAGTTTAGCCCTTGAGGACCTGAGGTCAAGTTCCACTGCTGCCCCATCTCCCACTGCATGACATGAGGAGGTGCCATCTCCTTCCTGGGATGAGAGGATGCAGGGTCAGGAGAGTTTACAACTTGTTCCCAAGTCTGTTATTCACATTTCCCACTGGCTAATTCCTTTAGCTCCAATGTCAAAGGATGTTTCAAAGAGAGCTGAAATTATGTCCTTAATATTAGAATATTAGAGGCACTACTAAGGGTAAAACACATGGTTGACCAACCCCCTCCCCACCTCAGAAGGGCACAAAGATTTAGAGCACAGGTAATTCAAAAGGAAAGAGAGGCCCCAAATGTTAGGGTTAGGGTTTTTAATGTGACCAGAGGGATTCTCAAGTTCTCTCTCTCCCATGCTCTCCCTCTCTTCCTTATATACACACACTCCCCCACACCAAGTTAATCCTACTACCCATGGGGACAAAAAAAAAGAAGAAGAAGATAAGGAATAAGAGAGGGAACTGGCATATAGCATCCTATCTACTCCCCCTTCTCGAAGTTATTCTTGTTCAAAGCCTAGTTCAACCAAGCACAAAGCATCACCTCATCAAAATCACCTGTGGTGGGGATCACATCAGTTCAAATGCATATTTCTAGGCCCCATGCAGATCTCCATTGGCCCCCTCCCCACTGTTTATGCTCACTAACTTCTGAGACTCGCTGCATAAATGCTTAGCCCACTTTGGGGACTATTCAAATGTGCTACTTTATACATACACACACACATATTTACATTTATTTATAATATATTTGTTTATTCCTAGAGAGAGAGCTTGAAGTATATGAAATCACCAACATTCAACCATTTTTGACCTTCAAAGGTGGCAATTTCACATGAGTCAGCAAAGGACAGAGGCTCTGTGGGGCTCCACATTTTTTTGCTGAAGGACATGCCATCAGTGGGAGGCAGAGGAGGATTCGAACACAGGTTCATCCATGTCCACCCACGTCTACCCCTGTGTCCCTGAACTTGGTGACACCACTCCTCAGGACAGCTGAAACACTAGACCGATGTGCACTACTTTGGCCCCAGTGTCTGAGGTTGGCGCCACCTCTGGCTCAAAACAGGCTGTGAGTTGGTCCCTCAAGGCCTGGGCTGTGTGTGCAAGTTTTCAGAAAGCTTTTTTTCTTGTCAAGAACTAAACTGATGTTTTTCCTGGAATGGCTTTTGGAAGGGAGTATGATTGCTGATTAAATATGAAGTGGTCTGAAACTTCAGTGTCTCTCTGAATAACGTAATGTGTACTTCTGACCACCAGGAAAGGGTGCCAAGGGGCTGTCTCCTCAGAGTTATTTGCGAGTTCAGGTCTCCAACACCCCCTCTGGAAGCTGCTGCAATGACTGTCTTTGGGTCTGACGCCCCCTGAGGGATCTGTGTCCTGAAGTGGCCTGAGGGCTGGGAGGGAGGACTACTGTCCCCAGGGCCATCAGCTCTGCTGGCTGAACCCTCCGCGCCTGCTGAGAGCTGGCTGCAGAGCTCTGTGCCCAGAGGAGGCGGCGGAGACACACAGACATACAGTGTCCCACCATCTTAGCCTGGGGTCGAGAGACCGTGACCCATGATGCTCTGGAAGGAATCCTGGAGGCGGGTGGAAGGAGAGAAGTTTTGTCTAGAAGGGCCTCCTATGTTACATCTATCATCTCTCTGAATTCTCCAAAGAACCCTCAATATGGTTGTTCCTATCACCATTTCATAAATAAGAAAAACTAAAACCCAGGAAAACTAATACTTTTCCCAAGTACACAGAGGATTTGAACCGAGGACTGATTCCAAAGTCCCTGTTCACTTCAGGAAGGAAAGGGCAGGTAGGGGAGAAAGGGATTAGTTTTCTGCCATGCACTGTACTGGATGACTTCCTCTCCATTATCTTCTTTATTCCTACCATTCTTCTGAGGAAGGCATAATTAAGCCCATTTCACAGGTAAAAAGACTGAGGCCTAGAATACTGCAGTGTTTGCCCAAGGTCACACATGCAATAAAAGTTAGGACCAGGCTACAGTCAAGGCTTGTCCTCATTTCCCACTCTCTCGCACTGGCACATTGATGATGAGTCCCAAAGTCTGGATCTCTTCCTAACCCTATCCCTAACCAATGTGTGATCTGAGACAAATCACTCACTAATTTCAACCTCAGTTTCCCCTTTCGAATCATGAAAAGGCAGCAAAAGTCTCTCAGGTTTGTAAATATGAAACAACAGAGGCCCATAAGAACAGTCTCTACATGTCAGAGAGACAGCTTGGCTCCTGGTTGGGTTATAAATAAATATTGTTTAAGTAGCTGGCCCTTGAGCTGTCTTTGTATAGGGAAAATATCTCCGAAGACACCAAAAGCATTTATGTCGCTCACTAGGGAGAGGCTAGCAGAGGGACTGGGATGTAGGAGTGTTTGGGAGAAGCAAGAAGCTTCAAGAAACCCTTGGAAAGTCCTTCAAACAGCTCATGTAGCCACCAGGTCACTTAGCCACAGCAAGAAAAGTGTAGGTGATCTGGGGCTTGTGCAATGTGACTCTAGGGTTGCTGAGAAACCGGGTGATATTATCTGCACATCTGCCTGTAGTAAATGTACTACAAGGTCATCACCCCCGATTTCCAAGCCCCTGACATCTACAGGAGTCAGGGCATGCAAACATTCAGTCCTGGGCCACCAGTTACAGGACAGTCAAGGAGAGACTAACCCTGAAAAAGGAAAAAAACTCATTTGTTACAAACGCAAACGAATACCAAGCCCATAGTCAATAATAAAAGTAACAAATACTGCAGTATTTTTTTTTTTTTACCTAATGAGAAGTAATAGCAATAAAAAGGAAACTAAGCACAAATGAGAACAGTGGTAACTGTAACCATTTCCAGAGCTCTTCCTTTGTGCCTATGTGCCCGTCCCTTTGCATACATTATGTTTGTTAACTCTTATGACAACCTGATAAAAATACTTACTATGGCCACTTCACCATTTCGGCCCTCTGAGGCTCAGAGAGGTTGAGTAATTTATATGAAATCCAACAGCAGGGAGCTGACAGATTGGGAGCCTGAACCTATGTCTGTGACTAAATGCTCTCGTTGCTCTCCACTGAACCATGAGGCCTCCTGGAAGAATTTCATGAAGTTAATACGTCACTTTCCCTTATTAACTGTGCCACCTAGGTTAAGGCATTGAACCTCTCCAAACCTCAGTTTCCTTCTCTATAAAATGGAGTTGTGTGGGGACCAAGAACATTAGATCCGTTCGCGTACTTAGCCAGTCATTCCACAACCATCTGTGGGGCTCCCCCACTATATGGGGCACTGAACTGGGTTCTGGGGGCTGAAGGAGAGTCTCTGCTGACAAGGACAAAGGATCCCGATGCAACTAGCCCAAGGCAGCATGCTAAGCGTTATTAGGGCACTGACTGCACACCCAGCAGCACCAGATAAATGTTCAGGGTTCTTAGAAACCTGACATAAATTATTATTATTGCTGGTCATTGGAACATTAGAGGCTCATTTCCCTTCTGAGTCTCCCTTCCTGGGCTCTCCCTTCAGACCTCGCATTCCTCAGATGGACACTTGGGCCAACAGAACTTGTAAATGCGGCTGGGTTCAAAACTTGCAACACGATGGACTTCTTTTTTTTTTTTTTTTTAACCCTCCAGGAGCTGATAACCTGGAAAATCTCAAAGGTGATTCAGAGACTTTCAGGGAAAGTGACCATGGCTGAGGCCACTAAAACCCCTGGACTCTACCAACCCCACAGCTGCCCCTCTCCTGGGGTAGACCTGGCCGGAGCTGCAGCCCACAGACCTTCTCACACCCTGTGGCAGCTGAAGGAGAAGGCACCCAGTAGGGTCTCTGCATCCAGGTTCTACTCGCCCCTCAGCTCTGTGTCAGGTGTGGGTCCCTGGGCAAGTCCCTCCAAGGTCAGCATTCTCTTCTATAAAGTGCGTACAAAACTGCTACCCTCTTTTCCTCCTAAGGCTGCTGTAAAAACTCAAGGGGAAAGTACAGTATTGTGCAATGATTTACCTGTAAGAAAGAATTCATTTATTCTCCACTTGGCTGAGCATAGACTTTGTGTCACAAGCTGACCATAATACCTAAGATTTATTGGGGAGTAATTCCATATATCAAATTAGTTAATAATTCTACATTAAATTTCATATATTAAATGTGTTAATATATGTTTTTAAAAAGTTTAGTTTTACCTATATTAACTAGTTTAATTTTCATAACAAGCCTGTAGGCAGTGAGTTTCTATATCCCCATGTTACAGATGGGGCAGCTGTTTGCAGAGAGGTTAAGTGACCTGATTAAGGCCACAGAGACACAGCTGAGGAGTGAAGAGCTGGACTACAAACCCAAGCAGGCCAGTGCCAGAGTCTGTGCTCCTAACCTTTATGCCACCTCCCTCTCCAGGGGCAAGATATGGTTTCTGCTTTCAGGGGGTTCATGGTCCAGCAGGAAAGAGAGACAAGTAAGCAGACAATGACAGTATGATTCAGCTGTGATGGGGGGCGTACAAGAGGCTGCTGGAGCCAGAGGAGGGGTTCTGACCAAGCATGGGGGTATCAAGGAAGGCTTCTTGGAGGAAGTGGATGTGGAGTAACAAAGCAGGAAACCCCTGGGGTGAGAAGGAGACTGGTGCATGTGAACACCAGAGGGAGTCGGGGAAGAGATCGGCTGGGGTGGATCACACAGGGCCTCAGAAACCGTATGTGTCAGGCAGGGTCCTGGCAGGAGGGAAGTGACATGCTCACCCGCATGATTTAAGAAAAGCTTAAGAAAGGAACTTCAGGGGTGCCTGGGTGGCTCAGTGGGTTAAAGCCTCTGCCTTCGGCTCAGGTCATGATTTCAGGATCCTGGGATCGAGCCCCGCATCGGGCTCTCCACTCAGCAGGGAGCCTGCTTCCCCCTCTCTGCCTGCCTCTCTGCCTACTTGTGATCTCTCTGTCAAATAAATAAAATCTTTTAAAAAAAAAAAGAAAGAAAGAAAGGAACTTCACACAAAGTGTGGGGAAGACAAGGAAAATGATCATGGATGCTGTGGTACTCAAAAGCTAACAACCATCACCACCTGCAGCCTAAGGGGACAAGAGGAAGGAGGGGGACAGGAATGTGATAAGAGCTGTGGCCTTTGGTAGGCCACTCTGTGGGAATCTGGCAGGAGGGAAGCGGGAGGTAAACACTCTGACCACTCCCCCTCCCTCCCTCCCACCTCTCGGAGCTTCACTGGTTGAAGCCAACTGGAAACACTCATGCCAGTGGGCCTGTTGGCACGCTCAGTATGAGTCAAGGTCCTGAGGCCCAGAGGATGGCAGACCTGCAGGGGCCAATCCAAAAACATCCTTGTCCAGGCTTTGGTATTTATCCTGAGGGTGGTGGGGGGCCACTGTAGTGACACTCTCACTGCACTAAATGGAGTGTCATTCTAGAAGAATGGATCACAGTATGAAGGAGAAGGACTGGAGGCAGGAAGGCCAGTTGAGAGGCTGAGGCAGATGTCCCCATGGGAGGGGTGTAGGCCTGGACCCCAGCAATGGTGTTTAGGGTAGCGAGATTCCGACAGGTCATTAGGTAAGGCCTTCCCAAACCTCAGGAAATTGCACACCTTTCCTCTTCCTCCACCCTTAACACGCATCTCTTACATACACACCCCCACCAGCACCAATCCACATGCTCTGGTGCTGTCACCAGCTGCATCCTCTGTTCCTCTGACTCAGATCCAACTCACACTTGTTGGGCATCCTGGGGACAGCTGACACCGCCACTGAGTGGTTTCATTCAGACCCTCCACAGATCTGTGGTCTGGACACTATGCTTTCATCTTACAGATGAGCAACGTGAAGTTCAGACGAATCCAGAGACTTGGTCAAGGCTCCCACAGCAAGTAAGCATCATAGCCAAGACTGGAAGCCAAGCCTTTCTGGTGCCATCTGACCGGGGCCCCTCCTGCCCTGCCTGTACAGCGTACACCACCTCTTCTTCCCCTCCGTTCTCTTGCCCTCTACTTTTCACTGCCACAAGACCTCTGATTCTTACACCTGGAGCCCCCTAGGGTTTCCCTGGTGAGAGACATCCTCCCCTCTGCAGTACTGAAGAGACAGATCTGGGCATAAAGTCATCTTCCCACGAGCACAGGAAACCTGGTACGCTGTCGGGGCCCCGCAGGCCTGCGGTCCCAGCAGGGACATGTCAGCTCTACCCACCCTCTGAAACAGAGGGCATTGCCTACGGTGGGATGGGTGATAATCACAGTAACCGTTTTACTTGTAGGGCATTTCCTTCACTTCCTGCCAGGCACTATTTGAAGTGCTTTACATTTCATCATCACAAGACCCCATGTAACATGTACTATGAGTATTCCCATTTTACAGATGAGAAAACAGAGGTGCAGACGGCTTAAACAAATTACCCAAGAACATAAAGACAGTGAGCAGTATTAGAACTCAGGCAAGGTGGTTCCTGAATCTGCTCACTTAATCTCCTCATATATTTTCTGTCTAAGCTGGAAAGCCCCAAAGTACATCCAGTACCACCCCTCATTTTGCAAACGAAGACACTGAGGCCCAGAGAGTGGGAGTAGCTTGCCCGGGTCCGTGGCAGAGTGTGGACTAGAATTCTGACTCCCAGTCCAGTGCCCCTCCCACCTCTGTCACTACATCCCCTCCAGTCTTCCACAGAACTGCTTCTTCCCTGGCTGGAAACAGGCTGGGTTTCTTGCTAACAGCTCAGTTATGCTGGGGTGAGTACTCCACTCCAGGAAGCCAGTTTACAGGACATTAAAGTCTCTTACTAATGACCTATGTTCCTCACATTCAAACTGGAGCTTGGCCAGGTGCTCCAGGCAACCCCTTGTAGGAGTCGTGAAGCTTTTGGCTGGGGAATAACCAAAATCAGATACTTCCAGAGACAGGAAAACCCCTAAGGTCCCATTCCTCAGCTCCTCCATAGCCCACGAGGAGGTTGTTCTGAAACCAATGGAAGATATTTTCTTTTCCTTCTGAGATTCTCACAGATGACACCTGGTTAGCCCAGGTTCCCAAGACCAGCTAGTTACTCTCGCCCTGTACTTACTCTATAGATGAAAAACTGCTATGGGCTTTTGGATAGGAGATGTCTTTATCCAAACCCCACACTGAATCAATGGAGAAACTGAGGCCAGCAAGGAGACTGGGCCAGCTCCAAGTCACACAGTAGGGCCAACAACAGCCAGAGGCAGACTGGAAACCCGACCTGTTCACTCGGAATCCAACTTTCCACCACACCATGTAGGGTCCTCCCAGCACTTTGCCCAGAGTAAATACTCACTGAAAGCGTCTTATGTTATTCTTAAAATCCTAAACAGTTGTACATATCTTCTCAAAAATGTTTTTGTAGAAATAAAGAAAAAAATTGTTCAGGAAATAACTTGTCTCCCTCATCCCTTACCTAATCTGTTTACTCAGGATGACTGGGCCAGTTACCAAGCTGTCCCCTTCCTTCCCCTGGGGAGCTTGAAGGAGGTGAATTTAGGACATATCAGTGAGTTTAATGAACTGATGTTTGTGAGTCTTCCGCTTACACAATGTTTTCATTTTCCAACAACTTGTGAGGTAAACACAAGCCTCTTGCAAGAGACAGTATGGTCTGCTGTGTCTCTACCGGGCAGTGGCGTGAAACAAACCAAGGGCTGGATCCCAGTCCCAACATACACAAGCCATGGGAGCTTAGCTCACTTACTTATCTTCTCTAAGCCTCTGTTTTCCTCGTTTATTACATGGACATCACACCCGCCTCACAAATTTGTTGGGGAGACTGAATGAGATAAGGCGCCCAGCACACTGTAGCACTCAGGAGATGTTAACAATGATTATCCTTGCATTGTCTGTGGTCAGAGACCACGTTACCAAACAAGTAGTTAACCCTGGGTTTTGATAACCCAAAATAGGCAGCAAATAGAAAAGAGCATCAGAAGGGTTTGGTAGATTCCAGTCACAGTGGGAGCTGGATATACTCAGGATTGGCACATCACTCTGGTTTGTCTAATAAGAGTGAATACATGTTTTATGAGGGATCTACTGGGAAGAGGCACTATGTTTTTTCCGTTTGATGTGAACACAGAGAATGTAGATGGGGAGGTGCTGGCTGCCATGCTGGCACTATGTGGAAACTGGGAATGAAGCCAGCAGGGAGAAAAAGGCCCAGGAAGGGAAGACAGGTGGGGTCCCGATGACATCCTCTGAGTCCCTCCTATATCAAATTCTCCCCCAGGGCACTGAAAGTGTATGAACCAAGATATTATTTTTGGGTACGGGAGAATGTCTATCACTTATGAGTGAGAGAACCCTACAGATTCAGCTACTGGCCCCCAGCATTGGTGAAAGATCAAGAGAGCCTCTGTCCTGGTGAGAGAGAAGTGCTGGATGATGCCACTGGAGCGAGACATACAGGCACTTCGGGGAGCCATGGAAAACCTTGACTCCTTCCACTGAATAGTGAAGATGTATTTTAGATGCTATTCTTTGTGCCTTACATGTATGAAAAATCTCACCAAAAAATATTTTTTAATTCTATTTAAAGAAGTATAACTCGGAACGACTTTCTAGAGACAATTTGGCAACACACACCAATTACAATGCACCAATTTATTTATCAATTTCATTAATTAAATTACCAACTGAAGATGCACAAACATTTCAGCTCTAAAATTCCTCTTCTTATCTTGAGAAAATATTCAAGTGTGCACAAAGATTTATGTTTCACACTGTTTATCATTTTCAAAAACTGAAGCAAGAACTTATGATATTTATCAATAAGGAACTGAGTAAATTATGGTAAATCCTTACAAGGGAATATTTATTTAGTCATGAAAAAGAGTATAGTAGATTTTTCAATGTACTGACAGGGGAAAATACCTAAAATATAAAGTTAAGTGGAAAGGGTGGGAGAGAACTGTGCATCATTTAGAAATTGCAGAAGACCTCATCACAGGAGCTTAAAATCACAGGGAATTATTCTCCAATGTGAAAGAAAACCTGAAGAAGGATAGTCTGAAGTGGTATGGCATTCCTTTAAGTTGTCAATGACTCAGACATTTTCTTGTGATCTCCAACATGTGGCTCCCATCCTCAGGGTCCCCTTGTGGCCTAAGATGACTGCTGGAACTCTACCTTTACATCTATTTTGTAGGCCAGAAGGAGGCGGGAAAAGAGCTAAAAAGTCATGCCTCCCACCTGAATTGGCCTCTTTTAAACAACCTTCTTGGTGTTATACAATCTGTCTGCTTCTCTGCTACTGGGCAGAAGTTAGCCACAGGCACACACCTGGCTGGAATGGAGACTGGGAAATGTAGTCTTTATTCCAGGTGGCAACGTGCTCAGCTAAAAATCAAGATTCTGGGCACCTAGGTGGCTCAAGTCAGTTAAGGGTCTGTCTTCGGCTCAGGTCATGATCCCAGAGTCCTAAGTCCCTCATTGGGCTCCCTGCTCAGCAGGGAGACTGCTTCTCTCTCTGCCCCTTGCCCGTTCCTGCTTGTGCTCTTGCTCTCTCTCTCTCTCTCACAAAAATGAATAAAATCTTTTAAAATAAATAAATAAATAATAAGTAAAAATCAAGATTCTGCACTAAGGGGTGTGTGTGTCTTTATGTGTATGTAGATTGCAACATATATGTTTAGATGAATAAACTCTGAAAGCATATACATATAACAAAACATGGTTATGTCTGGGAAGTCAAATTAGAGAGTATTCTTTCACTTGCTACTTCGTATCATCCTGAATTAATAAATTATTTTTTTCAACCAACTTATATTATTTTTAGAATCAGAAAAAAAAAACCATAAAGATCACTCAATATTGGGGAAAAAGAGGTAATGGTGTTAAAGTCCTATAATGTGAACTTTAGAGCGCACTATGTAATTAGCAAGAATATTTTAGGCCAGGATTTTGAGTATTTACATTTATAGTCAGGCCGTTATAAACCATTCTCAGATAGAGACTTTAACGCATCCTATGCCTGAATAAGGGAAAGGCCAAACACCGTAGACATGAAAATCTCTTTTTTGATTTAAAGAAATTAGAATCTACTGGTGATACTCTTATCATGATTGCATGAAGGCTTTTTTTTACAAACATTTCATCTCCCCATGAGATTCATGGAGTGAACATTAGTTGAGTGCCTGCTAGGGGCCAGACAGTTTAGCAGGCTCTTTCAATCTTTTCTCACCTCATCCTTCACAAAAACTCTGTCGCACAGATACGATAGTCCCATTTTATAAATAAGGAAACCAAGCCTGAGAGAGATGACTTGATCATATGTAGCTCGAAACTAGGTCTATCTGGCCTCAAAGCTTTCCTTTTTCTACTCCCTGGGAGGTTCCTCACAGCTAAATCGGCCCCGGCCCCTCCCCTGGAGACCTGTGGATGACAAAGGATAAGTAATCCTCACTGAACTCCTTGTCTCCTACCTTAGGAGCCTGAGAGTGTGAGGCTTTCTAAAATTAGGCTGATCGCTTCCTTCCCTTCCTCCAGCCAGTTTCAAATATAGGCTCTCCTATCCATCTTCCTTACTCACCAATGTTTCCTCCGAACTTCATGGACATCAGATCAGCAGTATTTTTCCTACTGCCTTCTTAACTTCCTCTGGTGGTCTGGCTTGTTACTCATTTTGGACCCGTGTTCTGTGAACTGGTTAATGCTCCCTTACCTAGCTGTCAGAAAGAGCCTCCACGTATTAGTCACCCCTTAGGGATAGGGCTGTCCATGTCCTGCAGCTCATTCCGTGTTAACTTGAGTGAATTTTCTGGAGGCAGCGGGCGTGGTAGACAGCGCCTGGGCTTTGGGCCCAGAGATACGTGGGTTTGAATCTAGGCTGTTCGAGCTTTCTGAGTCTTGGTTTACTTATTTCTAAAATGCAAGTAGACAATATATCTTTTTCAGGCTGCATGTGAGGGCTGGAGATAAATATTTGATCACCTGGCACCTGGGAATTGCTTAATAACTTTTGTTGTTTCTCTTCCCTCCAGTTTTCTTAATGGAAAATGCCCCAAATTCTCACTTTCTAGCTACAGAATATCCACATCAATTATAATTATGCCAGTAATTACATAGCCTAATAGTCAAAAGCACAAGCTCCAGGACAGACTGCCTGAATGTGAATCTCAGCTTTATCACTTGGTAGTTAGGTGAGCTTGGGCATTTACCTAAACCATTTAAACCTCAGTTTTCTCAACTTCAAAATGAGTTTTATGACCACACCTACCTTGTGCGGTTAAATCACTTAGAATAATGCCTCACCCATTTGTAAGCACTCAATTTATGTAAGCTATTATTATAGTTGCCGTGTACTGAGCGATTGCTAAATGTCAGCCTCTGATTTCAAGTCCCGTAGATTTGCTCTCTTTTTTATAATGCCATGGGTCATATTATCCCCACCTTTGGGCTGGGGAAAGGAGACTCACAGCAAGAGGGTGATTTCCCTTGGATCCCACAGCTGGTAGGTGGCAGAGGCTGGGTTCATGTCGGGGCCCTTTTCCACTTCACTATGAGTTTATCTCCCACTGACTTCCAGCTCATTCTCCAAGGAGCCTCCGTGGCTCCTTTGCAATTTCCTATCCTGATATCTCAGGGACATTTCCACATTAATCTTGGTTTCCTATGCTATTTATGTTCTGTTACCTTGCCACGCTGTATCACAAGGGTTGATTAATCAGAAACTATGTCTCAGTGGTTATGACCCTGAAGGAAATGTTCCAGAACCCCCGCCAACCCGTCACTGATCTCAAATCATGAAGGACAGGTTGTTTATCAGAGGGGCAGAAGGCAGCCTATTGTGGAGATGTAAAGGAAAGATGACCCGGTTAGAGCGTCTCATACGAGACTTGGCCTCTGGGACCTGCTGAGTAAGCAAATGTCCATGTGGCCCTCTGTAAACAAGATGGTGCCAGCCCAAACTGCTGACACGCGGCTCCACTATGCTGTGAAGGGGGTCTTCCAGGAGCAGGGATACTGGATACACTCGTGCATCTGCCTAATAACCAGAAGAAATTAAGATCGCAGAAGCTAACTCTGATTGAGTGTTTCCCACATGCTAAGGAAGAGGTATGCATACCTCTTGGGTGTCAGCTCTGACCAGTCCCTGCCTTGCTCTTGAAGTTCCAAAAATCCCAAACAAGGATTCTCTCCCTCCAGGCTGCCTCTCCACCAGCCCCTCAGCAAGCTAATTCTCGCTTCTGTGCCTTTATCCAACCATTCCTTCATTCGACAAATATATTTTGACTATCTACTACATGCCTTTTGTGGGTTGAACTGCATCCACCCAAAATTCATGTCTTGAAGTCCTAACCCGCCAATATCTCAGAATATGATCTTATTTGGAAATAGGGTCATTGCAGATGGAATTCGTTACGATGAGGTCACACTGAAATAGCATGGATGCCTCCTAATCCTATATGAATTATATCCTTCTAAAAAGGGAAAATTTGGACCCAGATACACTTAGGGTAATGGCACACAAAGATGAAGGCAGAGAGCAGAGTGATGTATTTACAAGACAAGGAACATGAAAGATCGCCCGCAAGCCACCAGAAGCTAGGGAAAGACATGTGACTGCTTCTTTCTCACAGGTCTCCGAAGGAGCCAACCCTGACCATGCCTTGATCTGAGACTACTAGACTTCAGAAATAGGGAAAACTAAGCTTCTGTTGTTTGAGCTGCCTGGTCTGTAGTCTCTCGTTACGGCAGCCCAAGCAGACCCGAGGCCACAGGGAGACCACGCTAAATGAGACACAGGAGGTCCCTGCCCACGGCGAGCTTACATTCCGATGGGAAGGACAGACTGTAAATCCACAGAAAGACACTTCAGCTCATGATCATGTTGTTAAGGAAACTAAAGCAGGGTAAAGGGATAGACAGTGACTGAGGTGCTTAGAATAAACAGATGTGAGGAGGGGACATTTTGAGCAGAAGCCTGAAGGAGGTGAGGGAGTGAGGCATGAGAAGAACAGGCAGCCCCTCTACACGGTGGTCTGCCTCTCCCGTACACTCCCCCCCAGACAACAGCTGGCTGACTCATCCTACCAGGCTCGGTTCTGGTGCCATCTCCTCCACAGAGACTCAGCTGACCTGCAGGCTAAGCCAGATGTTCTCCCCTCGGGGCTCCCATGTCCCGCAAGGACAGGGCTCTCCCTGAATTCCCACATTGTTTTATAATTTGGGGGGGTATAGTTGTGTGTGTGTGCCTAGAGAGTTGGTGTCCCTGTGCCTGCATTATGCTTTCATGGAGAACAGAGCCATCTGCATCTTATTCATTTCTGCATCTCTCGCACTCGGCACAGGAGCTGTGCAGAACAGGTGTGCGATACAAGCTTGCTGGATAGACACACGGATAGAAGCAGAGCTGCGTGGAATCATGTCACTGCATCACTACAGCCTTACAAGATACTTACTACTATACTCGTGGAGCAGAGGAACAAATCCGGGGGTCCCCAAGGAGGGAGCCAGCCTATTCTCACTGACTGGCCCGAACCTGTGAAACAGTAGGCTAGGCAAAGTCACCAGGGAGGCTCTAGCTCCTTGAGGGTGCACAGCCTTTTACAGATTCCACTTTGAGAGTTGTCCTCAACCTTCATGATCGCCTGAAAAGCATGCAAACAGGCTAATTGTCTTCATTGGACAGACAGGAAAATCTTGACTTGGGGAGATGTATGGGGTTACCCAGGGTCTTGGTGAATAAGGACTCCCGAGCCCCTGCTCCTTCCATTCCTGGTGCAGGCTCCACAACTCACTGACCACGAGAACCATACCTTACAGGCTCAGACCTAAGAGGACCTGCAGCTGCATCTAGTCCAACCTCTTACGGACAAGGAGGAAGGGGCTCCAGGCTCACCACCCTCATCCTCAGGCCAGCCTCATTCCCTTCACTCCAAACAAATACCAGAGAAATGCTGCTCTGTCTCAAGACAGCAGGAAATACCTGCCCTTTAAAACAAAATAAACAAAAAGCAAAACAAAGAAAGAGAGAAAAAGGAAAACCATTATCTAGACAGAACACTAAAATCCATTTTTCCCTAAGAACTGCACTTTATTCTTCAAAGCCCCTTTCCCTGGAAGACCATGGCTTTCCTGGAGGATGGAGCTAGGAGAGCAGACTGAGGATGAATCCACCGACCACAGCAGCCCCCTCCATCACCCCTTTCATGAGAAACATGTGGAGGTGGACTGGAGTAACTGTGGGAATGGCCAGAGCTCAAGAAGCTCCTGCCTCTCTGGCATGGATGGGGGTTTGCCACATGTCCCAAATGGCCCAGCATTCCCAGAAGGAGATGGCAGAGAGCACAAGTCCCAGGGTAGCCAGCAGCCTGGGGATCAGTGAAGGTTAAGGCCTCTCCTCAGTCTAAAGATCACCAAGACTTCAATCCTTGCTGCCCAGATTGCAAAACAGCCCTCTGTTCTGTCCTAGGCCTCTGTGCCCAAGTCAAGGGTATGGCTTCCACCTGGAGAGGTCAAGGTCAGATCCCAGAGCAGCAGTCACTCCCCACCCCAGTCCCCATGTGAAAAAAATCTTTCAAGCTTACAAAGCATTTTTGTGTACAATATCTCAAAACTGGTCTAAAACTGAGGGCTCCTTACCCTATGACCCTGCAATTGCACTACTGGGTATTTACCCCAAAGATGCAGATGCAGTACAAAGAAGGGCCACATGTACCCCAATGTTCATAGCAGCAATGGCCACAATCGCCAAACTGTGGAAAGAGCTGAGATGCCCTTCAACTGATGAATGGATAAAGAAGATACGGTCCATATATACAATGGAATATTATGCCTCCATCAGAAAGGATGAATATCCAACTTTTATGTCAACATGGATGGGACTGGAAGAGATTATGCTAAGTGAAATAAGCAGAGAGAGTCAGTTATCATATGGTTTCACTTACATGTGGAGCATAAGGAAAAACATGGCGGACATTGTGAGAAGGAAAGGAAGGGTGAATTGGGGGAAATCAGAGGTGGAGATGAACCGTGAGAGACTGTGGACTCTGAGCAACAAATTCAAGGTTTTGGAGGGGTGGGGAGGAGGATGGAGGGTTGGGCGAGCCTGGTGGTGGGTATTGAGGAGGGCATGTATTGCATGGAACACTGGGTGTGGTACATGAACAATAAATCTTGGAACACTGAAAAAAAAAATTAAAAACTAAAAAATAAAATAAATAAAACTGAGGGCTCGTATCCCCTGCAAGCTTACTTCCACTCCTGTGTTCTCAGAGACACCAGTATTGAGCTAGAAAAACAACTCAGCATCTTCACTTCATCTCTAGATCATTCTCATATTCAAATGATGAACAAAGGCAGCTGACTCTACTTGAGAAATGTCTCCCCAGTATTCCTTCCTCTCCATCCCTGGAGCACCTGCCCTAAGCCGGGCCTTACTGCCTCTCTCATGGCCTTCGTACCGCAGCAGCCTTCCTTTGCCTGCCAACCCACCCCACCTGTTGGTCTGATCCTCCCGCACAGTTACCCTGATCAGGTCAGTTCTCTGCTCCGACTGTTGAATCCCCATTTCCCTTGAGATACATCCAAACTCTTTATCAGGAAACACAAGGCCCCACAGAGGCCAGCTTCATCTCCTCCTTACCGCTTCTGCCTTCCACGTTTTTCTCAGGCACCTATAAGTTGCTTAAAACCTCATCATGCCATTTATTCGCAACTCACTTCCTTTTTTTTTTTTTTTTCCCTTTCCTTGGGGCACACCTCCCCTCCCTCACCGACTCCCACTCCTGCCTAACTCCTACTCATTCTTTGCGGCACAGCACAAGGATCATCCCCTTGAGGAAGCCTTGCCAGGCCTTCCTCACCCCACCCCAGCCACCTGGCGAGGGTAGGTGCCTTTTCCACACCACCTTCTAGAACCCAGGTAAGTCATCTGCCCACAGCCCTTTCTGGCTACATTGTACACCCAGAGTGACAGCCCGAATGTGCCGTTCTTCCCATCTGACTGAGCTCCTCGAGGGCCAGAGCTCTGTTCTACTCTGTTCTACACCACCAGCGGCTAGTCACAGCCCTGGCAGAAAGTAAAAACTGAGTAGGTGTTGAATGAATGAATGAATCTTTAGTGGACTTGACATAACTTATGAGTGGAAATGAGGAGTCTAGGGTAATTCTAAGTTTGAGTGGCAAGACAGTGATGATTTCTATAAGCATAGGAAATAGAGGATGAGCGAAGGTTTAGGGAGCAGATGGCCACCTGCATCAGGTAGAGACTTCACCAGGCAGTGGGGCCTATGTATATTTCTGGAGTTCAGGAAAGCACTCGTCTGGTGAGAGATATCATTTGGGAATCACTGCAATGGGAAAATCCCCAGACGGGGGTCCAGAGCAGAACAAATAGTGGAGGAAACCCTGAGCAACACTGGCATTAAAAGATGGGCAGAGAAAGACAACCCCATGCAAATGGCAGAAGGGGAGTGACCAGGGAGGTAGGAGCTGCTCCCTCAGAGTGATGTCAACCAAACCAAGGGAGGAGTGCCTTTCCAGAAGAGTGACATGGTATCCCAAAGCAGCAGTCATGACCACACTTCTTCAGCAATGGGCAAGGCCCTTTACAAGCTAGCCTTTGCCTAGATTTCCCTCCTCATCCCCTCACACCATAGATCCCAGCTTGCCTGTATGGTTTAGAATTCCCTGACTTTGCTCTGCCATTTCACCCTCCCATACCTTTGCTCAGTCATTCCCTCTGCCTATGAGGTCCACCTCCACCAACTATGAAATCATCAATCAAATGCTATCTTGAACTTTTCCTCCTGTAAAGTCTTCTTAGCCTGTGCCCTGCCAACAGAGTGAGTTGATCACTTCCTCTTGTAGGCCTGCACTCTTCTGTCAACCTGGCTCTCATAGATCACCTGTAACACCATTTTTGTTTCCATGCTTGAGTTGACTCAAGCATGGGCTGTCGTATTTATTTCTATAATGCCAAGACCAGACACATAATCTAGCATAAAGTCAGAAGCCCATATATTTTTTGAATGAGAAAGAATGAAGGACTATGCATATCAACATCACTCAAAGAACAATGCAATAGAACTGCAAAAATCAAAATCTGGTTAATTAAAGGTTCTCCTTTGTTGGGATTTGGCTAACTGAGGTTTTCTTGGAAATGCTCCGGTTAAACAGTACATAGGATGCTTTAAGTGAGTTCTGCCCTGGCCTACATGAGCTCCTGAACATAGCTGCAAATGAACTAATCTGGGTGGGAGGGAGCACTTTTGTGGGGTTATAGAGAAACATCCGTTTGTGTTGAGGCTGCCAAACTGCCTTTCCCTTGCCCCCAGTGCACCGAGGTGTCTCATAAATGTTAAATAATCATAATGACCATGCTCAAGTGGTGTCAATGGTCATAAAATCTAGCTTTTATGGATGATTCCCTAGTCTCCTGGTGGGTGGTTAGAAATTCAGCAGGCCTGATGGCCAGAGGTCTCCATACAGGCTGCATCTGAGAGACCTATAAGCTTGGGTGGCAGAAAGGGGATCCAATCACAAGCTGGGACGCCCAACCATTGATTGATTGAGAAAGGCCACCCACACTGAGCCTTCTGGAATCCATTGGTGAGTCATGGGCCAAAGGATTATGTCTTCAATATGGGCCATTGGACCTGATACCGAGGCATTTCCTGCTTACAGCTAAGGGGAGCTATCCTTAATGAGGGTGATGACCTATAGGTCTAAGAAATAACCAGATGAGAGGAAAACCCTAGTCTCATTTACCCCTCATGGGGCACGACTTCCTTAGCTTTTTCTGATTGTATATTCTCCAGCAGACCTCAGTTTACATTCGTTCATTCATGACATGAGTATTTATCTGTCGTATTCATTCTTTCCATGGACATTAACTAAGTACCTCGGCTAGATGTTAGAAGTACAGAGATAAATAAGACATGGTTTCCACCCTTGTTGGGTCAACTGTAAGGAGATAAGTAAGACGCCAATTTTCACATAATGTGTTCACTATATATAGCCATTGAGGTATGTACAAAGGGAAGAATAGCGACCAGAGAGGTGATGTTTGTAAAGGATGAACAGAGTACCACCAGGCAGGTAAAAAGGGAGGAAGAAGGGATACCAGGTATCCAGGGGGGTGAAGGAGGCATTTGAAACAATTAAATACATAGAGTGAGAGCAGTACCAAAATAGGGGTGATGACCAGGACCTCCATTTCCATAATTCCAGAGGCTACAACTCAAATCAGCATCTACAATCATGCGGTATACAATCAGCTCTCCATGCCCCTAGTCAGGAGACCTGGGTTCAATTCTGCTTCTAACTATCTGTATGATGCTCTTGGACAGTGTTCTTCCCATTTCTCAGTCTCTTCAAGTGCAGAATAAAGAAGCTGGACTGGATAGCTTCCAAGTATCCTCCTCCCTCTAGAGTCGTCTATGAATCTATGAGTCCAAGCAGAGCTGAAATGGCGTGGGGGTTAAAGCTTGTCCTTTGGGACTGAATTGGGTATTGCCTTGGAAATGAGACTGTTCTTCACCCAAGTCTTGATTTGTACATAGGCTGATTAAACATGGATGTGTAGACTATTAGCACTAAAGGGAAATTAAGGATCACTTAAACCAAGTGGTTCCTTTGAGAACAATGAGACTAAGGACCAGAGACAGCAAATGATTCACCCAGAGGTATATAGCAAGTTGGATCAGGACCAAGACTGAGGTTAGGACAGAAGTGCTCTTTGCATCAAGCCAAGTAATTACCAAGTTTGACCCTGATTCCCTCCAAAACTCTGTAATGGCAGACCAGCCAGCTGACCAAAACTATAGCTCTAGGATCATAGCACATCTCCACCTGGTATTTCTTTGAAATATAGGACTTCTAAACACTTTTCCTCAGAAGTGAATTTAATCTATGTATATATTCAAGTTACTTTAGACATGGCCAAAATATTTTAAAAACCATCCATTCTGACACCCAAACAAGAACCCAAGTGTGATCCAAGCTCCTCCCTCTCCCTCCTATTGTCTTCTGCCAGATCCAAAACACATCCCTCTCCTGTGCCACCGCAGACCTGTTCCAGAGCCACACCCTCACCTCCCTGGGCTATTGCATTAACGGGCTAACTGGTCTCCCGCCCTGCCATGCATCTTCCTCCTTGCAGCCACCATGACAGTGGGGACACTCCCTGCTCTGGGCAAGCCAGGGACACTCCCACACCTGCCAGATAAAACCCAAACTCTGCAGCATGGCATACCACATCTTTTGTGATTCTGCCCCTCCCCTGCCTTCAAACTCCACAAGGCACAAGGCACACGAGGATTACTTATATAGGTCTATAGATATTCCTTGCTCTCTTGGGTCTCCGAACCTTTCCTCGGACTGTTTTCTATGCCCAGAAGGCTTCCCCCTCCTCAAATCCATCTGCCTTGTACATCCCTCCTGTACTAGTCTGCTCCGGGTCCCAAATACCACAGACTGAGTGGTACAAAAAACAGACTCATTTCCTCACAGTTCTGAAGGCTAAAATCCACGATTAAGATGTAGGCAAATTCAATTTCTGATGAGAACCCTCTTCCTGCTTAGAGACAGCCACCTTTTCTAGTGACTTTACATGGCCTTTCCTCTGTGTGTGCATGGGAAGGGAGCTCCCCAGGATCTCTGCCTCTTCTTACAAGGACACCAATCCTACTGGACTAGGACCCTACCCTAATGAACCTCATTTAACCTAATTACCTCCCTAAAGTTCATGCCTACAAATACAGTCACATTTAGGGTTAGGACTTCAATGTATGAACTTAGGGAAGGAGGACAAAACTCAGTCCATGGCACCTCCATGACAGCTCTTATCTCTATGAATTAGGATGATTTATTTTCATATCTGTCTCCTCTGGAGGTCTTAGGGAAACTCAGAATGGTCTCTGAATCCTTACATCAGTGAGGACCGGTCCAGGTTTTGTGAGCCCAAGGCCTGAGGCTTATAAGATGTGGTGGGCCCTCAGTAAGAAAAGGGTGAATAATTAGGTATGAATGAATTTAAAAAGGGCCTGTGCAAGTGAGGGACCCTGGAGTTAAGCTTTACAGCTTCACAGTGTATCTGCCTCTGGGCTCATAATACAAAGCCTCACCGGATACTAGAAAGACCACAGGTTGGGCTGCATTACAACTTCTCCTTTCTTTTTGGGCAGATAAGTTCATTATCTGCACCTCGGTATTTCTGCGTATCTAAAATGGGCTTGCAATACCTGCAGTGTGAGGTCTTTTTGAAAATGCAATTAGATAATCTGAAAGGATATTATATATTTGTTTATGTGCTTACTGTCTGTCTTCTCAACTACAAGGTGTGCTCTGTGACGAAGGAGACTTGCCCTGGTCACTGCTGAATCCCAGCATTCCGTGATGGTCCCCTGAAATGGCTAGATGCTCGACAACACTGTTGACAGAAAGAATGTAGTATTCAGTAGTCCCTGAAAGACTGGTGCCTGGTACCCATCGGCAAGTAAGTTTTCCCCATTGAAACTATTGCTATTATTAGTGAATCTTAGTTAAATGAATAAGGAAGAGACAGGACATACCAATGCTTGGAAGACAAAAATTACTGTATGCTAGACTCTGGAGAGCATTATAATTTAAAATTTCTTACTGCCCTAAAATGTTCTTAAAGCTAGAATAATAAAATATCTGGAAGGAAGAACAGAAAAAAAGGGCAGGGGGAAAGGAGGGGGAAAGAGAAAGTGAGGATGCCGGGGGAGGGGTGGGGAGAAGGAAGGGGGGAGGGGGAGGGGGGCGGGGGGAGAGGGGGAGAGGGGGAGAGGGGGAGAGGGGGAGAGGGGGAGAGAGGGAGAGAGGGAGAGAGGGAGAGGGAGAGGGAGAGAGAGAGAGAGAGAGAAAGAGAGGCAGGCAAAACAACACAGAAACCCCTCTAGGCAGTGGGTAGAATCAAAATAGGAAAGCCCCAGAAATTTGACATGGTTTCTCTGGAGACTAAGAGCATATTTATTCGTTGTGCAGCAGCTACCTCCATATGCTCCACAGAGTAGAGGGTGCTGGTAGGTGCTCTCCAGTGGGCTGAAGAAGCGGGGTCAGGAGCAGCCTCAGCAGACAACCTCGAACTGTGCCAAGCCCCAGTCTCTTGCAGCTTGGAGCTGAAAAGCCAATCCAACTTAGCTCTGAACTCTTCACCCCAATCGATTAAGAGAAATCCCATCAAAAACCCCAAATAAGTCTGCTTGGCCTGACCTTGATGATTCAAGCTAAAGAGACATCACTGCTCCTGGAAGAATCTGTCCTTTTTAAATGGCTCACACTGATGATGGAGGAATTCAGAGAGAGGCAGACTGAATCCCAGCACTCAAGAGTTGAAAGGGATTTAGCACTCACAGAGCACACGTCCCGTCAGCATCACAGAGCCTCATTAGTGTTGCTGGGAGAAATTTCCTAAAGTGATCTGGCTTCCTACACAGACCATTTAATTCCCACACTTGACCGTGTCAGTAACTGTGACTCATGGTTCAAGAATAAGAGTGTGGCCTCGGCTTCACAGACCTTGTTTCATTTCTCACTCCGCTTCCTAGGCACCGTGTGAACTTAACCAAGTGACTTTACCTTTCTTGACTTCCATTTTCATTTCAGCCTCCGCAGGACGGATGATGGTCTTTATCGTACATTCCTGTTGTCAAGATGAAGTAAGATAGCATTTACTTAGAAGCAGGTACTTTTAGTGCTGAATCAAGGGTGATTTCCTACCTTCTCTCTTCTTCCCCCTTCCCTCCACTGCTTTCCAGCTTTGTTCCCAACGGGTACTATGAAGGACACAAGGTAGAACACAGGGTCCTGCTCAGAGGAAGCTCACCCCCAGTCGAGCTTCAGTTCCCGTGTCTATAAAACGTGAAGGTGGGAAGACATGGCCTCTCCAGAACCATGCTGCCTGACCAACTTCTGGGACACCACATGACTGTGTATCCAGGCTGTGGGCCAAGCAGCAGGGATATACAGAAGTCCCCTCCCTGTCCTCTAGGAGCTCACAGAAGACTCTAGCTGAAAACGAGGAAGAGAAAAAACCCACAGTAAGCATGAAATTATAGCAACACTGTAAAGAGTTCAGAAGTCATGGAGAAGGGGGGAAAGCTACATCGGGGCCAGTGATGAGATGGTCAAGGGGGAAACCCAAGAAGAACTACAGTTCTCCTTGTCTGATTAAAAAATAAGAAATAAGGGAAAAAATGGTAAAAGGAAGTAGAAGTTCACCAGTCAGGGCAAACTATTTCTGGGCATCACATATTCTGAAGAGAATCTGGTGCCTACCAACTCCTGCATATATTTAGTCCTCTGGATTCTGTGATTATTAAGGCTGGTAGGAAGGAGTATAAAATCAAAGGAGACTGAAAAAAAGAAAGAAAATGAAAGAGAAGGAGGAAAGAGGAAGGAAGAAAGTAAGGAAACTACCTTTGGTTTCACTTCTATGTCCTAAATCCCATAACAGATCCCTTCACTTATTCGCTCCATGAATGGAAGAAAAGAGGAAGGCAGGGAAGGAAGAAGGAAGGGTGGAAGAAAAGAGACCTGTAAGGTGGATAATATCTTCTTTGTAAACATGAGGATGTCAAAGCCATATGAAATGCCTTGCCTAAAGCCACACAGCAATAAGAAGCAGAAGCGGGATTGAAAGCCAACTATACCTGACTCCAAGGCTCATGCTCCTTTCAGGGTACCCTGATGCCTGGGGCATAGTCTACTATATCCTTCAAATGATGGCATAAATGGAAAGGGATAGTCTGAAGGGCCAGGACATCACGGACTTAGCAATATAAAGAACAGAGACAAGAGCCCTTCTACGTGCCCAAGGAATCCTGCCACTCCTGCGACTGACTTCTCCCTTTGTTACTGAGTTGACCCTGGGCAAACTGCCTAACCACCGTACACCCCCAGTGGCCTTATCTGTAATCATCTGATGAAGGAGACTAGATTAGCTAAACTCTTGAGCTCTGTTAGAGCTTGAAGTCCTTAGAGTCTACTCACATCACAGAATTTCATAGCCAGAAAGGACTGTAGAAATTAGTCTTTCTCAAGCTTGGCTAGATCCTACGGCAGCAATCTCCATTTGGCCCCTTTATCTGTTCTCTTTTGTTTTGCCTAGTGAAAGAATTTTTAGTTGGTCACAAGGATGCCCAGCTAAAGAGATTTCTTGGCCTCCCTTTAACATAGAGTTGCATGCATGGCCAAATTATGGGCAGGGGGATGTGAAAAGAAGTGATGTGTGCAAATTCTGTCCTTAAAAGGAAATGGCAGCCTCCTGCCTTTCCTCCTATCCTCCTTCCTGCTGGATGGAATATCGACTTGATGGCAGAAACTAGGGCCGCCATCTTGGATCACAAGATGGAAGGCGTGTGTTGAGGACTACAGAGCAACATGATGGAAAAAGCTGAGATCCTGATGCTTGAGAAGCCATCATTCTAGCCATCTATTCCAGATAGGGGCGCCTATCTGGACTTTATACATGAGAAATAAATCCCTACTTGTTTATGCCACTACCTTCTAACAGATACATCCCTTTTAAAGAAAAAAAAACTCACGGATTCCCCAGTTTGGGAAACGCACTGCATAGAAAGTGAAACCAGGAACATGTTAGATGTTTTCAGGGTGCTGCAATAGTCATTCATATAAACGTCAAGGGGGCCACTGAAATCTCATGTCTGTCAATGGAAAAAAGGGTTGAGGGAGGGTCACCTAGATAAGCCGGATGATGTTTATATTGAATGGGGAAAGAATTGGATAATTATTTAATGCATATGTGAAATTATAAAAATGATCACAAGACTTTTTAATTGCCCTCACCCATACCTTAAGCCCAGGGACCAGAAGAGCCAATTTAGAGGGGAAATGTTCAATCCAACTGTTTTAAACTAAATTCCACTATGACTCCAGGGCAAATATATAGTAGAGCCAGAAGTCCTGAGAGAGTGAGTAAGGACAAGGTGCGGTTGAAATCAGGAGAACTCTAGGCCCCAAACCTGCCTCAACCACAGCACCACCGTTTTCATCTGGATTATATACCGGGGGTCCACAGAAGAGTTCAAAGAGCTCAAAGAGTTCAAAGAAATGTTCTTCACATTTCAATAAGTGAAACCTTCTCGTTAATAGAGGAAGGAACTAGTATCCAGAAAGAGGAAGTGACTTGCCCACAACCACACAGTGAGGAAGCAGCAAGTTCCCAGGCCTAAAAATCAGCCTCATTCACCTGAATCAGAGCTACTGAGCAGACCACACAGTTTATAACCTGGAGACTACCTGACAAGACCCTTGGAGTCCCTCATCCCACCCTTACCCCAGAAATGGAGCTCCCCTTTCATTCATAATTTTTAAGTGACTCTCTCAACTCCACAGCCAGAAGAGAAAGAGCCTTTGACCACAGCAGGTGGTCACAGCCTGAGGATGAGCCGGTGAATTCCCATATAGGCCCCAGAAAGTCATGGGTCACCTAGCCTGGTCAGCTGACCCAGAGGGAGAGGATTTCTTTCCAGATCAGGATGGGCAATGACAGCAGATGGAGGGAAGGTGTCATAGTTCCGTAGTATTGTGATCACAACCAAAGGTCACTTCAGCCCCAAGGTACAATCAGGTAGGTGCCTGGTGTCAGGAATAGGCCCCCAAATGCCTCGGCACTGGTGTTGGCCACACAGATGAAAATTAAAATATTTATTCATAGGAATGATCCAGAAGTTCTCAGTTCTCAAAGGGCTCTACACACATTATCTCATTAAATACAGTGCAGCAAGAGGGAAGGTCCCTTATGATTCGGGAATAGACACCAGAGGCCCATCACCTCACTAGAATGTAAATTCATTCCTCCAGGGCAGGGGATTACGTAGACTTTGTTCACTACTATTTCTACTTCCCTCGTGCATGCTTACAACACTAAACTGAAAGTGATGCCTACTTACTATTTACTTCATGAGTGAATAAATTCCTCTGCCAATCATTCCAACTTAGTCTCAATTCCCCCAGGGTGCCACTCACACTCCCTTCTAGTCACATTAAACACCTGCAGGTTCCCAAGTGAAGGAAGCGCTTTCCCAAACCTGCAGCTTTTATACATGCTCCTTCCTCAGCCTAAAATGGACTCTTCCACCTTTGCCTTCTACTGGACCTTTACACCTCAGTCTTGACATTCAGGGATCTGGTGGTCAGATCTGCAAGCTGTTCACCAGGCAGGAGTGACCAGCCCAGGGGGCGACTGGAAGCACAAATATCTGCTTGGGCTCTGCTGGCCAAGCTGTGCATTCTGGTATGGGGCTGCATTTGCCCAGAAAAAAAGGTGGGGAGCACCTTTTTCAAATTTTCATGAAGGTTCCATAAGGGTTGTTGTGGCCCCGTGGACATCAGTTCCTCCAGGGGGCCTTTGCCCATACCCCAGAGTAGTTGAAGATCCACCCACAATGTCTGATCTTGTCTCTTCTCCCCTCGAGGCTGTGAGTTCTTCCACTGTGGGTCTGTCTTGTTAGAAGCTGTTTCATCCATCAGGACCCTGCCAGGCCCACAGCGGAGGTTCAAGAAATGTTTATTGAATGACTGAATGAATAATGACTGAGCTCTAGAGAAGTAACTGCCTTTTGCAGGGTCATACACCCAGTGATTGGCAGCGCTGGCTCAAGCCCCCCAGATCTCCTGGAATAGAGTCCAGAGCTGCCTTCCACAGTAGAAGCCCTCCTTCTAAATAACCCTTCTAGAAGCCAAGTCTTCAGAGACACCTAAGTTAGCAGTGAAGACAAGCCAGAGGAGCTAAATTAATTTTGAGAAGTCTCATGCATCTTATTCACTAGGTCAGTGAGGGTTACTCATGAAAAGAAATACTTGGGAGGGGGGCTCATTTTTCTACCCCCAATTCATAATTCTATTCATCACTCTTCACCCAGATTTAAGAGGTGCTAACTGAGTTCCAGCAGGCCCCATGCCTCCAGTGTAGGCTGTCCTGACCGGGCTTTGCCCCCTTGATTCTTAACCTGCAAACCTAAACCAAAGTTGCTTTACCAACTGGCTTCTCTCAAGGATCCCAGAGCTAAAAACATCTCACACTTTGGTTTTTTGGGAATAATGTGATCCCTGAGGACATGCCGCACAGGAGAAAATGAGGAGGAATGCAGAAAAGCACCACAGTGGCAGCCAGGAGACCCAGGTCCCTGCCCTGTTTGAGCAGGAAATTCCTCATGGGAAAAGTGATATTTGACCATACAACTGGGCCAGGACTAGAGCTATTTTGCCTGCAGAGGCCAATATCCCCAAGGCACTGTCAGAAAGATGTGACTCAAGAGAGCTATGATTGCCTCTCCTAGCTAAGGTGGGGTTGTGCTAGATGGGGCAGAGAGAAACCAGGCCTGGTCTCCACTGTGGGCTGTCCACCACCTTCTCACTCTATGACCTTGGGCAAATCACCAAACACCTCTGAGCCTCAGGTCCTCATCTGAATAAGGGGATGATATACATTTCTACTTTTGAAAGGTTTGCACTTGTTTGTTTCCTCGAAACCTTCTTTCCTTATCTACTTTACTTATCTTTATAGATAACAGAGGAGTAAAGAGCTTGGGCTCCAGGCTGAGATTTGCAGTGTGATTTCGGGTAAGTTATTTCTATTTCAATTTTCTCCTTCTTAAAATACTTGTAAAAATATTGTATTTTGCCCAAATACGTCATGGAGTTGTTACAGGAACTAAAAGAGATTAAAGTACATAATAAAGTACTTATTTAGTAAATACTAAACAAATGTGAACTATTCGTACAGGATTAGTCTGACCATTAAATTATTAAGAAAGCCAGACCACATCAAGGGCAGAGGACCTGCATTCCAGGCCCGTTTGGAGATCTTAAATAATTCCTTATCCTCTCTGGGCCTCCATTTATTTCCTCAGTGAAATGAAAGGATGGGGGATCCCTAAGGGTCTTCTAGTCATTCCATTCTGAGGATCCCGGTATCTGACCCTTGGAACCTGATCCCTGGGCCTGATGCATCCGTCTCTGCCGTGAACTCCCTACATATCCTCATTGGCCAGGGTACGTTTAATTTCATCTGGGGATGCTTCGCCGAATCACACAGAAACAGGCAAACACACAAAAATGACCGCTGGCATCTTCCCTTGCCTTTTGCATTCATCAGATACAGCACTTACTACTTCACTAATCCTTAGTTTCTCTCCTCTCCCCACCCGGCAAAGCCGGTACCCATCGAGGGCATGGCGCAGCTGCAGTATTATAAAACGCCTAGGCTATCAAGGCAGATGGGGCTAACCTGAATTCTGTCCCTACCACCTGGATGATGTTCGCTACGTCACTTGAGCCCTTATCTAAAAAGAGGCAAACTAATATCTACATCATAGGGTTGTGAGGATTCCATGTGGGGACGGCCAAGCGCTGGGGCACGACAGTTACTAGAAAACGCTGGAAGTTGCCTTGTCTCCGGAAACGTCCCCCAGGTGTGGCAAAGACAGCATGCCATGCTCTGAGCTGCTTGGAAATCCAAAGCCTCTCGCCGCCCCGCGGTCCCCACGGATAAGCCGCCGCCACAGAGTTAACGTTCAACCACTCTTCGGTCCCAGGTCCTCTCAAAACCAGGCCGGGCCGCTTCCATTGGGCCCGTGCCGGCCCCGCCCTCCCCCGTCCCCCCGAGTCCATGGCGAAAGGAGAAGAACACCAAACAAAACCCTTCAGTTGTGATCAGATCGCCCCAAACACGCTCCTAAACAAGCGCACCTCCGCTGCACGCAGCATGCTACACTCGCAGCCTAAACCGAGGGAGTGGGGATGAAAAGCAGGGAATTGGGGCCCAGCCGGCCCCCAAGGCCCGAACCCTAGCCCCCAGGCGACACCGAGGGCTCTGGGGCCCAAGCACCCAGGGCTCTGGGGCCCAAGCTCATCTGGAAGGAGCGCGGTGAGCATACCGCCGGGTCCCCAGGCCCCGCCCCCGCACGCGGGCTTCCAATCAGCGCCTCCTTCCGCCTCCCGCCACCAGCGTGCAGGACCGGAGGAGGGGGGAGCCGCAAGCGCGCGGGAAAATTGGCAGAAGCGAAACACAAGGTTGGGGCCTCGCGCGCAGTAGAAGTAACGCTGGGAGAGACGCCACTCACCTCCTCCCGAAAGTCAGAAGATACTCCACACGGAAAACAACGCAGAGACTATTACAGAAAGGAAAAGGTGAATTGGAGAGTTACAGAGTGCTCTTGGAGAGAGAAAAAAATAAAATGTATATATATACACCCATATATATATAAATCCCTACTCCAAAAAATAATAAAAATAAATTTTAAAAATTAAGAAAATAAAAATCCCTACTCCACCTCAGAGATTCAGTGATCCACTGCTCCCATCACTCCGCCCTGTGCCGCCCCATCCCTCCTTCCGCGGCTCCAAGGCCAGGCTCCATCACCTTTACTGGGCCTCAGCCCCGGTCGCACCACCCTGCGCCCAAGCTGGTTAAAGCCCACCTCCCGTCTGCCCTCACCTGCGCCGGCCTCGGGAACTCGGCCCGGGCCACACCACCTTGCTGGCTGGTCTCAATAAATTACTGTCACCAACTCCAAGTCTAATCCGTTTCCCGAGTGGATCCTTCCTCGTTAATGTAAACGACCACTGACAGCTCTCTTACCAGCCCCAACACCCCCTCCCTCACCCTCACTTAGCGCGCCTAAGCCTGCCCCTATTTTACTGCGGAGGTAGACGCAATGCGGCCTGACGGACCACGTGCCACCGAGGGCCGGCCCCCGGCATCTACATCCGCGCCGGGTCTTCTGCCAGCCCTCGTGCTAGGGTAGCCGCAGGTGACCCTCCGCCTTTTCCTAGGCCTCGCCTCCGCTGGCGCTCCGTGTGCCCGCTCTTCTCGCCCGCACTGTCACTTGCCCCTCGTCCCTCAATCATTTCCCCTTGGCACACAAGTTTTCTCCAATCTTTAGAAACAAAAGCAAACCGAAGCCAAACCAGAAACAAAATCTCTTCTGGTTCCCTATCTTCCTCCAGCTTCCTACCCCTTTTTCTACACCTTTTAAAGAGCAACTCATCAAGAACAGTCTATGCCAGTGGTGGTCAAGCTTATTTGGTTCACCTTCCCCGAAAGAAAATGCAAAAATTATGTACTCTAAAGCACATTTTTAAGTTAGGATCTAAAATTATTCATTTTATGCTTATGAGCTCATCCATCCCTGAATCCCTCTCATGTATATACATTTGCCTATGTCATGCATGGCATTTAGTTTACATGAATGGCCACCAGAAATTTCCCAGCACTCTCTCAATACCATATGCTTTTAATTATTTTAATTAAGAGAATTCTGTAAATGCACAATAGAATCTAATTTTTATGCAGTTATATGAACTTTACCATAAATAAATTTGCAAGTCTGAAAAAAAATTGTTCATTTTAAGTTTAAATAGTTGCAAACTTGGTGATTTATGGCAATTTGTAAATATTGAAATTATAAAAGTATTTATTCTTTTAGGTGTATCCAGCTGAATTTACATATACCATTCTGATGCTTACATTTACCTAAAAAATAGATGAAAGAGCTAAAGAATGAGATATTTTATATACTTCCTTTTATTCCTTGAACTCATATTTTTTCCATTTACTTCCACTCCAGGAGCTTAGTCTAGTGCAGATTATTTGATTGAAAGTCGTTTATTCATCATCATACCATATATCTAACAAAAATGTGGATATAAATAGAAATGTAAAATATTCTGTTTCCTGTATGCATGTGGTTCTAAGTATTAAAAAATTCCATCTGAATTATGATAATCAATAGTACACAACTGATCGAAACAACAAATACATTATGGATTTTTAAAAAAATTCTTAAACACATAAAGTAAAATTTTATTGGAAATAAATCTCATAATGAGATATATGAGGATTTTCTTTATTTGGCTCATGCATCCATTGGTATATATTTATTGCTAGAATGGAACAAGGTTAAGCATCAATTCTGTTCCTATTTTTTATATTTACAGATGTCAGCACTGAGAAACCTTATTCTCAAAAATAAGTTCATGGGGAAAGAGTTTGTTACAGGAATGTGACTCAATTCTTTGAATTCCTTCTAAGGCATATTCCAAAAACCACATAATGAACTACCATCAAAAATTATTTTCAAAAGTGTATCACTGGATGACAAATCAGGGGCTCAGTTTAGGGCAGTGTGAGGTGCATATTAGACATTTAGCCAGAGATGTCAAAGAAATGCATTTCCTGTCTGCTGTGGTGAAAACAGTGGAACTCCAGGCACCATCAGGATGTGAGAGGTGGCTGCAGAGGCTGACCCTGACCTTGACCCTGACCTTAATCCTGACCCTGATCCTGACTGCCAGTGAAATGGGAACAGCACCGAACTGGAATCAAATGATTTGGATTCTAGGGGCGCCTGGGTGGCTCAGTCAATTGAGCGTCTGCCTTCGGCTCAGGTCATGATCTCAGTCCTGGGATGGAGTCCTGTGTCAGGTTCTCTGCTCATCAGGGAGTCTGCTTCTCCCTCTCCCTCTGCCTGCCGCTCCCCCTGTGCTTTCTCTCTCTCTCTTTCTCTCTGTCAAATAAATAAATAAAATCTTAAAAAAAAAAAAAACTTGGATTCTAATCACAGGACCTTGTCTCTGCTGGCAGTGTGAGCTTGCCCAAGCTATACAACCTCTTGGCTTCCCTTTCCCCCTTCATGGGGGTTCACAAAATCTGGAGGCAGAAGGAACTGTCACTGGGAACACAGACATTTTGAATTCTTTAACTTCTCAGGAGAACGGAGTAACACAGATCCAGGTACGGCTGAATCACCAGGCACACACTCTGAATTTCATTTTTTTTTTTAACTTTTAAATGCAGTTAAGTTAGACATAATATGAGGTTTATCATCTTAACCCTTTTTAACTGTACAGTTCAGTAGTGTTAAGTATATTCACATTGTTGTACCACCAACTGCCAGAACTTTTTCCTCTTGCAAAACTGAAATTCTATACCCATTAACAATTTTGTTCTTTCCTCTCCCAGCCCGACAACCACCATTCTACTTTTTTCTATTACTTTGACTATTTTATATACCTCATATAAGTGAGATCATACTTCATTAGTCCTTTTGTGGCTGTTTTATTTCACTTAGCATAATGTCCTCAAGGTTCATCCATTTGTAGCCTGTGTCAGAATGTACTTCCTTGGTAAGGCTGAATAATATTCCACTGTAGGTATATACCAACTCCGAATTTTGTTTCACACTGAGATAGAATTTTTTTCTTGATATTTCTAGAATCTGTCCCTGCTTCTATATATCTCTTCTGGATATGCCTTGGCAAAAAATCTTATCCTTCTCTCCTGGATTAGTATAATAGACGACCAATTGTCTCATTTTTTTCCCTTTCTCTCCTACTTAAACCTCTATTCTGTATGATGTCCATAAGAGTGATAATTTAAAAAATATTTTTAAATTGTAAAAGCTACACATTCATTCTAAAGATATGGAAAGTACAGAAAAATGAAAAATAGAACGGCAATCACCAATAATCCCACTACGCAGAGATAAATCCATTTTATTTATTTACTTACTTATTGTTTCTTCCTCCCTCCTTCCTTCCCTCTTTTTTTTCTTTCTTTCTTCTCTCTCTCTCTCTCTCTTTCAAACCAAAACAAGAACCAATGTATTTAAGCTCTGAATTCTTCTTTTTGGGTTGACATTTTATTATGAACATCTCCTATACCTTTCAACGTTGTCGAATACATTTGAATGCTTTAAAATATTACATCGGTTTGATGTATTATAAGGTATTTAATCATTTCCAATTATTTAACATTTAGATTGTTTCTAATTTGATTTTTATACAGTCTTCATTATGCATTCTCACACAAACTTTTGTCTTTATCTACGATTATTTCCTTATGATAAATTCCTAGAAGTAAAATTATTAGATCAAATTATATAAATGTGCTCAAGGCTCTTGACACTTTTATCAGGTTGCCTCAGATTAACTTTTAAAAAATGCAAATCCAAACATTTTATTCTCTTTAATTATTTTTTTTAATTTTTTAAATTTATTTATTTATTTATTTGAGAGGTGAGTTCCAGCCCCATGTTAGGTGTAGAGATTGCTAATAAAATAAAATAAAATAAAATAAAATAAAATAAAATAAAATAAAATAAAATAGAATCTTCCATTCAGGTGTTTGCAGTGAGCCAGACCTTATGCTAAAAACTCATGTCATTTAATCATCAGCCTATTTCACATAGGTATGTTGTCTTCAACGTCCAACCGAAGAAATGGAGGCTCCATTAATGGGTGGCTTCTACTGTTAAGTGGCAAAATGGAGACTTAAACCCAAGTCTATCCGCTTCTAAGCCCACATTCCTTACCACCGTGTGTGATTTCCTTCCTCTCTGAACTTCTTGCCTTTAGATTCCCCTTCTCTGGGTTTCCATGGTGTCCTGGGCTTACGTCTGTCTTTCTGTTTGTCTACATATCAGTATCTCTCGCTAGACTGTAAATTCCTTGAGGGCAGGAACTATGTCGAAGTCACAGTGTAGGAGCTCAGTGAATATTCACTGAATGAATAAGGAACAAATCAACAAACACCGGCTGTACTCTTATGGTTTTCCTTAATTTCCTTTGCTGTCACTGATGATGACTTTATGAGCTTGTCTCCTTGGGGGATCACCACTCTTTTCTTCTGATGTCTTGATTCATGCTGGGGTCCTCCAACTGAGCAGAGGTGACATCATGGTCATAGAACTCCTGTGCCAATAAAGGTGGACCCCAGACAGCATCCCATGAATCAAGCAGAAAGAGAAAGAGAAAGATGTCGAGTGGCAGTGTTGGTAGAAAGTTTCTGTTTGTCCACACATGCCAGAGTAATGAGAGGAAAATAGAAGGCAGAGGCAGAATAGAAAGCAGAAATAGAAGGCAGAGGCTTAATGGGATGGAAAGAGGCCCTGTGTGGGGTAGGAACTGGCCTCAAAGGATTAAAAAGAACATGAAAAGTGAAAACATGGCACATAAGCTTCCGTTGGCATGAAAGAGATCAGGTCCACAGGAACCACTGTCCACCGAGGCTGTCCCATTGATGTCAAAACTCATTCCACTCCTCCTCCCAACACCCTAAATGCAAAAGCAATGTAGTGTTGGCTTAGATAGAATGGATTCCACACGCCCCCCATAACAGGCACCTTTCATAGGGAAAGTCTCTGACAGAGAGTGGCTTGGACCACATATTCCACAGTTTGGTCACCAAAGTGGCAATTATCCTTTATTTCCCCTCTCACTGTCACCGCAAACATCACAGCATCTCCACAAATGCTACCTAACGGTTTGTGTCTCCCACTGAGAAGAAGCAGAATGAACATGGATATACATATATTTGGATGCACACACACATACTTGTATGAGTATCCAGAGATACACAATTGTGTATTTGCAAATCCATATACACACTGGCACATATAATCACCCCCCACACACGCCCACATACAATTTCCACATAAATAAGCTAAAAGAGGGACTCTCTAGTCATCTATTCGATCAAAAATTATTTATGGAGTTCCTACTCGGTGCTAGCCACCATCCTCCACCCTAAGGAAAAAATGAAGGATAAGACATTGTCACTGCCCTCAAGTTCTCAGTCAATACATGAGATAGATAGACATATGGTCAGTTGAAGAACAAGAAGGCAGTTGGAAGGCCAGAGAAGCCATCCAACACAACCTCTGGGCTCAGAGTTTTTCCAGTGAGGGTAGAGGCAGATTGCAGATCCAATCCTTGAAGATGACTAGCTAAATATGCAGAAGGAAAGTAGTATGAGTTTAGGAGAATTGGAAGCAGTTCAGCATGGCTGGATTTTAAGGGACAAGGGGAAAAGTAAGTACATTGGGAGAAAAAAAAAAAGTAGGGGTAGAGAGATAGGCAAGTCCCAGATCAGGAAAGTTGTCCCATGCTGAAATTCCAAATCTAGCAACATGGCAGACTTCACTAGTATAGAACTATTTCCCCCAGAAAAACACATAGAAATACTGAATAAAATATACTACCTCTCTCCACTGAATAAAGTATAATAGTTCCATGCCCCCATTAATCCATGGACCAGATCAGTAGAAGTTCCCTAAATCTGAAATGAAAGAAAAGCATAAAACCAAGGTAATACCTTGAGGTTGAAGTTGATATTGGAGAGGTATGTAGAGGTCAAATCATGCAGTCCTGTGCCTCTAAGAAGTCTCAACTCTTTCCTGCAATCCTTCTTTAGAAATTTTAAAAAGAAAATAATATGATTAAATTTGCATGGCCTAAGGCCTATGAAATCCCTGGGACTCCCTCCTGGCAAGAACAAAGACAAAACTACTTCTAAAGACCCACGGCATATGGGACTTCTACAGAAAACACAAGTCCTGCTATAGATAAGCTCAGCATAAAAAATTATAAACAATACAAGCTCAACCTATTTGGTATCCAAAATGAAAGTTAAAATGCAAGGGGATTTTATTTGCTTATACTTACCAGATTGTTAAAATTTAATAGTCCAACAATACCAATTGTAAAGATGGAAATCAATTGGAAATCTCATGTGCTTCTAATAATAGTAAAAGTTTGATAAAACTACTTCTAAGAGTATTTTGGCAATGATGTCTGTTAAAGAAAGGATGTATATACTCTACTATGCAGTGATTCCACTTCTGTGTAGATTGGGGCTCAAACTCACTTACTTGGACAGGGAGAGAGACATAAGTGTGTGCATTGCTGCACTGTATACAAGAGTGAAAAACTACAAACAGCTTGAATGTCCTTCAACAACATAATGGATTAATAAGGAATGGTTTACCCATGCAGTGATGCTACAGGGTGGTTAAAATGAACATTCTAGATCTGGGTTCCTTCATATATAAATTGCAAAAACACAATGTTGAGTATTTAGAGCAGATTATAAAAATACATACTATTTTGATAATTTTTCCATATATATGTATTTAAAACTTATAAAACAGTTCTACACATTACTCATGAATGCATCCATATATGGGGCCAACTAAGATGGGATGTGAAAGGACTAGCATTCAGGATAATGGTTACCTTTGGGACAGACTGTGTGGAAGAAAGGGACTGAATTTAAATTGTATCATACTGTTTGTTTTTAAATTACAATAATATTTAATCTGGAACAGGGTAAAATGCAAATTTGTTATATCTGAGGAGTAGGCATATGGTTTCTATGTAACTGTATTATATTACATTTTTAAAATATATTGAAATTTTAAAATAAGAATCAATGCTATGCAAAGGATTGAATTCCTTGAGCAGAGAGTGACATGGTTAGTTTTATGCTTTGGAAAGCTCCCTCTGGCCCCTGTGTGGAGGAATTTTTATGAGAATGTAGGCGGAGACAGGGCTATTGCAAGAGACTAAGAAAGAGTTAATGAGGCCTGGCCCAAGCTCATGGTCAGGGAGTGAAAGGAAGGGAAGAGTTTAGGAAGTAAAATTGCCAATATACTGTCAGTGTTTTTCTTTACCCTTTGGTATTTTTTGTTTGTTTGTTTTTACACACTTTCTTTTTTCCCTTTAGAATTGAAGTATGACATAACAATAGGCAAATTCATAAATCATAAGTATACTGCTTAATAAATTTTCACAGTGACCACCACTCAGGGCAAGACCTCTCCCGGTCAATATACCCCCAAAGGTAATTACATATCTGACTCTGTCACCAAAGCTGAGTTTCATCAGTTTTGTTTTTTTAAAAACACTGAATTGAATTTATTAAAATAACAGAGGCATTTAATTATCACACACCATGAGAGTCTAGATCCAGGTGGCTTCAGAGCTGATCCATCCAGGGCATTGGGTCAATGGCTCTCTGAAGTTCTGGCTTTTTCCTTAGGCTGGCAAGGTGGCTGCCATCACTCTGAACCTCATACCCTCACCGGACAATACCAAAGGAAGGAAGCAGCAATAACCAGGTTAATGAGATGTCTCCTCAAGTGCCTTCCTGTTTTCTCAAATACACAGAACATGAGCAGCTGCAAGTAGGCTTGGAAAGCCAGTGCCCCACTTTTTTAGACTCCATGATGGAAGATAGGTTAAGAACATCCTTCTTAGGGTGGGTGCCATTATGATGGTCAAGCCATTTCCTTGGTTTCCAACCAGGCCAATTCAATGCTGGGAATCAAGTAGTACAAATATTTACTTTGGTTCAAGAGTCCTTTTCTGTCTAAGGTATAATCATTACTCTGGAATTTTCTGTTCTTGTTGAGCTCCTTGAAGTATTGTTTTTGTTAGGTTGGTTTTATTTTTTGTCGCTGCTTTCCAGTTTTGAAATATAATTGACCTATAGCACTGAGTAAGTTTAAGGTATACAGCATAATGATTTGACTTACATGTGTCGTGAAATAGTTATCACTAGTTAATATTTATCATCTCATAAAAATAGCAAAAAAAAAGAAAGAAAAATATTTTTTTTCCTTGTGATGAGAACTCTTAGGATTTTCTTTAACAGTTTTCAAATATACCATAGAGCAGTGTTAACTATAGCCATCATTGCATCCCAGATACTTATTTATCTTGTACCTGGAAGTCTGTACCTTCTACCACCTTCATCCAATTCTTTCTCATCCCACCTCCGGCCTCTGGTAACCACAAATCGGATCTCTTTTCTATGGTTTTGTTTTCTTGCTTGTTTTTTACATTTCGTATTGAAGTGAGATCATACAATATTTTTTCCCCTCTGATTTATTTAAAGCCCTCAGAGTGCATCCATGTTGTTACAAATGGCAGAATTTCCTCCTTTTCTATGGCTGGATATTATTCCGTTGTATGTATATTTGACAACTTCTTCATCCATTGATGACACTTAGATTGCTTCCTTGTCTTGGTTATTGTAAACGTAGCTGCAGTGACATGAGGGTGAAGATATCTCTTTGACATCATGTTTTTGCTTCCTTCAGATACCTTTTCAGACGTGGAATTGCTGGATCATATGATATTTCTATTTTTAATTTTTTGAGGAACCTCCATACTGTTTTCCATAGTGGTTGCACCAGTTTGCATTCCCACCAACAGTGTGTAAGACGGTTCCTCTTTGTCCACATCCTCCCCAATGTTTGTTATCTCTTGTCTTTTTGATGCCATTCTAACAAGTGAGAGGTGATATCTCACTGTGGTTTGGGGTTGCATTTCCCTGATGATGAGTGATGCTGAGCATCTTTTCATGTATCTGTTGGCCATTCATATATCTTCTTTGGAAAAATGTCTAGTCAGGTCCTTCGGTGATTTTTAAGTTGGGTTATTTGGTTTTTTACTATTGAGTTGTGTGAGTTCTTTATATATTCTGAATATTAACCCTTTATCAGATATAGGATTTGCAAATATTTTTTCCCATTCCATTGGTTGTTTTTTCATTTTGTTGATCATTTCTTTCACTGTGAGTTTTGCCTGTTTTGAACTTCATAAAAACGAACTCACAGTGTGTATTCTGCTGGGCCTGGTTTCATTCATTCTATAGTCTTTCTGTGAAATTCACTCATATAGCTGTGCATAATGGGAGTTTGTTCATTTTCGTTGTTAAATAGTGTTCCTCAAGTGACTATGTAATTATCCACTTGATTGTTGATAAGAATTTGAGTTGTCTCCAGTCCTAGATAGTGCATCTATAGGCATTCTTATACATGTCTTTTGGTGAGCATACATATATCCTTCTGTTGGGTACATATTTAGGAGGGCAATTTCTGGGAGATATAGGGTACATGTATTACTGGCTTTAGTAGATACTGTCAACATTTTCCAAAATAGTTGTGCCAATTTACCTCCACCCTTGTAGTGCATGAGAGTTCCAGTTTTCATCTTTACCATTTTGTAGTATTGGGTTGCCTTTTTTTTTTTTTTTTTAAGTTAGGAAAGGATGTCACAAGTATAGTGATATCTCATTGTGACTTTAATGTGCCTTTCCCCATGACTAACAGAATTCAGCATGCTTTATGTTTATCTCCCATTTGCATACCTCCCATTATGGGTTGGCTCTTTTTCTATTTCTGTCTTAGTTCTTAATTACAAATGTGTGTGATTATTTGATTTTATGCATTCTCCTCTAGCCTATAAACCCCTGAAAATTGACATCTGGTTCCTTTAATCCACTGTCCTACCTTATGTGTTTGCTAGTGCTCAGGAGACAGTAGGTCATTAATCCTAGTCGACAAGTAATTGAAATGGTTTGGATCTGAATCCCAGAGTTGTCCATACTATGGCTGGCTCCGCCTCTCCTTAAGTCTCCAGGAAATGGGGTTATTTCTTCTTGAGACCAGCTGAGTCTGTCGAGTGCTACTGGAAAGTTGTGATGGGAAGACTGGAGAATTAGCAGTATGGGACACTTGGGGTTTGGTCTCCCAGTCCCTCCTCTAACTTGCTGTGTGTCCCCCTTTACCCCCCTCCCCCAACAAGTTATTTTGTCTATCTGGACCTTTGTTCCCCTCGATTTGAAAGGAAAATTTGGATTCTGACCTCAAGGATCGCCCTGGCTGCATCCTGGGGCCCAATGAAACATTTCTGCTTACAGGAAAATGCTGGGAAAGTGCTGAGCTAGTATCAGGGCCTGAGTGGGCTTGTCTAGAAGTGAAGAGCCAACTGACCTGGGTGGCAGGAGCTACGAGTCACATGGGCTTATTCCCATGGCCTGAAACCATATTAAGTTTGCCTAGTTGGATTTTGAAATTGCGTGCTATCCGTGGCTCCTTTTTTCCTATCCATTTTCTCTTTTGAGCAAGAATGTCTGTGTTATTCTACGCCTGTCCCATCACTGAATTTTGGGAGCAGCTGACTTTTTTCACAGGCTTACCAATGGAGGGCAATTGTGCCTCAGAACGGATCCAACCCAGCACCTCATCTTTACCTGACTTAGATGATCTCGTTTCAGTGATGAGATCGGAGACTCTGAAGTTCAGATTTAGATAATATTTTGGATTTGGGTTGATGCCACAATGTGTTGAAACTTTGTGGGATGTTGGGATCCAGTGAAAGTATTTCCCATGTGTGTTGGATGTGAATCTTTGGGGCCTGGAGGGTGAACTGTGGTAGGCAGCATGACCCTCCCTCCCCCTAAGATGTCAATGTTCTAATCCCTGGGGACTACGTATCTGCTATGCACCACGCCAAGGGGAAATTAAGGAGCACATGGAATGAAGGTTGCTACTCGGCCTTAACACAGGTAGAGAAGGTGGGCCCAACATAATCACCATGGCCTAAATGTGGAAGAGGTGGCAGAAACGGAGAATCAGAGAGGCAGAGGGAGCAGGACCTGGCCCAACACTGCTGCCTTTGCAGATGGAGAAAGAAGGCCACAAACCAAGGTATGCAGATGGTCTCGAGAGGCTGGAAAAGACCAGGAAACAGCTTCTGTCCTAGGGCCTCCAAAACTGTCAGATAGTAAATCTGGGCTGTTTTAAGCCACTACGTTTGTGATAACTTGTTACAGCAGCAATAGGAAATGAATACAAGTCCCGGCCAGCAATTGACTCCTCCAGGATTTTTGACAAGTCATTTGATCTTTGCATTCCTTCGTATTCCTCATTTCTCAAAATAAGAACTGCCATCGGGATCAAAAGTGACAAACAGGCAGAAGTGCCTGGCACACAGGTGTGCGACGAAGGGGAAATTTCCAGCTTCCCCGGTTCTCTCGGGCTGGGCCGGCACAGGGAGAGAAAGCAAGGGCCAGCTGCCATTCTCCCTGGAGCGCCCTCCACCCTCCTTCCTTTGATGTATAAAGGGCTCCCTTGGGAGCTCCCCAAGCATACCTTATCTGGAACACTGCTCCTTATCTGCCTTTGGGGGACCCACAGCTCCTCCCTCCTTGACAAAACCCCTTTAGAATACAAAGCTCTTTAGAAGGGCCCGAGACAGAGCAGAGCCAGAGCCTCGCTGGGCAAACAGGCTTTCAGAGATGAAAGAGCAGTTCAGACAGCTATGGCTGTCCAATGGCCACCATATTTCCCACTGGAAGGACCGGGAAGTGGTGCCCTGAGGTAAGGCTGGCCCATTCAAAGACCTCAGATCGCCCGCAGTCCCCCTTCCTCCTACCACACACCCGAGACAACACATCCCTCGAACATTCTAGGATTGCAATTCCTTCATTAGTTGTGTTATGAGCTTTTATTTAAAAAGCACATTTAATACAAGTATAGTTTCGCAGATACAAGTTTTCACTTTGTATTCTACAAAAGTCTTTGAATATTATTCTCTTTACAAAATGGAACCTTACAAAAATACTGACACTTTAATGTTTTTATACAGTTTTCTCTAGTTGTAGTTATTTCTTTCATTGTAAAACAACGTCTACCACAGAACTACGATATTTTAGTTGATATTAAAAAAAATTAACTCAATGCTTTTTTAAGCAGCTAATGTAAATAACACAGGTCGAGACACAGTTTATAATCATAGTGGATATAGCTAAAAATTGTTTCAGAAATAATATCTTACATAGTTAACTTTTAATGTTTTATACATTATTTATATAATATTTATATATAAAAATCATAGCTTGCTAGGAGTTGAAATGAAAGGACGGCTTCTGTAGTAAGGCTGTGCATGTGATTGATCCATGTGGTTACACTTAGCCCTTTGAAAGGTCTGCATCCGCGATCGGAAAGCCTTTCTTCCTTCCTCCTTTCCTCGAAGGTTCAGTAGAAAGGATCCCTGTCTACTGCCTAGAGTGAGGCCTTGCTTGGAAGGACACTTATGGATAGAGGATGAGAAAAACTCTACGGAGATTTAACCCATGTGTTCTGCCCAGCAGAACCTACCAAGAACTGCCCTAGAGATCAACCCCAAGACAATAGTGCTTTACACAGCTTAGCAAGAGCAGCCCCCACAGAGACCCTCATCAGCTCCAAGATCTGGAAGGGCAGCCTCTCGGGCATGAGACCGTCTGCTACTCTGGCTCATTCTGACTTCGAGTAGCCAAAAGCTTGGTGAGTTTTTCATTCTTGCCCCTTCGCTCCCACGTCTCTTGTGCGTAAGGCCGCTTACCATCAGCTGGCGGCAGAGCACGCCTTGGCTCGTGTCCGGACACTCCTGGGAAACCCTGGCGGGCACACAGCAAGGGCCTCGAGGGAGAAAGCAGTGACTGAAGCTAACTAACTGTTACCGAGGGTGTGCAGGCTCTGGGTGACTGGTGAACACGACGGTGGCCTCCCACAGCCGACGGTCCGCCATGACAGCATGACGCGGCAAAAGACGACAAATGAGGGCCAGCACCCTCGAGCTCTTCTGAAATTGTGCTATTTGTGAAATTCACTCATCCACAAAGAGTCTCCTAATCACTAAAGTGAGGGGCTGTGATTGCTGGCCGGCGGTGAGGGCGGAGGCCTGGGGCCTGGGAGCTGGGACTCAGGATCGAATCGCCTGGCTTAGAAAACCTGCTCTTTCCTTCGATTTAACTTCCTGAACCGAAGTCACAGTACAGACTAGAGTGGTGTGGATAGAGAGACACGAGAGAGGAGCCCCCCCCATGGCTATTTTCTTGATTCAGTGCTATTTCTGGCATTGTGTGCTACAATGGGAATTTGAGCTTTTCTCACAGGCCTGGGATTCCTCGGGTCACAGGGGTGATCGGCAGACTACACAAATCATTTTTAGTGTTTGTTCCAGAACAAGCCCGTGTTCACTAGAACATGAACACTTAAACCAATTGCACATCCAGGATTTCGGCACTTGGTGTTAATTTGCTGTTGTTTCCACACAGGTGAGCACTACCTATTTTGGAAGGCCACAAAGTAAGACATTTTTTTTTCCTTTTTAAAATTGGTTGGGCAAAAAGTTTTTCCCTACATTCTACTGTCTGATGAGATTGGAGAGCAGCAAGAACTTGCTGTCAGCAGTCATTTCATAAAACAGCTTGGGAGGTGGGCGGCACCTACACCATGTTGTGGTGATTGTTCCTGTCAATAATGTCCACAGGTGAAAGGATTTCCTTCCGGAGAGCCGGGGGAGGCAGGGAGAGTGTCGTCTTGGTCTTGAAGAGGTCGGACACAAAGAAAACCTAGAAGCACAAAATCAGACATCCGAATCAGTAATCTGGGGTCTGGGGATAGGCAAAGGGAAGGTCACAGGAGCACAGACTTTGGGGAAAGGGGACCCCAAACCGTAGATCTTTGACTAAGGAAGGATCATATAAAGATCACATATATAATATATTCCAACTTGTGTTATACAGCTAGAGAACCTGAAGCCCAGGGAAGGACAGTGACAAGCCCCAGGTTGCACAGCCATGGTAGGAGTAGAACTCAGTTCTTTGGGTGCTCAGTCCAGTGCTCCATATCCAAAACCCTACTTCCCTGATTTCTCAAGGCAAGTGAATACCGATGAAAAATAAGTTCCTACACAAGGAAGCAAGTCGTAATTAGTCACACTCGTTAATCCACGATACTTTCCCTTTCCCCATAAAGAAATCTAGGGTGTGACCACAAAAGATCAGCCAACATGAATTCCTATCAGCAGGACTGGAGAAGGAAGCAGTTGTGACCACGTTTTCCTGAAAGCCCAGAGAGTTCAACAATTTGATGGGGGTGAAGGAGCCGGGGTTTTGTGGCTGAGGGAGAGTCAGCAACTAACCCGGAGGAGAGGTCAATGAAAACTCCTATCGCTCCTTCCCAAAGTCCTTCCTCCCTGTGAGCACGAGACCTCACCCAGTCTCAGAATCACTGAGGAACATTCACTGAACACCCAACCTGCAGGGCTATGGGGATGGCTCATGCGTAGTTCCTGTCTCAATCAGCTGACGACGACAGATTCAAGAACTTGATGAGTTGGCGGAGTAAGAAAACTTTGTGCTTTGTATTAGATGGCAAAGTAAACACGCAGACATCCATTTCAGCCACTCAGCAACAGGAGTTTGTATTGAGTAAACC
>CM052900.1:126222126-126316382 GCA_028534135.1 Potos flavus | reverse complement strand
TTTCTTCCTAGATGGGAGGCCTCTTGGGGATAGCATCCAGGCCCTAACAATCCTACATGACCCACAACACTTAGCATTGAGCCTTGTCCACATGAGGGGCTCTGCGTTTGTTGTCGAATTTCTAAACTCCTCTCTACTGGAAGCAAGCACTCTGGCCTTCCATCTTCTGGGCACAGGCAAATGCCCCGGACTTGAGGGGCCCCACGCGCTCATACCCTGCATGTACGCAGCCGGGCAGCGGGACGAAAAGTTGCGTGAGGTCCAGCAGAATCCCCCTTTAAGCTGCATTTCGCTTTCAGCGTGGCTTGAGCTTACACAAACACGTTTTTGGGATCATGAAACCCGATCCTGTCAGGACTCAAAACAGGGCTCAGTCTTTCTAACGCTTGAACAGCAGAACACAAAAAAGACTAGCAAAAGTGAAAACTTCGCTCGGAGCAGTTCCATTTCCTGAAGAAGGCGATCTCTGCCCAAAAAGAAAACCCAGAGGCCCAGGAGGGGAAGGGTCTATACAAATGAGGTAGCTATCTGATGTCTAGGCAACCGCTCTCAGCCCGCAGCCCCGCGTCCACAGATCTCGGCATAGGAAAGAGCACAGTAGATAATAAACAACAGTGTCGGCAAGCCAGAAATCTATACCCTAAGCAGCAAGAACAGCTCTTGTTTACACTGCCTGAAGCATTTGCCTTCAGTTCCATTTCTCCGATTCTCTGCATTTTATAAATTGCTTTTTCACACTGAACATCTGCCCTGTGCCAAGCCCTGAGATTATAAAGATAAATATACCTGAGAGCGCTTTGCACTCGCAGGGCAATGAGGGAGAGATCCAGGCAAACAGGCAGCTACAATGCAGTGTTAAAGACCATGATAGAGGGGCGCCAGGGTGTTGAAGCTGCCCAGAGAACGTGGCATCTCACCCGGACCGAAGGGGACGGGAGGGGGCTTTAGAAGACTTCCCCCAAAGGAGGTGTATTTGAGCTGAGCTCCATAAGGATAAGTAGGAGTTAGCCAGATGGTGAATGCCAGGAATGTTGCTCTGGGCAGAGGGGCACGGGAGTGAGAGGGGACAGCACGTTCAGGAGCTGCGGGAAGGAAGCTCAGTCTGGCTATGGCCAAGCGGTCAGTAAGGCTGGAGAGGAGAGAGCCAGATCTCAAGAAGCCTCCCAGGACATGTTAAGGAATTCGGACCTTATCCTCATGGGCCTCAGGAGCCATTGTGTAGGCTGTCTACAGGGAAGCAGCATAGTGAGAAGACAGTAGCTAAGAGGCAGAAGGAGTCGAAAAGAGGACAGGGAACCTGAAGGCAAGGGCGCCAGGTAGGACCTGCAGCATCTCAGGGAGGATGAGTCCACGGCATGGTTGGGGCACAGGCCAAGAAGATACACATTTCTGAGCCGTCGAGAATGGACTGCGGTCGATAGAGGTGCTGTGTACACGTGTAGGTGGTTATGTGCGCAGGGAAGGTGATGCTTTCCTTTCTAGTTCTGCATTTAACTCTAGAAATCTTTGCACTTGTTCCTACCAAATCTCTTAAGGTTTGGAGAACCACACCAGGGGAAGGAAATTCTAGCTCTGCTTTCCTCTGCCTTCGAATATTTGGGGTCCCTCTTGCAGTATCTCGGGGAAGTGGTTTTGACCTTCCCCTGAGTCAGAATGGCAGGCAATTCTGTGACCTGAGGGTGCAAGGTGACCTCATGGGACCCAAGCCCTCAGGACGGTGGGGTCCTTTGACCGAGAGCAAGACTACACGCAAATAAGGCAATTCCAGATGAGAAATCCCGTTCACAGTTATGAGGAGGTGAGAAGCATACAGGGAGTCTCCTTGCCAACGGTGACGATCTTTACTGGACCATCGCGCACTGGCAACCAGCAGCACTCGCAACCAGCTTTGCCCACTAGAGCAAGACAGACTTGCCTTCGAATCCAAGCTCTGCCATTTTTAGTAAAATACCTCAATGAGGGACCCAGTACCCACCTCCGAGCATTACTCTAAGGATGTGTTGTAACAAAAGGCACAAGCATGACAACGTGCCTGGGGCCCAGCAAGAGGTTAAGAAATGGGAGCCCCTGTCACTGGCTCGTGTATTCAGTGCCTACCCATACAAAGTCACTTCTCTTCCCCCGCCACTTGTAGGGGAAGGCAAGAAACAAGAGAAGGCGCTAGAAAAAAGGAAAAGGAGAGAGTGGGGGAAAGAAGAATGATTCAGAATTATAAGCCAACAGGGAGAACTCAAGCCAAACAGAAAGACCACAGGCAGGTGGGAGTTTTCCACAAGGCAGAATCTGATCGCGAAGTCCTGTAATTTCCGAGGCTATTTTGGGGAATGAGTCAGCACAATCAAAAAGATGCCGCTGATGTTCTGTTGCCGGCACTCACTGGCTCCAAGAGAGGCCAGCCCCCCTGAGCTCACACGGTCCAGCGATGCTGGGGTACTGCCTGGCTGGAGCTCACCAAGAACCAAGCCGGCCAGGAACAAGCATCCTGGTCCGCCGCCAGGTCTCCACTCCCGTTGCTGCGAATGGCCAACTCAGCAGATTCTGCGGGTCATGTTGTTAAGGGTAGCTTATGACGACAAAATTGTTCTTTACGTGTTTCTGGAGTCCTTCGGTGTGTCAACTTCTGAGGATGTGTAAGTGAACGCTTTGAAAAGAGCAATCACATCCTCAGATATTGAGATTTTTAGCTTAGATGCCAGCATGAGCTTAGATGCCAGCACGGGGCAGATACATAGAAAAGGAGAAGGATGTTGGAATCTTACAACCGGAAGAAAACGGCACGTTGTCCATTTTGGTATTTCTCAGAGTGTCATCCTCAGAGCATCTATTTCAGAATCAGCTGGGGGCCTCTTGAAAAAGCAGAGGCCTGGGCCCGCCCGAGACCTACCGGGAGTATGGCCTGGAATCTGCGTTCGACAGTCGTGTAGGTGTCTGCTGTGCAGACTCAAGTGAGGAGAACCACTGCACGCTAGGATGAACACATGGGCTCAAAGCCGACATCTGCTATTTAATAGCTGAATGTCTTCCACATCTTGTAACTGCTTTGAGAGCAGCTCCTTTATCTGTACACTGGATTCCGATATACCTTCTCCAAGCTGCCCGTATCTTCTCTTTGCTACCCACACAACTTTCAGTGACCTGCCATCTTAGCACTAGGCATAGGTTTTCAGGCATAAGGCTACACCATATTTCCACTTTAGACTATGACCTGTTCAAACCCATGAACTACTCAGAGCCCAGCAACTGTAGCCCTCAATAAATTTGAATCCACCCACAAGCAAGGACAGAGACCATGTGCTGCTCCCTTTTTTTTTTTTTAAGATTTTATTTTTAAGGAATCTCTACACCCAACATGGGGCTCGAACCTACAGCCCTGAGATCAAGAGTCCCATGCTTCACCGACTGAGCCAGCCAGGCGCCTCTGTGCTGCTCCTTTTGCAGGCATCCCCATGCCTTGGCCCCTGGATTTCCTTTTGGCATCCTGCTCTATCATAATAAACAATCTCATAGATTAAAGGAATCATTTTCTTAGGAGGAGAAAGCCTTGGGACTTGGCTTACCCTCATGCCCTAAGGGTAAGGGTTGTCTAAAGAAAAAACCATCCTTGGCAGCCCTGTCTTTTGACTAAATGAGAGTGACCCAATTGCAATCATCACTTTTTGACCTCAAAAAAGGGCCTCCAGTGGCTTTTGGCACTGGGAACTTGCCAGCACCTCTGTTGAATGATTTCCTGGTCTAATCTGTGAGGGAACTTGACAGTGTGGAAAGACTGTCATGCTCGGAGTCAGACAGCAGGATCTGGTCCCCAAACTGCCCCTGCTGTGTCACCCAGGCCGAGCCACACACTTGTCGGGGCTTGAGTTTATCCAAAGCGAAGAGGTTTGTGACTTCGGATGATGGATCTGCCCTGTACTTGTGTGCAAACGTTATTTAAAAATTCACCTTCCCATAGTTTTTGCCAGGTTTCCATGGAAGAATTTATGTGAAAACACTTCCTACCTATCAAGGGTCATTCAAATGCCACCTCGGTTACCATGATTCACGGCCATCCTTTCTACTGAGGGAGGAAGTTAGTCCCACAAAAAGAAGAAGGGCTCGGAGCAGCAGAGGAGAGAGGGTGGGGCCGTTCTGGAGGAGGAGAGGGATCGGTGGCTTCCCGGAGCCTTCTGGGAAGGCACTTCTGGGTTATGATGAAGGAAGGTTTCTGGGAAGGAGGAACACCAGGCTGACAGCTCTGCTAGTGGGGTGCTAGTTCCAGCAGGAGCCGGGGTTCAGGTTTTGTACATCCTGTACAAAAGGATGACAGAGGCTGGAAAGAGGCAGGGGTCCTCACTCGCAGAAGTCCCACCTTTGAAGCTTTCTAGGATCAGAAGACACACTGTGTTCTCACTGTTGTCATCCATCCCTTTGTCTCTGCAACATTCCTCCTGTGTGCCTTTCCTTCTCTTTTGCAGCTCATAGAAAATGTCCCCTCGTCAAGGTTCCATCTACTCAAGGAATTCTCTCTAGCCTTCCAACACCCTCAGAAGAACTAACTATCCCCTCTCTTGTGCCCCTGTGGTCCCCAGTAGATCAGTGTTTTTCAAACTGCATGTCACAAGTCATTAGTAAGTTATAAAATCCACGGACTGCATTTTTAAAGGTTGAATAAAAAATATTAGAATGTCTCACCCACAGTGAGGTAAGTCTTATCTGGTCAAAGATTTCAGTTACATGCCGGTGCCTCCATTGGCTTATGATGGACAATGTTTTTCTTATCATGGATCATGGTCAAGTCTGGGGAAGCTCCTGCACGAAAGCTCTTTAAGGACCAACTCTTCTTAGCTCCAAATCTTGAAGACAAAATATAGTACCTTCCCCACGACACACATTCCATCTGGGTTGCATGGGCCAAGCAAGAGCATCTTTTATTCACTGAATCCTCAATCCAAAGACTGTGGGAGGTGCTATCATCCCCACATCACACAAGGGCGAAAGGTGGCTGAGAGGAAGCGACGTGCACAGTATGAATACTTAGCAGACTGCTAATGAGACTCCCCTTCTAGAGTCTCTGCCTCATCATTTATCCCACTTATCTCAGCAGTGCAATGAGAAAGGAGATTTGAGAAGGACACTACAGACGGTGGAGGATATAGTCATCATCTGTTGGGGCCAATGTTTGTTTCCACCTTTGCTTCCATCTCTGTCTCATATCCACAGTCCTGGCACCCCTACCCACCTAAGAGTAGAGGCCCTGGGGAGGCAAGGTCAGCCCCAGGGCCTACTGGGCAAAGACCTAGACTCTTGCTGGGCCAGAAGAGACTCACGAGGTCATTTCATCCATTGCCCTGTGCCCAGGCAGCAGTGGGATAAATCCAATGGGAATAGATGGAAATCTTCCATTAGAGAAGGAGATCTCACAGATTCCTGGCATAGACCAAACATGTTTAGAGTTCACGGTCTTAGTCCTGTGAGATAGGATTAGGAGGGCCAGGATCTGGTCCCAGCTCTGCCACTGTGTGTCCTTGGGCGTGTCACACCCTCTCTGCACCCATTTGCTCTTGAAGGGTGTCACCACTGAGCTCTTCTTCACACTCCTGTTCTTGCTTGTCTCCTCTCCCAAGGTCACCTCGCTGGGGCAGAGACAAAGAACACCCTCGCCCTTCCCTACATCCTGGAGAAAGACAGCAGCACACAAAAGAGCAACAGCTAGCCGAGCTACACCCCCAGGGAAGAGGAAAACCAGGAAAGACTCCGCTGTGTGTTTATGACATTCGAGAGCAGCTGCTTCCTCTGCCGAACCCACAGCAATGGCGGCCTGGCCCTGCCCTGACCCCTCCCAGGGCCCCGTAATTTGCCATCTGCGAGAGGGTCAGGGAGGAGGTGACCAGATAGGCAAGTTGTCACCAGACAGGAAATGAACTGATGTTTGTTGCCTCGTCTGAGTCCCTGGGTTACTCTAGGGGTGGGTCTGGTAAGCCCAGTTGTAGAGCTCCTATGTTGGTAGGGATGACTGAGTGTGCGTGTGTGTGTGTGTGTGTGTGTGTGTGTGTGTGTGTGTGTAGATAGGCAGGAGGGGGACTATGAGGGTCAGTATGTGCCTGTGTTTGCATTAGCTTGTCTGTCTGTGCGTGTCTGTGGTTCTGAGTGCTGGTGAGAGAGAGAGAGAGAGAGAGAGGATGGCCGTCTATGAGTCTGGGTCCTACTGGGTCTGTCCATGTGCCTCCGGATCTCTCTACCTCCGTCCACATGTATGAAGACGGACATCAGTGCGCAGGCCTATCCGACCCTACATGCCCACGTTTCTGTCCCTGTCCCTGACGCCACAGAGGCTCTCTGTTTGTGACGAGTGCCATCATCTTTCCTCTCCGGAAAGGGTTCGAGTGAGCAGTCGGGGGGAGGAAACTGAGTCAGCTCCTGCTTGGCACGTGGTTTCTGTCTAGACACATTTGCTTGCTGGGACAGGACTTACTCTCCACAGACCTGGGTGAAAGTGCTAAGCTTTCACAGCCTGTCACCTAAGGCTCTGCAGCGACTCAGCCAACATTCTAGGGTGATGCCCTGCACCCACCGGGGACTTAGAGACAAGTCCCCATCCCCAAATAGGGGCCCCCTTTGCGGACACTGCAGGGAGATGGGTCCATCTGAGAAGGGAGTTCGGCCTTAGTTACTACAAAGTCAGCTATGCCTCTGAACTTCTGTGGGAGAAGGTCACAGAGGGGCCTGCAACATCCATTCCCCAGATGAGGAAACTAGGCTCAGAGGGGAAGTGTCTGGCCTCAGGTCACAAGCTCATTCATGACTCATTCTTTAACCAAGGCTAATCAAGCATCTATTGTGCCCACCGATGCACTAAGCCTGAGGATGAATCACCAGAAGGTGAAGCCATGGGTTCCCCTAATAAGACACTGGTTATCTAGCGGGGGAGAAAGACATTTGGGCAGGTAACCATACAATAAAACCAGGCTGAAGGCCACAGTAGGAAAACCATGCAAAGGGCCATGGGAGCAGGAGGAGAAAGTCAGACAATTCTGTCTTCAGGGAAGAGGGAGGAGAAGGTGTGGTAGATGAACAATGGTCCCCCGAAGATGTCTGTGTCCTAATCCCAGGACCTGCTAATATGTCCCCTTCCTTGGCCAAACAGACTTTACAGATGCAATGAAGTTAAAGACCTCAAGATGGGCAGATTCTCCTGGATCGACTGGGCAGACCCAATGAGTCACCAGAGCCCTAAGAGGGAGGCAGAGAGTCGGAATCTCAGAAGATGTAATGGAAGCAGAGGCCAGAGAAAATGAAAGAAAGATCTGAAGAAGGAGGAAGGGGCAATTGGCTAAAGAATGCAGGCAGCCTCCAGAAGCTAGAAAAGTCAAGGAAACAAATTCTCCTTCGAGCCTCCAGAAGGAACACAGTGTGCCAACACCTTGATCTTAGCCCGGTGAGACCTATTTTGTAATTCTGAACTCAAGAACTGCAAGAAAGTAAAATTGTGTTGTTTTAAGCCACTAGGTTTGAGGTAATCTGTTGCAGCAACAACATGGAAAACACAGAAGGTTCCACCAGCGATGGGATGAAACCAGAGCCATGCTCCCTCAAAGGGGGGACGCCATCTAAGATGGGAGCTCAGGGGCTGGGAAATGTTGAGAAGTCCGGTGTGCTCGGAGGTGTGAGGGGTGTAGAGAGGAGGAGACCAGACCCTCCAGGCCCCTGGGTCTCACAGCGCTGCCTCTTGCTGGCTCTTGTCGAGCGCCTGTGGACAACTCTGGCTCCTCTATCTTCTCTCTGTGGTACTCAATCCTTCGTGTCCCTTCCTCATCTCCTTAGAGAGGACAGTCATGGGTACAGGGTAGGACGGCATTTTCAGGGGACAGAGGGTGATCTGTGAAAAGTGCTTATCATCACGGGCGGCACACGGAGCTCTCAATACATGTTCACAAATGTTACTTCTCTGTTAAGGTCCAGTGAAGCCCGGCTCATGTGATGAGGCGGAGGGGGAAAGGGATTCCGGGGTTCCTGGCACCTGGGCAGTGGCCTGGACCATCCTGTGCTGCCTCCTCCGGATGTTCCTCACCAACCCCAAGAGACGCCCCTACACTCTGGGTTTCCAGATCCATTCAGGATAGCCACATTCAGAAAGGAGTGCTTGGCTTTTCCTGGGATTTGCTGGGACAGCCAGCCTTGGTTCCTGAGGGGGAGTTTCTGCCATAAGACACAAATAGAGGGAAGGCCACGGGCTTTGGCCTAGACCGTGAATACCACTCTGCACCACTCCAGGAGAGCACGTGAGGCACTGAACCACCTGTGGGGCCACGGCCTGCCACCTATCCCCTCTCCCAGTGAACACAGGGTGCTCACGTGGCCTCTGGGTTGCCCAGACCCCTCTCCAGCTCAGGCCAGGGTTGAACTTTGCTTGTCCTCCTCACACTCAAAGCCAGGACGACAGCTCTTGCGATGGGCAATCACCCACTGCCTTCTGTCCTCCAAGCTGAGCACTCTTGAGCTCTCGGGCTGACTAGCCACGGCGTCTGGGCCTGGCCTCTCTGACAGCGTCTGTGAAGTAGATGGCTCCATGTTGGGATGCCAAGCCTGTCAGGACCATGAGCTCCTGAGTACCAGGCTGGGTGTTAGGCATTTCGAAGAAAAAGGGTAAATAAGACCAAACCCCTGCCGTCACGTGTTCCCAGCTAAGTAGGCAAAAGACAGGGAAAGATATTTATCATTCCTTTCCCAACCGTCTTTACATTGTCAAACAGGCTTTTAAACTCAAAGCAATGGGGGGCACCTAGGTGGCTCACTTGCTTGAGCGTCTGACTTTGGCTCAGGTCATAAACCCAGGGTCCTGGCACACATCAGCCCCGCATCGGGCTCCCTGCTCAGCAGGGAATCTGCTTCTCCCTCACTCTCTACCACTCCCCTTACTTGTGCTCACTCTCTCTTTCTCTCTCTGCCAAATAAATAGATAAAATCTTAAAAACAAACAAACAAAAAAAAAACTTGAAGCAATGACCAGAGCCTGGGTGGCTCAGTCAGTTGAGCATCTGCCTTCAGCTCAGGTCATGATCCCAGGTTCCTGGGATCGAGCCCCACATTGGGCTCCTTGCTCGGTGGGGAGCCTGCTTCTCCCTCTCCCGCTCCGGCTCCCCCTGCTTGTGCTCTCTGTCAAAAAAATAAATAAAATCTTTTAAAAATAAATAAATAAATAAACCCGAAGCAATGACCGGATCAGCCCAAAGGGTAAGGAAGGGCCCTGTGACACCCTTAAACGATGCTCCTGAGGCAGGGGTCTATGCTGTTCTGCCTCGGGTTACCTCTGGCTGGCCTTCAGCTCCAGGAACCATCCTTCCTGGCCCAGTGCATGGTGCAAAGCTCTGGAGTCAGGAGACTTGTGGGGGCAGCCGCCGACCAGTTCTGACCTTGGGCGACTTGGCTCATCTCTCTGAGGGGCTTTACAAACGCTAGTACCAAATTCCTATCCCGTGCTACAGTCAATCAGAGCCAAAGAGGATAAGAGTCAGACCCCTCACTTCCCTCCTTGAAAATAAGCCGTGGTCCTCCCGGACACCATCTTGCTGCCCATGGAGAGGGCACTGAGATATGCAAGAGGACGGCGACGAAGGACCCCCAGTGCCTTTTTAAACTGGGGGTGCAGGAGACTTGAACTAAGACAGCTGAGCACGGAGAAGGAAATGCAGCGGCAGGCCGACTGCCTGCCAAGAGCACGGCTCCGTGGGGCCCAGCCAGCAAAGGGTGACCTCTCCCTGCAAACACCGGACCCCTGCTGTCCCTGCACCTTAAAGGGCCAGTGACAGCTGCTTTCATTAATGGTTTGCTCCCACAATTTCTCTCCCCTTTGGCCTTGACTGAAAAAAAAAAAAAGAAGAAAGTAACGAATAAAGCCATAGAAACGGGGTCCCTTAGCACGCAGCTCAGGTGCGACTTTCTGTGTGGCACCTACCCCAATGGCCCCGGCCCCCTGCCCCACCCCTCCCTTCCCGCCGCTCCCCGCATCGCCCCGCCTCCAGGCACCCGGTGGGCCTCTCCGTGAGGGCCCCTCGATGTGTTCTAACTCCTGTCCTGGCCGGCGGTGTGAGCAACTAGACTGGGATTTCCTTGGGAGCAGGCGCTCTGCCTCACCCATCCCTCAGTCTTCAAGAGAATGTCCCTGGTAGTGTTCTCAAGGAAGACAGCCACCCCTGACTCTCGCTTTTTGTTGATTAGAAAACACATTAACTTATTCTGGGCTAGATTCCCTGAGAGGCGCTGGTGAAGACAGGGAGAGCAACATGTACGTGACACCTATGGTCCCCGTCCCTGGGGAACTTGACGGTCTCCAGGGAGACACCCATCAGCTAGGTCAGCACATGGCGACAGACGCCAGCAGAGGAGACTGGGAGAGGCTGTCGTCGGGAGACACGGGGGCCGCGGCCAGGCTCAAAAAGGAGGAAAGGCCGAGGGCTCGTCTATATCTCCGGATTGTTCGTGAGTCCTACAGTCGGTGGGGCAAGGATTACACAAACAACACAACCCACGTGCGTGGTGTCTAAACACCCAGCCATTACTGTGCCCTAGGATTCCCGCATCAGCTCCCCTGAGTGGGGCCTGGGAAGGCACGGGGTCAGAGCAAGTGCTCCTGGCATTTGCTGAATAAGCCCCTGAAAACTTCACAGTCGAGAAAAACAGATTCTTGAGTAGACAGAGGCTCAGGAGGTGAGATGCCTTATGCCACACTCACTGAGAGCCAGGGATGAAGTGTGAGGAAAAGGTAACCCGGTCACCTGGGGCAAATGAGAACCTGGCCCATCCCAAGGCCATTCTCTAGGCCCTTCTCTTGGTGGATAAGGCCCTTCGGGCTAGCCAGAGGAGGGCTCAGCCTTGACCAAATGCCCTCTTCTCTAGCCAACACCAAGTTCAGACTCTGACCAAGTCACCCTAAAGGTCACAGCGGGAAGGGGAGAAGTTGCCCAAAAAGCTGAGGTCTAGTGAATCATAAGTGTCCACCAAAGCAGCACGTGAGCACCAAATGAGTCAGGGACCCAGACTCCGCTAGTCACTTGACATATGACCTGGGGCAAGTTTCTTCCCCTCTCAAACCCTAAATGTCCTCATCGGTGAAGTCAGCAAGGTAGACAACACCTAAGATCTATTTCGGCTGCAACGTCTTATAAGCTATGGTTAGAGAGAAGAGGACTTGCAGATTCTGCCGAAGGAAAACTCACAGGCTGGAAGGAAACACCAAATACCGTCCTTCTACTGAAAGGGTTCTGGGGTGGGGGGACTCTTGATATACTGAGCAGAGAAAAGAATCGAGAGCTTGCTCACTTTGGTCATGGGGCTGGAAACAGGGAACAAGCAAGCCGTCTGGGGGTTTGCCCAGACGAGAACAAGACGCTACTCACTATGCAGCAGGCCACCAGGGCTCCTTGAGCAAATCCCGCCAGCACATCGCTGGGATGGTGCTTGTGGTCAGACACACGTGACAGTCCCGTGTAAAAGGCCATCATGATCAGGGTGAACTGCAGGAGGGGCCGGAGAAGGCGGGCCCCTCGCCATGTGAAGCGGGCCTGCAGGTACAGCTGCAGAGAGGAGAGAAAAGGAACAGATACTAAGGGCATTGAACACCAGGTCGACACCCACTCTGTTTCCACTCAGTGGAACCATCTGGACCTTCGGTGGCATGGTGTACAAAGAACATTCAACCTGGATATGACCTCAAGTCAGTTACTTAAACCTGGAGCCTTAGTCCCCATACTAAAAAAAAAAAAAAATGAGGAGAGGCGGGGAATGCCCTAGAGCCCACTGCCCGGCACATCCTAGATACTTCGTGAACGTGCATTCCCTTTTATCATCTTCAGGATTGAAACTAACAAAAGCGTAATAACCAGGGGATTACCGGTCTCTTTTCTGCAATGTGCAACGACTCATGCACTGCATTTGTGTGTTTCTCTGGATATTAGGGCAGCATCATCCCTGTACTACCTGCCGTTTAGGACCATCTTGGAAATAAAATGCAGCACTGATAGCAGAGGTTCTCGCGACAGTCAAAAAGGTATTTTTCTGCTTCAATAGAAAGCACCTCTACCCAAGAACAAGTTTCTAAGTCACCACTCCCAACTATGGATTTTTGAGTTCGAATATAAGGAAACACATAAACCAAGCAGACAATGCCAAACAGCTTTCACACAGAGGCTGACAGACACTGGGCTGGGTGGAGCAGAAGAGTAACCTGAAGAAAAATGGAAGAAAAAAAAAAAAACCACCTCTGGCCGAAGCAAAGAAGTTGAAATGACGTCAACTGAGCATTGTCCCTCAGAGTTATCTTGCTGCAGTTTCCGTTCTAACCTCTGGGCACAACCTACTTCCCAGGTTCCTGTGGGAACTTGGGAAATGAGGGGGAAAAGGCAACTGGACAAGGGGAACTTCCGACGACAAATCAAAGGCAGGCACTGGGGGAGACCAGGAGAAAGGGGAAGAGAGCAGAGGGGAGGAGCTGATGACCCCAAGATAGACCTGGGACAGCGGCAGAGGCTGGACTCAGCCCTTCCTGAGACAAAGGGACACCTTCCTTCTGGCAGACAGGAAGGAGCAAGCCAGTGGCTGGACCTGAGGAGAAAGACGGGTGGAAGTTTCCGGAGCCACCCTTGCCAGTGGGGGAAGATTGCCAAGCACTGAATTCTCAACTACCTGGAAGACGGTTTCAAAATCCAAACCTAGGGGCGCCTGGGTGGCTCAGGGGGTTAAAGCCTCTGCCTTCAGCTCAGGCCCTGATCTCAGGGTCCTGGGATCAAGCCCCACATCGGGCTCTCTGCTCAGCGGGGGGCCTGCTTCCTCCTCTCTCTCTGCCTGCCCTCTCTGCCTGCCCTCTCTGCCTATTTGTGATCTCTCTCTGTGTCAAATAAATCAATAAAATCTTTAAAAAAAAAAATCTTAAAAACAAAAAAAAAACCCAGACCTACGCAACAGCAAATAACTTTATAATCATTGCGAAAGTCTACGAATGCATTCTTGGGCAATCTAATAATAACAAATGAAAAATAATAATAAAGAATGCACTGATGTTGGCTGCTAAACAAGCGATAAAGATCAACAGTTTCTCGTACGTAAAATATAATCGGTTAAAAATCTAAAAGAAGAGGTAAAATCCGCACAGCAGCCAGGGTGATTCTATAAACAGTAATCAGCTTACCAAGAACTACACAGGAACCTTTATGAAGTAAGGGACATAAAGGACACGTTGAACAGACAGCTAGAATTTTTATTTATAAACACTCAACTTATAAGCTTGTAAAGTTGATATGTAAATCCCATCAGATTCCTAGGGACATCCTAAAAAGATTTGGAGAAGAAGACTTGAAAGAAATTACGCTGGAAATAACCTAAAAGGCCCAAACTGTACAACTAGCCAGAAAAGAGACAAACAAATACGCCAGGTGCGCCCATAGATGCTAAGGACACAGAAATGGGAAGCCGTAACTCCTGCCCTACAGAGCATTCATTCGTTGGGGGAATCCATGAACACAAGCAAGGGCACTTACAGGTTTCCTAGGAATTATAAGGAAAATTCGGGAACCAAAGTCAGTTACTAAGGGGAAGGGTCACTTGACTGGAGTCCTAAAGATGCATCTGCATTTGCTAGGAGTTAAGGGGACAGCGGGGAGCGGTGTGTACCTAGGCAGAGCAATGGCTTAGAAGCCAGAGTTCTGGAGAACCTCACAGATTTCAGTACAGCTGAGGAGGGTGTACAGGGTGGGGGTGGGAGGGACTGAAGAGCCGCAGAGCTACAGAGACAAAGGGGGGCTCAGGAAGGGTGTGGCTATCAAACTAAGGAACCTGGCTTTTACTTAGTACATCAGTCTTTCCCAAACCATGCCCCGTGGAATACTAAGGGTCTTTTAACCAAAGATGGTAAATGCTCTATAGGAAATCCCGACTTTCATTACTGACAATACTCACTGACGTTTACAGGGTATCTACCTGTTGAATCACAATTGGGAAATGTTACTGTAAGCAAATGGTGAAACATTACATGATTTTAAGGAAGGCCCTCAGTACCATAACAAATAACCCATAGGTCAAAGGCTATGCCCTCGTTTGAGCAGAAATGAGCCAGCAGTGGATTCTGTAATCAAGAATCAAAAGATCCTTTCCTAGGGGCACCTGGGTGGCTCAGTGGGTTAAAGCCTCTGCCTTCAGATCAGGTCATGATCTCGGGGTCCTGGGATCAAGCCCTGCATCGGGCTCTCTGCTCAGTAGGGAGCCTGCTTTCCCCCTCTCTCTGCCTGCCTCTCTGCCTACTTGTGATCTCTGTCAAATAAATAAATAAAATCTTAAAAAAAAAAAAAAGTTAAAAAAAAAAAGATCCTTTCCTTCCAGGAGTGGGGATGGGATGATGATGGCGTAGGACCCACTTAACACACGCCTCGGGGCAAAAAGCAACCTTTTGTGTTGTGCCCACCATGATCTGGCCTTCCTCCAGCATTCTGGCAGCGGACAAGGGCCGGGTCAGGGACAGAAAGCACGCCAGGTGCTCATCAGAAAAATCTCACCGAGCCTTCGGTCTTCTCACAAATAAAATAATCCGCAGATCCACAGAAAATGCTTGTTTAAAATCCTCCAACTCCTCCCCGCCCCTCTGGGCATAGTTTAGGTCATGGGCCCTGGCAATCAGGGTGGGGCAGAGGAAGGGTGGGTTTCCCAACCGGACACGGCACGCATCTCCCCTTCCACTGACTCAGAAAACTTAAGGCTGGAGTTTAAGGAAAGAAAATAAATAAATAAATACAGGAGAGGAACTTGGGGAGAGAGGAAGAGACCAGTCATCAGAAGAGCTTCAGGAAGGGAGAGCTTATGAATGAGAAAGGAGCAGGGGCCTGGGTGTGGGGGGGGGGGGGAGGGGAAAGAATGCCCTGGGGAAGCAGTCAGATATGGAACAGCCAGCCCCACACCGAAGCTTGCCCCTCCCTATCCTCAGTAAGAAACCCATCTATCCAGGCTCAAGGTCTCAGGATTGACCTTGGCGTCTGCGGCTGGGGCTTCAGGGGGAAGCAGAGCAGCAAGAGTAGCGTAAATCTGGGGGTGACGCAGCCCTGACTCTATCACTTCCTAAGTGGGTGGTCCCTCAACTTCTCATCTGGGAAGCAGGTACAAGACTATCTTCCTCTCCGGGTTGCCAGGATCAAACGGGACACACAGGACTGGGCACTCAAGGTGCTCTTCAGAAATCCGTATCACCCTTTGCCTTGGTGAATGAGATTTACTCAATGGCTGTGGTTGATTTCACCAAAACAAGTAGGTCACTAAAGCAAAAGATTACACAATGACTTTCCACGTGGTGCCTACTTCTGATCTGAGAAGCTGGCCGCAACAGGCTTTGAGGTTGACCAAAGGATCTGGTAAGTCCTTCCGTGTGCCCCACCAATCCTACTGCTAAATGGATGGGCTTTTGCTGGTTCATAGCCCAGTTCTTGTGAGGCTGTCCGTACTAGAGGCCCGGTCCTCACCGTGACCAGAGAGAACTTTCTGGAGCACCATCCTCCCTTGGAAACCTGCGCCAGGGGACGGGACAAGGGGCAGGCGACTGCATTCGTTCCCTTTCCACCGGAGGAAGTCACACTCATGACCACAATGATACTGTGGCCCATGTCCCAGACCAAATAGTAAGGAGACTCGCTGGGACTCAGAATTTCTGCAGGGGCTTCAGGAAAGTCCTAGGCATCCTGTAAAAGGGTGGTTAGGAAAGAGGTAAGCAGAACTGGACAAAACCAGAAAGGCTGAATCGCCTTGACCTCCCACAGAGGTCAGGACTTATCTGTCTTTACAGCTGCCTGAAGGTCTCTGGACTGGCAGAATCCACTTATAAGCGCCAGTGTGACATCGCAGAAAAGGGTCTGATTTGCAATCAGAGCAAAACTAAATTTGAATCTTTTCTCTGTTCCATGCCACCTGTAGGACCCTAAACAGGTCACTCTCCTTCTCTGAAGTTCTGCTTCCTCTTATGTAATGAGATTCGTTCATTTAAAAAACAAACATCCGTCGAGAGCATCTATTCTGCTCAAAATTGTGAAAAGATGGCAAACACCAATAAAGTTAACACCCTCCCTGAAAAAAAAAGAATGTTAAAATTACAAAATGAAATCTCATTCTTGCACTAAGATTTTTCTTCCAATTGCTAAAATAAAACTGCTGACCGTAGATGAGAAGGTTACAACAGAAAGCTGTATGTCCTGCCCGTGAGCCCCCATCCCCAAAATGATGTATGTGAAAGTCCCGAGCACACGGAACTCACTCCATAAATGGAGTTCTCTCCTCTTTCCTAGTCCTAGCTCCCAAACTGGGGTCCTGTGGAATTCCAACAAAACCTCTTTAGAGAGGTCTGGCTGAACTCAGGCTGGCTCCTCTGGTCTGAACCAGCAGAGTCAGATGCTGGGTGAGTCACACTGGGTTCTTGCTAAGTCATTTGTGTTTCATTACATGATTTGCATACTGGCGAAACAGGTCCGTACTGTCCTCTCACTTCATTTCCATCGCTCTTGGGACTGCTCGGCTCAGAGTGAAAAGGAGGCTTTTGTCCTTCCTTCTGTCCGTGCCTGCTCTCTTCCTGGAAGTCTGTCCAGATCCCTGACACCCACAGGGAGAAACTTTCTCCCTTCTCTCATCCACCATGGCTCACGCTTGGCCCTGGTTCATGAGCCTGGTGACTCGTCTACGTGGGGCAGAACTGGAATTTCTCTCTGGGAAGCTACTCAACTGCTTTCAGGACAAAAGAAGAATTTTTAGGGGCGCCTGGGTGGCTCAGTGGGTTAAAGCCTCTGCCTTCGGCTCAGGTCATGATCTCAGGGTCCTGGGATCGAGCCCCGCATCAGGCTCTCTGCTCGGTGGGGAGCCTGCTTCCCCCTCTCTCTCTGCCTGCCTCTCTGCCTACTTGTGATCTCTCTCCTCTCTGTCAAATAAATAAATAAAATCTTTAAAAAAAAAAAAAAGAATTTTTAATGGGCTTTTCTCCTCCCTCAGGAGGGAATCGGCTCTTGTCTTCTGTCAGGAAAAGAAACTACCAGTTTGTTGAGCCCTGTTCCAGACATTGTTCCAGGCGCCTTCCATGACCTTACCTGCAATTAGCACAACCACCTTGTCGGGAAGACACCACTGTGCCCATTTTACAGATGAAGAGATCAAGCCCAAAAGGCCATGTCACTTGCTCAAGGTAACAGAGAGCCAGGATTTATGCTGAGTAAGATGTGTCTTTTTCTAAGGCTGAACTCTAATCACAGAACCTGGCTTCCTTAACCAGGAATTAGAGGAAGTTAGTGCTCTGCACACCAAGTATTAGTTTTTTGTACTGGACTTCTGTCTAAGGAGAAAAGCAATGTGAGGGGACCACGGGGCTGTCGTGGACTAAAGGACAGCCTATCGTGGAGATCTGGAAGTACATGCTCCTGGAATTCACCCGTCACATACTTTTATAAGGCCCGCATTTAAAACACAAGTGTAGCTTTTCTAATAGTGAGAGTATTAGAATCTCTGCCCCGATTATAAGCTAAGGAGAACCTGTGAACTGTGCAGTGTCCCTCAGAGCGGAGTGAGCAGCCCTCCCCTTGGGTCCCCGTGCCTCAGCCCACCCGAGTCGGAGATCTCATCCACCTGCTCTGAGACTATTTACTTTTCAGCCTTTCCACCCCAGAGAGGAGGTCGTTTGGTGCCCCTGGGGGCTCACACAAGGTCTGGCTCAGAAACTGCCGGATGGATGGATGGATGGACAGATCAATGGGTGGGCAGATGGACAGACGGATGGGTGGATGGATGATGGATGGATATAGGCAGGGGGAAGACAAGGAAAAACATCTACATCTGATATGGTGGTTTAGTCCCTGTAGAAACCACAATCTTGTCCCTGCAAGGGGTTTCACCAGACACTCCCAGGATCTGTGGGCATGTCTCGTGGGCATACCAGACCCCACCACTCCAGGATTCTAAACAGGCTGAACAAAACCTCAATGACTAACAACCACAGGCCAGGGAACATGGCTGTCAGAGGACAGCCACTTTCCTGTTTCCTTGGTATCCGGCAAACCCTTTGATACATAAACAGTTCCCACGGGCACCCAGTAAAGAGTCAATATGTCAACGGTTCGGCAAAGAGGCAGCAAAGGCCTTCCCTACACCACCCAGGTCCTTTCCCCACTATCAATTCAAGGATGAGGGGATGAACGCAATTCTGATCGGAATGGAAAAGAGCACGGCTTGGGATGTCATAAAGCCTGCGATGGAGTCATTCATTCATTTGTTCTTTCACTCATCAAATATTCACTGCGTACTTAACTATGTATCGGGCCCTGTTTGGGGCAGTGGGATACAGTGGTGAATCAAGAGACAAAAACGTCCCCCTCGTGAGGCTGACACTTTTATCTGGTAGGGAAATGAATATGACGTCAGATGGTGAGAAATGGGCAGGGAGAGGGGGGAATAAGGCTGCAAAGGGAGTTAGGGAGCATAGCAGGAGGGGCCAGGGAAGGCTTCTCTGACACAGCACCCTGAAGAAGGCGAGGGGGCAAGGTGCCCGTTCAGGGAGGGAGGCACGGCGGCAAAGGAAAGGCCTCGCCACCAATTGCTGCGGCCTGATCTGAGCTGCAGGGGGAGGGGTGGGTCCTCTCAGCTCTCACTGCACCCTCCACCCCCTGCTTCCTACCGGCCACCACAGCCGGACTGAACTGAAAACCTGCAGCTTGCAAATCACTGCCCTCCTTTTCACCCGCACGCAGGCGGTTCTTCCCATTGCCCATCTTCACCCTACTGGCAGCCTTCCCCAGCTTCTGCCACCTTCCACTCCAGGCTGGCTTGGGTGCCACGACTCTAAGTTTCCATAAGGAACTACACCTGCCCCCACCCCCACCCTCACACAGCTTACCAAGCTGCTGTCATCCTCTACTTGCTCCCCTAGACTGAACTCCCCAAGGCCTGTGCCCACGACTTACCAATGTCTAGCTCCCCACCCCGAGCGTGCTGCTGGGTCTATCAGTCACCCACTAAATATGGGCTGATATGCCGAGTGTTGAACCCATGTTGAGCTCCTTGAGGGCTGGGCTTGGGTCTGGTTCATGTTAGTAGCCCTGGGAGGTAGCAGAGTGCCTGACACAACACAAGCGACACCAGGTAGGCCCCACAGATTGGGGCCCATGCGGGTGTTGGCGTCTTACCCAGAAAGCCAAGTTGTCCTCGATCCCTGACCGTGGAGGTACAGGGCCGCTCCAGATGTGGTTCTCTGGGGCTTCAGCCAGGACTCAGGGTTAGAAAAGCATCACGTATGCTTATACATGCTGTGGGTTTTTCTTATTAGAATCTGCATTAATCACTAACGTGCTTCAAGCTCGTCTGTAAGCGTCCATGCCCAGAGATAATTTGGTGTTTGGGGCATGGTTTTTCCAAGCTAACCATTTTACAAATCAAAACCTAACGTGGAGTGGTGTCCTTCAGAGCTGGAGGAGGGGTGGCTGGTGCTTCCCATCCCCCCACCCAACCTTTGAACGCCAAAGTAACGAGGGCATAAGTTTGTCCCTGACGGCTTCCCATCTTTTCTTGTAGCCCTTGGGGTCATTCAAACTTCTTTCAAATAGAACCACAGAGATTGAGAAATAAGTAGATACCATCTAATTCCACTCTTTATGGAGAAAGCGGGGTCTAGAGATGAAATGTGGCAACAATCCTGCCAAAGAGACGCGACCGTCTCCACTTTACAGAGGAGTACGCTGAGGCACGAAAGCTAAGCAAGCAACTCCCGGTTCTAGAGCGAGTCGTGAGGTGGCAGAGTCATCCAGGCCTGCCAGACTCCGAGGGCAAACACCATCCATGCTACACCCAGCTGGTTCAAAGGTGATTTTCCCCCAACACCCCAGGAGAAGCTGCACTGGAGAATGGGCCAGGGGCTGCTCTGACAGCAGCATTTCCCACGGACCCTGACAGGGAGCAATGGTGCTCTAGAAAGCTTTGCACACTGGACATGAGGAGGGTTGAGATTTCTGCGTAGCATCACGTAGAAACGCGCCTTGCCTGGCAAAGAGCACTGTCCTCCTTGGAATTTAGCCTCCGAGGTTGTTTCAGGGCAAGATAACCTTAGAGCTAAAAATAGAGCCCTGTGTTTATATGTTGTATATATGAGTATCCGTGAGTTGTGCATGTCAAAATGTGTGTATTTGCAAGGCTTCTCCAGTGTGTGGTGTGTGCATGGCTGCGTGTGTGCGTGTGCAGTAAGACACTAGGGCGATGGAGGACTAACGAGGCTCTTCTGTTCATCCCTCCCTCTTCCCTGCCTCCTTCCCCTCCTTCTTTCCAGAAACGTAAAGGCACTATAATTTTTTCCTCCCTCAAAGATGCGAACAAACATTCGGTCTGAATCTGCCCCTCACTCCTCACCCCTGCAGAGGAGGTTTCTGGTTGTAATCATAGTTGGTAGGACATGGTCATTGGGGGTGGGGGCAAAGGGGGCAGCTCCTCCATTAAAGTTGATCTGAAGAAAGGCAGGTTGCAGAAATGGAAATTAGAGTTGGGAAATTCTTTTTTCTTTTTTTCTTTTTTTCAAGATTTTATTTGACACAGAGAGAGAGAGAGCACAAGCGGGGGGAGCAGCAGGCAGGGGAGAAGCAGGCTCCCCACCGAGCAAGGAGCTCAATGTGGGGTTTGATCCCAGGACCCCGGGATCATGACCCAAGCCAAAGGCAGACACTTAACCAACTGCGCCAGCTGAGCGCCTGGCAAACTTATATTCTTTAAGTTGATCCTGGTGGGGTTGTTTTTATGTTCTGAAGAGCAGTACCATGAAAACAATAGACTGTGATCCTGGTGTCAATAAGATGAGCCTTCAAATCCATTTTCTCCCTTTTCCAAGAGATGGAACTTTTATTACTAAAACTCTAAGATTCTAGTTGATTGGTTGGTTTCAACTGAAAACGAGGTAATCAAAATGCATCTCATCGAGTTACTGAGAGAACCGAATGCCGTCCTGTGAGCTTGCCCCAGTGCCCGGTACACAGAAGGCACCAGAAACATGTCAGCACCCTTATCTTTTCAGTGGCTGTAGAGCACACAGTGCACAGAGTCAGTTTCAAAATTACCCAGCGTTTTTCTCTTGGAAGAAAATGAAGGAAAAGGAGAAAAATGAACACAGACCCACTCCTCCAAGCACCTTTGCAAACACTGAAATTACATTTGTAAAATTGCTTCCAGACCGGGATAAAGTATAAAAAAATGAAATAGGAAACTAAATATCTTCGCTACATTAGCTTTCTAAAAGCAAAGCAAAAGCAAAACAACAACAAATGAGGAAGGGAGGGGAGCGCGATTTGTGAATAAATAAAATCCACCTTGGAGTTTTCCTGGGTTGGGGCCCACCTTTGGGCTCTGTGTCCCAGGTAATGGGAAGCCCAGAGGCCTCCAGGCTTGGAAAGGATGGCGAGGGAAAACAAAACAAAACGAAACCCTTCTGCTAGTTTTTCCAAATCCTAATTATGTTTTGTAGTAAGTCAAAATTGAAACGTTCTTTCTGCAAACAGCTTATACTCCCCTGAGCTATGTCTGACCTCTCAGCGCCTTCTTGCTCTTCATCAAAGGGGCCGAAAGCAGGAAGTGCCTTGGCACAGGCACCTCATTCAAGGGGAGAGGAGAGGCAGGGGACCGTATGTAACTCACAAACAGAAACAGACCAGCCGCTGTCTGGGCAGCAGCTGGAGACGAGCCCTCAGCCTGCACTGTCCCAGCGCCTCTAGGAAGTCAGAGCAGACGTGGCCATGGGAAGGGCAACATGGGGGGTCAGATCATGGCCCCACCACTGGCTGAGGGACACTCCCCAACACACTGCTTAGCCTCCCCAGGCCTTGGTCTCTGGATCCCAGCAATAGGATCCACAACACATGTCGTGCCTCACCATGTTGTTATGAGATCACGTGTGCTCATGGAGGCAGAATTATTCTGTCATACTTGAAATCACACCACGTCATCAGATACTGATAATTTTTAAAGCCTTTCCCTCAGTAGGGGATGGAGGAGGGCTGGCATGGCGAACACCACAAGGAATTTGATGGCAGGGCTTGGACGTGAGCAACAGTGCTAGTGTCCATGCGAATTCTGACCGTTCACTTGAATTCTCTGAGCCTTACTTAGTAATCCTTTTCCACAAAACAGATAATATTACTTATAACCTAGGGTGCCTGGAAGGGTCAACTGAGTTAAACAGATGTTCAGAAAACAGTGCTTGTTACCATAAAATGTGATACACATATCTTCACTTAATAACTTCAAATTGGGTGCACAATCCTTATCAAAGAGCCAGTGATAAATATTAGTTTTATTTGAAAAGTGGGAAACGCCTAGAAAGTAGACCAACTTCTACTGACACCATGGCAGAGCTCAAAAGAGAACCTCAATTTTTCTAGCTAACTTCTCTTTCAAGGATTTCACAACGAAGTCTATCCCTAACCATCCTGAGGGCTCTCTGCACAGAAGAGATTTAAGCCAGGGCTGGACCCTGCACTCCATTGGAATCAGAAGGAAGGTACTTACCACCAAATACAGCATAGTGTACATGGAGAAGGAGGCGTGGCCAGAGAAGAAGGACTTCCTGCAAGAGCAAGAGAGGGCCATGAGAGGGCCATATTCACATCCCTGACACGTTTGCCTGTCTGTCTTCCCTCCCTAGACTGGGATCTTGAGAGCAGCACTCTCTTGTTTGGTTTTATATCCTTGGTAGTGCTTTGGACACATTGTCTAGAACCTAGCAGGCACCCATGGATGCGTGAGCAAGCAGATGGATGGATGGATGGATGGATGGATGGATGGATGGATGGACGGACTTACCAGTGTTCTACCATAATTGCTTATTTATCTAAATATCTAAATAATTTGACCCTGAGTTCCTTAAGAATGGGGACTGTGCCTCATTCACCCCTTAAACCCGAAGCCCAGCCCTAAACTTGGCACCTCATGCAGTAGGTGCCTTAGTAAGTGTTCCCTGAACTGCCTGCGTCCGAGGCACGCACACTGTGCCCATGGCAGGAGGTGACTCACCTGGCCTCCTGGACTTTGCTGTCATCACCTCTGCATTTGTAGTTTTGGATGTAGCCCTCGGAGCAGTTGATCTGGCTGAAATCGGGGTTGCACACGCTCAAGAAGTGAGGACGCAGGCGCCCTATGGAGACTTTGGCGATGTCTGTGAAGGACTGGCTGATGGCACAGCCAAAGAGGAAGCAGCCCACCTGCTTATAGAGGGCCGCCACATAGGGATTCTGAATCGTTGACCGGGACTTCTCCTTCAGGTAGTAGATGCGGTAGAACTCTCCAGTGATGATCTGAAAGGAAACCAACAGGGGAATTAGGCAGTATCGAGGCCTGTCATGAAATCGGATGTTGTAAGGGATGTTTGGTGACTTAAGAGAACGTTCAGTATATAACTGCAGGCTATAATCTAGAAAATCTCAATTTTCAGGACACCCAGGTGGCTCAGTTGGTTAAGCAGCTGCCTTCGGCTCAGGTCATCATCCCAGGGTCCTGGGATCGAGCCCCGCATAGGGCTCCCCGCTCAGTAGGGAGTCTGCTTCTCCCTCTCCCTCTGCCCCTCGCCCTCCTTGTGTGTGCGCACGCTCGCTCTCTCCCTCTTATATAAATAAATAAAATCTCTAAAATATCTCAATTTTCTATTTGAGAAATACATGGACAGAAATCTGCAAGGGAGGAAACACAAGAGTGCTCACATGGTCGTTTTTCCCTCTTTGAAAAAGTCCCACATGGCCATACAGTACCTTTGTAACAACAAAAATATACAACCCAATATATTTATACATAAACATATATTATATTAAATATATATAAATATTATATATCATAGTTATATGTATTTTCTTTAACTAGACAAAGAGATAAAGACCCGGATACAGAAAAAAAAAATTAGACGAACAATCAAGGACATGGTTAAGCATGGCCAGGATGTCAGAGGATCTGAGCCAATATCAGGATATCGGGCTTCGGAGTTAGGGATCTCCAGCCTTGGGTCAACACTGAGCCACGGCGGGGGTTTCTAGAGGAAGGTGAATGCCCAAGACCATGTCTTGAGTTTGAGTCCCAGCTCTGCCACCTGCCTGGTGTCGCTCAGCCACGACAACCTCTCCAAGCTTCGGTTTCCCTCTCCGTGAAAGGAGGCTGCACACCCCTGCTGAGTCGTTGGCTTAAATCTCTAACATGTATGGGAAATGACCCATAGAAATAGAAAGTGATTCTTTCATTTTCCTTCTTAGAAGAATGCTGTGATGAGAACACTGGCGTACAAACCAAGGAACTGTTAACACAGTGCCCTTCGGTGTTTGCAAATTTCCAAGTCCGCGGGCATCGTCTCCGGTCTCCTCAATCCTAAAGGACAGCCTGCAAGTCTCGGCTTTCATACCCTTCCTCCATCCCACCATGTTTTCTCCTAACACTTCGGGGAGGCTTCTCAACCCTGGGAAAAGCAGAGCCACCAGTCACTGATTACCCACTGCACACCAGGGATTGATTGCTCCCAGATGCTTTATTTCATGAAATCCTGACAACAGCCATGAGACAGGTATGGCTGAAGCCCAGATCGGGGAAGCAGCCGCTCGACCCGCCGTGCCTGGTTTGACATTAAGAACAGGGGTCCAGCTTGTTCTCCGCAAGCCTAACGCCCGTGATGCCTACACGGCAAAGGACCATCCCACTTTGGTCACGCCCAACCACACAGCCTGCTGCTCTTGTCTTAACTCCACAGCACAGCCCTGGCCACTTCCTGATCGCAACCACAGTCCAGGGACGGCAACAGTCAACTCGTTGCACCCCACAAAGCTCTTTTTACAGTGTCTCTCGGGGCAGGGTGATGAGCCACACTTGCTCTTTCAGGGAGCCCAGTGCATGTTCACAACCGCAAGGGAAGCAATAGACGGACATATCCGGACACTCCTTTTCAAAGTCTCCCGTTATTGTTTCACGGCTGGGGAAGGGGTTGAGCCATGGGGTCTGATCCACGTTCTCAAGGGCTCCCGAGTCTAGCGGGGGGTGAAGGGAGGATGGCCAGGTGGAAGGGAGATGCCAGCTGGCCCAGGAGCCAGCAGGTGTGGGAGCAAGAACAGCCACCAGCACTGTTAACGTTTGTACAGCGAGTCTGTGTTTATAAATACTTGATTATTTCTAAGTGCTGCGCTTTGGTTCCCAGATCATACTGAGTGTGATTCAGAGGGAGACGGTCAAAGGCCAGTCCCGCGTAGAGTCCTGGCTTAGCCATTCTCTGGGAGAGCACCTGATCTCGCAGATGTGCTCAGAACCCACTGGTTGGTTGAATGAATGAATGAATGAATCTTCACAGTTGTTTTATGTAGTCTTCACAGTTGTTTTATTACAAAACTGGAAATACCCTCTAAATATTACTAAAAGTCCTTCGATGACATATTGCAGAGATTAAAACCCGAGAAGCATAGCATGTCAAAAATGAAAGGGTCCATTATACATAGAAGAAACTGAGGTCCAAATTAACTCGCAAGGAAAGATTGGACCCAGGTGTTCTAGCTCCCCACCCAGCATTCTTTCCTACCATTGCTGGTCTAATTCCCCTTTGAACCTGTTTATACTTTTACCCTGTGTAACCTTATGGGCTAACAAGTTCCAGATGTTCACTGCCACCACCGTGCTCTTTCTTCTTTATTTATAAATCACACTCACATGACTTTGGATGCATGGAGACCAACACTCAACTAGGAGGCAGTGGCCAGGGTTCAAGTCCCTACTCACTGAGTGAACGTGAGATAAACCAGTGTCTCCATTTGCAAAACGAGGGTGCTAGACTCCGTAATTTATTCCTTCATAACTGCAATGACATTCATTTTCAACTCCCCTGTGCTACCTCCACCACCAGCCTCCCAATCAAGCAAAGGTAATAAGCAACAGCAGAGGAAAGTACTTCCTCGGAGACGATGCCATGGCCACAGGGCAGAACCAAGGCCCCATGCACAGTCCCCGCCCTTGGATGGTTCCTGAGTTCCTTGATGTGTCACAGCTAAAATTAAGAAACTCTAACCTGATTTGGCTTGGGCCTGACTTCCTACTTGACGCTGAAAAAGGACACGTGGCTTATCACGGCCAATCAGCATCTCGTACGTGAATTTACTGATTAACCTCAGGCGAGTCACCTCTGTGCTTCGGCCACTTCAGGGAGAAAGGGTATGATTACAACTCAAGGACTTCTTTCAGCTCCGACATCCCTTCATTCTAAAACTTCGGTTTCAGTGCCGTGGGCTCGCACATGGCAAACCACCAGCCAAAATGCTTCCTCCTCTCACGGGAGGAGAAAGAGGTAAAGAAGGCGTTTCGTGGTATCTCAAATTCCTAATAACCAAGCTATTCACAGCAGCACCCTTGTACATTTCTTTCGAACTTTACAGTTTCATTTGATCTGTGACTCTGTGAAGAACTTACACCCATTGTACAGCTGAGGATGGCAAGGCTCTGAGAGACAGGCACTTAGCTGAAGGAATTGAGGCTTCTAAGTGACAGAGCAAAAGTGGAGCCCACATAGGCTGACTCTTAAGTTCAAAGACTCACAACAGACTATGTGGACAGAATGGTTTGTTACAGATCTTCCTCGACTTACGATGGTGTTACATCCAGATAAAACACATCCTAAGTGTTAAATATCCTAAGTCAAAGATGGTCTGAATACACCTCCTAAACATCACAGCTTTGCCTAGCCAACCTTAAACATGCTCGGAACACTGACATTAGGGGTGTCTGGGTGGCTCAGTGGGTTAAAGCCTCTGCCTTCGGCTCAGGTCATGATCTCAGGGTCCTGGGATCGAGCCCCGCTTCGGGCTCTCTGCTCAGCGGGGAGCCTGCTTCCCCCCGTCTCTCTGCCTGCCTCTCTGCCTACTTGTGATCTCTTTCCTCTCTGTCAAATAAAAGAAAAAAAAAAGAACACTGACATTAGCCTACAGTTGGGCACAATCAACTACCACAAACCTGTTTTACAACTAAGTGTAGAATAGCGCGTGTCATTTATTGGCTCCTGCACTGAAAGTGAAAAAGAGGATGGTGGCATGAGTACAGAAAGGCTGCTTACTCCCGTGATTGCAGGGCATTGGCTGTGAGTTCTGGGCTCACTGCTGCTGCCCAGCCTCACGAGAAAGCACCGTAACCGCGGATCCTCAGCCCGTGGGAAAAAAAAAAATCAAAACTGAAAACCAAAGTACGGCTTCCACTGAATGTGTATTACTTGCACACCGTCGAGAAATCATAATTCAAATCATGGTAAATTGGGGATCAGCTGTATTGCTATCGTTATTAAAAACGATTTCCACTGCAGAAGAGCAATTGCGTATTTTCACGGACAGGACTGGGCTGAAGCCATTTAGCAGACACATGACTCCGGGGCCACATGGCCTTCTGGGGCAGCCCTGACAGATCTCGCAGTTAATGAGCAACAAATTATGAATTTTCTCTATCCCCTTGTACCGAAGGGTTGGGGAGTCGACAACACAGCCATAAATCATCGTTATGAACCAGCCGGACTTGGCTTCTTGTAATCCTAACCCTTAAAAGACCACTGAATGAGATTCGGGCTGGGAGAGGCGGCCCGAATACCTCACCTCTGCAGAAGAGGCGAGAGCTTACATTGTGCTCTGACACGTTACACACCCAATGCTGGAGTTCCAGATTTACTGCTTTCGGACCTCATTCATCCCTCACAATGTTTTTATTCCTGGGTCATAAAATCAGCTCTTCTCTCCCCCTACGAAGGCTCCGGCCCCGCCCAGGACTCCAGCCCCTGGAGCCCGCATTTCTGCTTCAGTCAGCAAGGTTGTGATATGTAAATTTCACTGCCCAGAAGAAAGCCTTCAATGTTGATCCCTTTCTGAAACAGCAAGCAACAGATTCAGGGGGAATGGCAAGCTGCCAGGCAGCAGAGGAGAATTCTCCCCTACCTGCCTTTTAAAGCACTTGGCACAGAATCTGGAAACTAATAAAGTGGGAAAGCACTGCAATTAAGTTACAAGGGGACAGAAAGGGATCTTTCCTTGCCCCACAACGGTAACAGTTTGTCCCCAACTCCAAGAGCACGCCTCTCTGCCTATCCTTGCTGGTGTCAAAGAGCTCGAGGGCCCACATGTTCACAAATATCAAAGTGTTATGGAGAGGAAATTTGGAGAACATCAACTTTTTGGAAAAGAGAGAACATGGGGTGGTCAAAGAGGCACTGACTTTGGAGCCAGAAAATTCTGTCTGAAGCCCATCTCTTACCTTAGGCAAGTGCCTTTACCTCTCTGGGCTTAGGTCTCCTCATCAATAAAAATAAGATGAATACCATCCACTTGGTGGGACTGCCAAGGGATGCAAGGAGGTGATATGCCAAATGCCTGGCCCCCAGCAGAAGACCCCTCCAAAAGTTAATTTTTTTCTCTTTCCCTTAGAGAAGAGGAAATAAAAAAATCAACACGTACTTGTAGAAAATATCTTTACTAAGCTGCTTTCAAAAGCTCCTTAGAAAAGAACATTCCAAATCAAAGAGTTTGGAAGTACCACCCCTCCAGAGTAGAAGCAGAAAATACGTGTACCCATACGTTGGTTTTGACCATTGTATCTATAGGCTGTCTTTCTCAGGGGAACAAAGCAGAAGAGAAGCCTAAACCCCAGGCAGCAAGGGAAGGCCTACAGTACTGTTTAGGTCACTTGTCACATTCCCCTCTATAAGTGATCCCAAGAAAAGTTAAGACTTGTGCACAGTGTCCCAACAATCCTTCTTCGAGAGACATCTGAGTTCCAAGGACAAATGTCCCTATTTTCTGATCTGCTTGAATAACAATATTTGCATAGCGTTTTACAACTTACAAAGCATTTTCACATCCACTGCATTATCTGCTTCTCACAACACCCTAGGAATTAATTCTCATCACCACTTGATACGTGAGTATGGGGAAGGCCAGAGAGGCCAGCGAATCAGCCTTGGTCAGAAATTCAGTGATGGCAGGGCTGGTACTGCAGCATGGACCCCACTCCGGTTCCTGCGCCCTGTCTCACGGCACAAAGCCGGCTTTCTCTGCAAAGTCCTAGCAGGTAGCACGATCTGTGTTTCCAGGGAGATAGATGCTCCTGGAGCACCTGGTAAGGTCACATACTCGTCAGGCACGTGCACACCTCAGTCCCTGCAGGCCACAGAGCACCAAGCTGTTCTTTCACATCTCAGTTATGCACACGAATGAACTTCTTTCCATGCAGAACAGAATCATTCATTCAACAAACACTGGACTCTCAGTCCCAAGCGAAAGGAAAAATGTATCTGGGTTCTGCTGCTAAGAATGGAGACAGGAGTGTAGCTGTATTTTCTCTGAAGCTGGATGCTCCATCTGGTACAAGATGCAGCACCTTTAGTGACGAGAAAGAACTGATGAGAAATTGAATCTTCGCTTCTTCTCCCGCTTGGTGTCTTCAGCCTCTTGGCAGGAGATCAGTGCCCTGCAGAATGGGAAAGGCGAGAAGGACAGAGCTCTGTGCAAGGCCACCAGTGGAGTTTCTGGGTCCTATGGGTAAGTCAAAACTCCAAAGTCTAGCATATAGACAGCAAAGATGCCAGAGAGAGGCCCGGAAGCTAGTTATGGCCGAAGTCAGTGGTGGCTAGCAGAAGCCCAGACGCTTTATGAAGAAAGCAGTCTGAAGCATGAAGCATCACTATTTTCTCAAAGGTTCGGGACTCAGAGCTACAGGTCTCCTGGATGACTAGCCCTGCCTGTCTGTGCAAGGGGCTCCTGGATGGGTTTTCCGTACCACCTCCTGCTGCCCATCTTTTACTCTGTTTTGCCACCGAATTCCCTAAACTACTTGAATATCGTGCCACGGTGCTTTTTTTCCTATTTCTCAAACACCTTTCTCCTTGCCTTTCTGCTGTGATCTCTGCTGCTTCAACAGTTTGAATTATTACCTCTGGGAAGATGACCGCCCAAAGGGCATCTCTCTCTCTATCTCTCTCTCTCTCTCATTTTACCTTACCCCTTATTCCAGTCACCCCTCTTCCAATCTTCTGCCAAATCTCCCAACTAGCATCACTGATGACATCAGCATGTCAACCTAACCCAGTCTAAGATCACACTCATTCCAACTTCTGTCCCAAACCTCACTGCTCTTCTGTTCATCTCCATTCAAGTCACCACCATACAACTGCAAAGACGTGACCCTGTAGGCCTCCTTATCCCACTGCCATCCACTTCTGGTCGCCCTAGTTCTACAAGCTGTCTCCCATCCATCTCTTCTTCTCTCTTCCCCTTGCATCACCCCCACCGTGGGGTGCAAAACTCACGAAGCCAGCTTCAAATGCCTTCATCAATCTCTAGCCAATTAATTAGGGTAAAAACTCCTAGACATTCAAGGCATTTCACAATCTCGCTGTGCTCTTTTTCTACCTTATCTCTATCTACTTACTCCCTGATACTCTATTTTTCCAGCCAAACAGGTTTGCTTTACAGTTCCTGAAAATACTCCATTGTTTAAGCTTCTCATCCCTGAAGCAATCCCTTCTGCCTAGAAGCCTGGAAGACTCTCTGATAAAAGCCCCACCTGCCCTTCAAAGTAGAGCTCTAGTATCAACTCACAGACGGGGTTAGAGTTCTGGCTCTTTTAACTTCAAGGTCTTGGACGTTGAGCGCTGTAATTCTGTTTCCTTACGTGTAAAAAGGGGACGATGCCAATACCAAGAGCTCCAGGGCCATTGTGATAATTAAGTGGGACTAGTGCTCGGTGGACGATGATGACGGCAATGATGATGAAGTCTTCAGCAATGAAGATAACCTTCAGTCATCTTCCTCTGAATTCCCACAGCAGCACTTTATTTATATCTCACACCATCTACTGCCTTTGGCCTCTTTTGTCCTTGAAGCGCTCAGCTCTGGGGCCCACCACCAGCAGAGAGTGCTCTGGCTCCCTTCATGTTCTCCGTCCAACTCCTTAGGCTCCCTGAGACTAATAGTGCAGTCGGTCTTCTCCTTGCCCTGCTTCCCCTTTAGACCACCAGCTCCTAGGGTTGTATCTGCATCTTATACACCAGCTGTAGGCCGAGTTGTCTACCACAATGCCTGCTTGTTCTACGGGAGGTCTCACCAAGCATCCACCAACAACAGGCTACTGCCTTCTGCAAAACCATTTCATACAAAACACTACTGCACACCGTCGGTCTTAGGATCTTAGCCGATCATCTGCCCAGTGGTCACGTAGACCTCCTCCATACATCAAGCTCGCCAAGCAAGCCCAGAAACAACACGGTTTTATAACTCATGAAATAAAGAGCACTCTGCATGGTACCTAGCACACAGTAGGCCTTCAGTAAATGTCAGTTCAACACTGGGCTTTGAAGCCAGAGAGACTGGGGTTTTAATTCCTGCTCCCCCATTCACTAAACGGAGAGTAACCTTGCACTAGTGGCCTCTCCCTCATAAGCCTCCTACCCAGCCTCATTTGTAAAATGGGGTAAATACCACCTAACTGTTGAAGAGGATTTAAGATAAGGCCTTAGTTCCCCCTCATGAGATAGCTGGTAAACGTTATCACATTCCCCTCCCCATCCCCTAACGTACAGGGACTCAGAGAATGGATTTCTCAGCCTCCAGAGCATTATCACTTCAAATGGATAAATTAAAAACCACTTTCATACTGAATACATTTTCCAAGCAGTCATTAACCCCTAAGAACTACACAGACCTCAGGGAGAACTGTTGCAGCTCTCACGTCTTCCAGGCGCTGGATGTCTGTGTGTGCTTGTGTGTGTGTGTATGTGTGAGTGTGTACAAACTAATCCTAATCCCAACGCCTGTGTTTGTTAAATGGCAAATAGATGCCCCCTCCCACCATCCCCGCAAGGATAAGAAGGTCTCAGAAGAACTCTGCAGCCATCTGATCAGGGACCGGCACAGTGGAAGGATTCATGGGGCCACTCTCCGTGGGTGGTCCCAGTAATTGCACAGATGTCGTGGATGGTAAACCGGGGGACTGGGTCTCCTACCAAGGCACCGCTGGGCCAGCCCGGCTTCACTGTTTTCAGAGTTGAAAACTCGCCTAACCTTTAATGAGGAGGCAATCTTGGGGAACCTTGTTTTCTTGGCAGTGCTCTCTCAGATAAAGGGGGCTGGGGGTGGGGAGGAAGTAATGAAATCCAGATGTGGGCACACTGAAGCCCGATCCTGAATAAACAAGTCTTGGAGGTATTAAGCTCTTCTTCTTGTCTCTCCAGCGAGAAATCTGCACGTCCTACAGAGCATGTTCCCATGTGCATCCTGGGCCGTGTTTAAGATTTGAGGGAAGCAGATGGGACAGTTTCCCCGCTGCATAGGTCCTCCGACATCTCCTGGCTGAACGCTTTTGATTTTCTGCCCAAAATGTATGGCTTGTGATTTGAGCACCACGGTCGGTGCCTGGCACGAACAATTCAAAATCAGAGCAGGCGGGTCCCTGTCCCTGTTGCAGCTCACGGGGTAACCGAAAAATAAAGGAGTAAACACACAGGACAGTTACACAGTGACTGCAAAGTCAGAGGCCGGCCCAGAGAACCTCTGGGGCCTTCGGAAGGTGGGGGAGGAGGCAACCCAGAAATGTTTCCTGGAGGGAGAGATGTCTGCCTGGGGGGGATTTAGTCCCCACCATGGGCAAGAGGGAAAGCCTTTTCGCGGCCTTCTAGGAACCTATTAGCGAGCTGGGGAGACAAGACCCGGGCACAGAGCACAAGACCAGGACACAAGCAGGGAAGGTGCTATTTGCTTGAGACATAACTGAGGCAGAGGTGCATCGCCTACACCCGCTACCTCGGAGTGCTTGAGAAGTAACTGTGGAAGGCAGGCAGGCAGGCTTTACAAGGCAGCAGTGGGGCCATTATTTAGGGGGGGGGGGGGAACAGAAAGAAAGGAGAAAAAAAAAAGCCTTGCCTTTCAATCAGAGGACCCCTGGTCTGGCCCTGCCACTAATTAGTTATGGGAAAGTCACTTAATATCCTTGATCCCCAGTTGCCTTGGCTGTAACAATCCACCTCCCAGGATCACCACCAGGTGCAAATCAGGGAATGTGCACAAAATGTGCACTTTGTTAACTGCAGGACGCTACGGAAATGAAAAGGATGATTCTCACCGACGATACGCATAATGGCACTTAATTTGACCTCCAGAAAAACCCTATGGAGTTGGTGAACTACTGTCACCAATTCACAGAAAAGGAAGGTACAGTTCTTTCCCAAAGGGGTCTGATAATGAATAAGCACAAAAGTTAGGACGTGAACCTAAACCAGATGATGCCAAAGTCTGAGCTGTTTCTCTAGTGAGAAATATTATTACAGAAGTCACATTCAACAGGATCTTTGAGGAAAAGTAGAATTCATATGGCCAGAGGGAGGAGGGGCTGCATTCACGACTCATCCATGTTTCAACTCCTAGATATTAAGAATCTATACAAACCACTTTCAGGGTCTGACCAAGGCAAGCACGGACCCCGTGTTTATTTGAAATGAATCCTGAGCATTTTTTCCATATTAAAATCTTCGCCCATAATACCCTTCGCAGTGTAGTGTGAGGCAAACTGAGAGGAGGCTAGGTAGGGGGTGATACTTCACTGTTTTTGCTCCTAATCTCACTGCTGCTAGAGTCATTAAACCTTTATAAGGCAAGGATAGGAACCACTGCTTTGTGGATTTGGAAAGAATTCCTATTATGCTATAATTCCAGAATCTGAGATACATCTGAAAAAGCAGTCAAAACGACTAGATTTTTCCGTATCTCCTGCCATAGAAAGGTGCCTGCTTTCTCTATAATTGCTGTCGATCTGCGTGTCCACATCACACTCTGTATTGCGCCGGCCCCCCACTCCCTTGCTGTGGGGACACTCACACTGGAGCGAGGGCACCCAAATCAGCCAAGGCTTCTCTTGTTTTAAACAAACTCAAGGTCGGCAGGAGAAGGCCCGGCAGCAACTAGCGGGATGATGAGATTTCCAGCCCTGGGTCCCCCTCTCTCTCCCCGAGTGTCATTCACGCCCTCTGATCAGAAGTAGATCCGGGATGGAGCCAGCCAGGCTCTATGACCAGTCGTAATGGGAAAGTGGGAAATGTGTTGCTGTTGTTGTTGAATTTAGGCCGTATATAGCTTTTCCAGAATTGAGTATACTAAAGTAAACTACTCATTTTCCCCCTGAGGTCTCTGCTTCTGCTTGTTTCCATGAGGGCTCAAGTACTTAATGGCAGGTAAGCGGGTAAGCAGACCCCACATCTCACAAGTGCCTGAAGCTGAAATGCAGATGTAGCTGGATCTGGAAGTAAAGTCCTCTTGCAAAGAGCACTGGAGGGAGAGTCAAGAGATCTGGGTTTTAGTGAATTAACTACAAGGAAAGAGTGGGAGACAGGATGGGTCCCAAGGCTGGAGCTCCTTTCCTGATTCTATTTTTATTAGACATGAGGTCTTGGCCAAGTCACTCCACCACCTTTTGACTGTTTACTCATTTACCAAGAAAACAGTTAACATTTATCGAGTATACTATAGGTGCCAAGCACTGAATTACTTTACATACATCATCTCCATTTAACAGATGAGCCTACTGAAGCTCAACGGGGTTAATTAGCTTGCTACACATTGCTCAGCAGGAGTTCAGATGTGCTTATACCTTTAACCCCTATGCTAAATGGAGACCTTTAAGATTACCTAGCTGTTGGGGCTTCTGCAAGGGTGAAATGCTTAAACATGGTTCATAGGTTTCTAGGGCATATAATAGCACCTATCAAAGGACACCAACTATTGTGGTATTTTCTTGCCTGCTTCCCAGCCCCCACTTTGGAACTATAGGAAAGCACTCTCCAAGCCTATTTTGCTGACATCCTATGGGATAAGGAAGCAATGCCCTTGCTCATCCTAGAGCCAAGGCCACGGCACATGACTGCATGTTTCAGGAAAACCTGAGAGGTCAAGGAGCACTTTAATTAAAACACCAACGTGACATGAGGAGAAAAGCAAGCCAAACTAAATTCCTTAAAGTAGATCTTTCTCAGAAATGTTAGCATTTCAAGAGGAAGAAGGGGCTGGTCTTGGCCAACGGCTGGGAAAGAGCTGCTGAGCAGAAGTTTTGCTTGAGGAAGGGAGCACAGGCGAGAAGCCCAGCCCTCAGAGAAGCTTAGCCTCAGAGAAGCGTCTTTAGCACCCTGTCCAGCTAACCCAGTGCTACAAAGTCCGTTCCCACAAATAATGGCGTTTGAGTCTCACAGCCATCCCCGTGAGTGAATGCAAACATAGATGAGAAAAATGAGAGGGCTGGAGAGAGTGGTTCGCCGGGTTCACGTGGCGGGGGGTGCCGCGGCCTCTGAAGGGTGCCGCCGTCCACTGTGCTGGGCCCGGGAGTTGCCCCGCCAGGCGAGCCCATGTTCACTGCATGCAGAGAGAGCAAAGGGCATGTGACGCTCCTGTCCCCATGCTATTCTTATCTTAACCACTCCTGGATTATAGTCGACTTCCTAGAAGCACTCAATTCACTGATCCTCCGAGTGTGAAAAACACCTGTTCAAACCTCAGTACAAGATACCGTACAATTATTTGCCTTCCGTGACAAACTTCTTTTCCACAAAAAGCCATGCGACCGAACCCCACACTGTCAGTTTGGAGCAAATAGTAAAATTAGATTTTATATCTCTCAGTTTCTGAACACAAAGATCCTCAGTCCACCTTTAAGAAACTACTAGAGTTGCCAAATGGACTGTTTTCATTTTAAAGGTTGGAAAGAATTCTACTAGTCCGCATCCCCCTTTCCCAATTTCAAACTGTTGATTGTGTGCCTGGTTTACGATGTTATTAAAAAACAAAGAGGGGTCTCAAAGTTTACAACCAACCCCCAGAGTGGGGAAGTCAAAAGAAAAACTTCATGAAATGTGGTTCAGTACCATCAGCAGCTCGCATGTGATCCGGAACAGGCAAGAGTAGCCAACTGCCTATCCCTTGAGCAGTTAATTTGGAAAGGACAGCCACTCACAATTTGAAATCAACTCTGCAAAATGGAAACAGGGCTATGAAATAAGCTAGGGATAGGCTTGAGCGCCAATTTGTATTTGCTGTGGACTTTGAGCGTATCATTTAACCCCTTTGAGCTTCCGGTTTTCCATCTGTATAATGGGGATATTAGTGCTTAACTCGCATGGAATATTCTTAACTTTAGCGTCCTTCCTTCTTGGCTTCTCATATAGGCCAAAGATAAGCTTCCAGGTTCTGGCTAATATAAACATGACTCAAGGATTGAGAGGAAGAATTTATGACCTTGGTGGACATGACACCTGTCCCTTATGCCCACATGGCTGGGGTTCAAGGGCAGAGAACAAACAGAAAATTCTGGAGGTGGATCATGGACAGCTGTGAAAATGTAGGACTCACAAATTACAAGACCAGATTACCATTGGTTACTCCCCACCCCTGCCCCAATGGGCTCATATAAAACATGATGGTGACCCTCCAAGTAGGGCCTTACCCCAATTTCCACAAGGCGACCATTGCTCAAAATAATTCTGGACTTGGTCCCAAAGTCCGTGGCTCATTTTTGCATCCTCAATGAGGATTTCATCCTTTGAGGGAAGATCTATATGTTTACACTTGCACCTGAGTAACCTGTTCAGTAATTGGGAGTTTGTAAAGTATTTCAATATTCATGACCTCTTTTTTTCTTTTTCTTTTTTTAAAGATTTTATTTATTTATCTGACAGAGAGAGAGATCACAAGTAGGCAGAGAGGCAGGCAGAGAGAGGGGGAAGCAGGTTCCCCACCGAGCAGAGAGCCCGACGTGGGGCTCGATCCCAGGACCCTGAGATCATGACCTGAGCCGAAGGCAGAGGCTTTAACACACTGAGCCACCCAGGCGCCCCTATTCATGACTCCTTTACTCTTCATCGCAATACTATGAAGCAAGATGGTCACCCCTGGTTTTAAGGATGTACAGCTTGTCAGCAGAGTGCCAGCTCTAAAACCTTGGTCCCTTGATTCCAAGTATCATTTTATCTTCACCTTTCCACCACTGCCCTGGATGTGAGAAGTGAACGATATGCCAGAGAACACCAGTGGCATAACCACTGTCCCAGCAACCCAGCCACAGTGTGAACAGAGCCCAGAAAATGCCTGTGACATCTGATGGCACCTCCCCCTCTCTGGGGCTCAGCATCATGGCTCAGAGCGCAGACTCTGGGCTAAGGGGCAGCTGGGTTCAATGCCTAACTCTGCCGCTCCAAGTGAACTTGGGCAAATTTTTACTCCTGCAGACCTCAAGTTTCTTAATTTGTAGAAGAAAGATAAGAACAGTATCTAGACTTCACTGATGGTTGTGCAGATCACACAGGCAAAGTATTTTAGAGGGAGGCTTTGCGTACTTTCATGATACTTTAAGTATTTACATGCATATATAGATTATACTTCTGGTGTATACGTATATACATATATATTTAGTATTTGAAAATACTTTTTTTTCAGCAACTTTCTTCTTTTTTCCTCCAAATACTTTTATTTTATTTTTTCAGTGTTACAAGATTCATTTTTTTTTTAAGATTTTATTTGTTAGAGAGAGAGAGAGAGAGCACAAGCTGGGAGGGGGGCAGGTGGAGGGAGAAGCAGGCTCCCTGATAAGTGGGGAGCCCAATGTGGGACTCGATCCCAGGACCCCAGGATCACGACCTGAGCTGAAGGCAGCCACTTAACCGACTGAGCCACCCAGGTATCCCTGAAAATACTTTTAGTAATAGTATTAACCACATAAACAAACAGTATTAATCAAATGAAGTTCTACTTGATCTGCCAACTGTGCTGGCTCGGATTCTCTGAAACAGGATCCAGGGGCGGTGAGCGGGGTTGAACACAGCAGCCCGGATGCTTACCGCGAGGATGGCGATGACGATCCCCACGGCGCAGAGCACGGCATCGTTTATCGTCTCACCGGTTTTTAGGGGATACTTGATGCTCTCGTCGTTGCAGTAAAACCCTCGGTGGTAAGGCTTGATGGTGCTTGTCTCAATGATGAGGAAGGGCAGGCCAGCTGCTCAAGATGGAACCACCACATGGAACAGGGAAAAAAAGAGCGAGAGAAAGAGAAAGGGAAAACATCAATAAAAGGAGGCCAAAGAAGCACTGACCGACAGCAAAGACCACCCCAAATAACAGCAATGACAGTGACAGTAATTCCTTGCATTCGTAGTGTTGTATGGGCCACAGAGAGCGCTCGGTACACGCATGCCCTTTCCTTCCTGGTCACCCCCAAGAGGAGCACAGCATGACCCTCTTGTCTTGTCCAAGGGCACCGTAGGAGGCAGTGGAAGAGCCAGGACAGGAGCTTTTCCCCTGTGCCACAACGCCCTGCTAAAATTTAACCCCAATTTGTAATAATGACCAACAGAGCCTCAAGTCTAACGATGTCTTATTCGACAAGAGCGTTAGTCGTCACCATTTCTCCTTGGAGAAGCTCATCCCAGGGCTCTTCTGCTTGGAGCAGGGAAGGCCTTGGAGTCACAGAACCTGAATTTGAATCTCAGATCCACCACTTCCTAGCAACGTGACCTTTGGTTCTAATTCTGTTTTCCTGAGCCTTAGTTTCCTCACAAATGAGTTGTGGGGATGCAAAGAGAATGAAGCCCACAGAACTCCCAGCATGGTGCCTGGCACATAGTAGCTGCTCAGTGGGGCCCTTTTCAACCTCTTTCTTCCACTGAAGAGTCACTAACAAGACTAAGTGAGCCGAGTGGGGCCCTGCCGCCCACAGCCCTGGAGCGGAGCCCAAGGGCCTCCGGAAGCCCCAGGCCGCCCTCACAGCTGCTGCCGGTTTATCAGTGTTAGCTCAGATGCCGTTCTCTTCAAGGTCATGGCAAATGGATTCTATCACCTGCCAGGAAAAGCTCCTCATAACTCTGAAGCAAAAAGCGAAGGCCTACGGTATCTCTTGCCTGGTCACTGCAATGGCCTCCACGTTGCTCTCCTGGCCTTCACTGACTCTCACACGTACCTACAAATTCACTTCCTGACCACAAGCACGTCACTGCCTTGCTTAAGTCTCCCCATGCCATGCCATGCCATGCCATGCCATGCCATGGCTCCCCATGGCACAGGACGAGATAAAGTCCCTAAGTATGACCTCTGGGGTTCCCCGTGACCTGGACCTCCTCTCTCTTGCCTCATGGTCTGCTGCCTTCCTGGACACAGCCTCCAAGGAGAACGTACACAGAGACTGTGTTTTGGTTCATACTCTTCTCTCAGACTGGACGACCTCTTCTTCCCGTACCACCCAAGTTCAACACCAAGTCGCCATGCCACTTCACCAAGTCAAAGGTGAGCTGCTAAATGTTAGGATTGCGGAAGACCAAGAAAAATATCTTATTAACAGGCAGCACTGACAGGGCAGCTAACACCAGCAATGTGGAAGGTATTTTATATCCATTTTTGCACTGAATCTTCCAACAACCTGAAGAGGTCACGTTAAACCATCATCTAAGCACACATCATTCATCTTCCAGTGAAGAGAACAGAGGTAGAACTTAATCTACCCCCAAATACCCGAATCTCCTAATTTAACTTTGCAAATTGGTTTCATCCAACTGTGAATTTCATTAGCTGAAAAATCCCAAGATAAGCAGTTGTTGAAAAGATAAAATTCCATTTTCATGTTTCTCAAGAAGGAATTAAATTCACATCACGTTGCTCGCAGCCCCAGACCGCCTCTTAAAAAAAAAATGTACCATGAACTCCACAATTTTTCAATTACTTTGGTCCAGCCCAGCAGCGATAAAAACGCTCACTTTCTAAAAAGTGTATTTATGTATCACTGTGCATACACACATGGATTTATTTGGTTTTATTCTTTGGATTTATTTGAATTCTACGGCTATTTATTTTGTGACCCCTAACTGCTTCCTGCTAGAACAACAATTTATTTTATCAAATTCATACTGGTGCTTTGAAAAGAAAGAAACAGCAACACACCACAGCATTGTGCCTGACCTTCTCAAAGTAAACACAGAGCGGCCCTGGAAGGCAGTAACCATTAGCTCTTGAGACTGTCTCCGCAAAGGAGGGAAGCGGGCAAGGGGAGGCAGCGGGTAAATGTGGAGGCGTAGAAATGACAAGAGTACGCAGCCGATCTTTGTGGGTAGAGGGGCTGGGAGAGAAAAAAATATCACATGGGCCCGAACCATCTTCATTCTACTACTCCACATTTTGAAATGTGGCCAAGTTGGCTATGAAAAGTAGCCGAGAAGCCAGTAGTATGATATTAATAGTCCGCTTTTAAAGTTCCACACGTCGTGATAAAATGTTGAGCTCCACGTCTGAGCCCAGCCGCAGCCTCTGTGGTGCCTGGGAGCCAAAGCATTGCTAATAAACTCAGGAAGGGAACAGACCCCGAGTGCCTCACATTTGTGCTACGCTCTCGGGCCCCAGCTTCTATTTTTAATAGTGTTCACATGATAGGCTTGTAAAACATATGTTTCTAAGGACAATAAAACACATATAAAAGAGCTGTGGAGTTAGACGAACTGGGTTAATGATCTCAACTCTGCTCCCTGCTACTTGAGCGAGTTATTTCACATCTTCCCCAACGCCCTTCTCATCTGCGCAATGGAAAGAACGAGATCTAGTTTGGGGTTTGCTGGGATGACGGAATATGCCATGACACTGATCCATTCATTTACTCAGCAAATATTTATTCAGTCTTCACTATGTACCCGAAGTACAAGGAATACGGAGATGGATAAGCCCTGTCCTCAGGGAGCTTACCATCTAGTAGGGGAAGACGTAATGGAATAAAATCAGCACAGGAAGTGACTTTAGTGAAAAGAAACCGAGCAACAGGACTGGGTAAGTCAGCGCGGCATCTGGGTGCACACTATGGACACTCCAGAGATGTTAAAAGGGCGAGGTAGGGGGGCAATCCCACAGGGAGGGCTAGTAAAGAAAATCTCTTTATTCTGTTCCTTTGCCTTCTCTTAACCTGGGAGCAATCCAAATCCTTTCTCTTTCTCCTTTGCCTCTTTGCCTGAGGCTCGGGGAGTTTCCGGTTCTGATTATATGGATGATGACCACAGACAGACAAGAAGTTGGATCTGAATGGGTCCTGTTTATTTTCTTGAAAGGCATGGAGATAGCATTTAGAAAACCCAATGGCTTTTTCTGTCTTCCCTACAAACTTGTGGTATGACTGGGGGGGGGGGGGGTGGAGCGGTAGGGAGGGGAATGCCAGTCAAGTCTTGACTTGGCTCCAGAAGAGAGTAACCTCAGATTGCCTTCGTTTGATGGGAAAAGCATAAACATTTTCTCAACGGGGCAGCTAGTCCTGACGAGACATAACACCATGCCTTGCCTCTCCAGGACACAGGGAAGAGGCTGTTCTTTTCCACAGCAGGATCTCCATTTCCAACACTGGCACCATCTTTACAACCAACTACTATGGTCCCCGATCCCTTCGTTTCAAGAAAATTCCCAGTGCTAGCGCCTGGGAAACTAGCGGTGAATACATCATAGCACCTGCCTTTTAGAGGCTCATGGTATTTTAAGAAAATTACAAAAACAAGTGCACTAAGATATTTCAAAATGTGAGGACTGACATATGTGTGGAGTACAGGGAGGGCCCAACAAGACTACCCTACCAGGAACACCAAAGATGGCCACAGAGGATGGAAGCCTTGAGGGAACCCTTACGTGAGTAGGAGGTTTTTTGGATCCAGGGACTAAGTAAGTGCACTCAAGAAACTCAATGTAGTTTAGGGATTTCAATAAAGCAGTTACCCAAACATACGGCCGTTACGAGAATACGATTTTAAATTTGGCTACAGAGTGGGAAGAGACGCACAAATAGACAATGAAAGGAAGAAAAGGAAAGCTAGCACTGACACAACGATAGTAGCTAACATTTACTAAACAATTATTATGTGCCCAAACTGGGCTGAGGAAGCCCGCACGAACGTCTGCCATTTGACGAACCTGGATGCCTGTTATGTTCTCAGCACTGACCGGACCACTGTGCTGAGGAAAGTCCCAACCTTCGTGAGGCCCAAGGGCTAATGGGAGAAGAGTCATAACAATGAACGCATTCAGTCACCCCAAGATTCAAAAGGATTAAAGCTGACTTACCAGAGATACTAGGACTTTTGGGTGCTTTCTAAAGTCAGCGAGTCACTTAAAACAGAAAGAAGCCGTTATGAGTGTTGATAAATTAGCTACGGCTCAGCAAATTTCACGGCCTTTGAAGAAAAAGATGCTTTCTATGGAAGACTCAAGGCAATAGCATGGGCGATTATTCACTGAACATTTACCACATACCACGCATGGGCTCAGTATCTGATTTAACCAACACTCTGATGCCAATATCCTGGACTTGAGATTCATCTGTGATGAAAGGCAATTACAAGCTATTTGCAAAGCAAAACCAAACAGTGTGTGTGTGTGTGTGTGTGTGTGTGTGTGTGTGTGTGTGTGTGTGTGTGTGTGTGTGTGTGTGTACATACCATCTGGTGATTCTAGACCCCAACTCAAAGCACTTCTCCTTCTTTTAATCAAGGATCAATTAACTTCCTATACCTCCAGGGACCTCTTGGGATGTGTAGGTTGCAGAGGAGGCGAAATACGAACTCACTGACAAACACTTAATGGGCAGAAAATCAAAGCATGAAGAAAGGCCCCTGTGTTGGGTTCAGGCCTTTGAAACTTCTTGGGCTTTGAAAAACTAACACTTGAGCAGGTTGGGTGGTTTGGGGGTGGGGTGTAAAAAAAACACAGGATAAGTTTTTGCGGCCCACCCATTGATAAAGTCATGTGGGAAGTGTTACCAAGTGACCCAGCCCCAGAACCCTGCTCCCTTCAGCCCCGGCTTCACGGTTGCACAAAATTAAACACAGCCTCCTGCTCTCAATGTGCTTTTTAGAAAGCCCATGGTGTGCGTCAGGGAAAGAGTGGGGGTAGGAGAGTAAATAAGAAATCTCCACGCTTTGGCAGGACCCAACTCAGAGCATCAAGGAGGGGTTGCCCGGGCTCCTATAGAGACCAAGGCCTTCGACTGCATTTCCCAGAGTTGTCTAGCTTTCTACTTCATCCGATCTGTAGTTACCTTAAAATAAGCAGAGTCCAAGATCTGTGAGAGTAATAATTAAATGAGCACCTACCCCCAGAAGAGGAGAGGGTGCAGAATCCTTGTGCAGACGCACTGCTCCAATCAGGCAGCTAGCAGAAGAACTCCACGACGGTACTTTTGACAGCACAGATTCTACTGCTCTGCTCATTTTACGAATGACAGACTGAGGCTCAGAAAGTTTAAGCAGCTCATCCAAAGTGCAAAGCTAGCGAAGGGTGCCAATATGGCCCAGATGTTAGAAATGCAGATGGAAGGCATGGGGCTTCCGATTTCGAACTGAGAGTCCAATTAGGAATTAATGTATCTGAACTCCCCCAAGAGCTATGGGAAGGTATGTTATTATTCGCATGTGCAGCCAACAGAAAGCTGAGGCCAGAAGTTTTGTAATGTGGCCAGGGTTCCCACATGAGTCAGGTGGTCACTGGGATTTGAACCCAGGTCTGTCTGTCTTTCGGTTCATGTTTTCTTACTCCATGACCTGACCCTCCCTTTCTTTATAAATGTATTCCCTGTTAAAATATGACCAACTGCTTTTTTTTTTTTTTTTTATTTAATCACTTAAGGCCAGAATGGTCAACCCAACTACTACTTAGAGGTTCAAAATACAAATATTTATGTTGCTTGTAAGTGACAGGGTTTCTATTTAAAGTAATTAATTGCTACTGGTCTTAGAAGTGTGCAAACTTTCTTTGGTTTACGATATTTGTCCAGATTTTTATACTGGACACAATCCAGATGAGACAAAACGAAGTTTACTCTGAAGGCATTTCCCACCTTTGAAATGGGCTGCCATGAAAAACACTTGCTGTTGGCTGGTGTCAACAGGCAATATTCTGGGTCTAGGGGTTTTCTTTTACAAATTTCTTTTACAAATGCTCATTCTTTAAAACTGGAAAGTCCAGTCCCTTTCTTCACAAAAAGAAGATTGTCAGAACCGAAAGCAACTCCGAGGTAGAAGTGAAGAAGTTAGTGGCAGATCTAGTCCTGGTGCCTGGGTTTCCCGAGGCCAGGTCCAGGGCCCTCAGTGTAATTCCACAAACTTGTAGGGCAGTTTCTGGGTATGGGGCACTATTAGGTGCTGGGGACACACAGTATCGACATCCTGTACCGGTTCTGAGTTTCTCAACTTTGGAAAGTCTCAGGTTCCACGACGAAGGGACACCTGTCTCTAGTCTAATCATGGGTGTCAAAAAGAACTTTGGATGGCCCTTCTTATTGGAAAGTGCTTAAAGAGAAAACATTTTATTCTCCAAAATAATATGGGCCACCTTAAAACTCTTAGCTCTGTCTGTTTTTGGCCCTTTCAGTTGGATTTTGAAAGAGTTCTCAGATCCATCAGGGACTAAAAAATAAACTCGCCAATAGCACATGATTCAGACCTTTCATGAAGACAGCTCCAGCCCTCTTTTGTAGATATGATATTTCCAGTAATATACAACTACCAGAGCTAATAGGACTTACAATTCCTCCAGGTCAAACTGGATTACCTCCTTCCTCTTTTGACCTCTCTTTTAAATAAGGATGAGACTAAATTTGCATTCATTGGGTACCTACTATGTGCCAGGAGCTGTGGATATATCAACTGATGTAACTCAAAACAATCCTCCAAAATAATTATTAGCAGCATACAGCCAAAGAATTGAGAGTCAGAGAGATTGTATTTCACCACCGTTGATAACAGCAGTGTAACCAGGATATATAATAGAATACTGAGGCCTTTGAAGTTCATTCGGAGATGGGGCCAGTTAGCCTTTCTTGCTAAGTACACATAGGAACTAGGTCTATATGTGGATATTAGCAAAGCTACAAAAGCTCTGGAAAAGTGTATGCTGACCTTGAGCAAGGATAAAAGGCAAGGCTCTTCCTTAGATGCTGAGGTAGATTTATATAGATCCAGCTACTCTCCTGCCTCAGTGTCCCTGATGATCCAAATGTGTTTATTGCCAATATAGCTGCCCAGAGCTAGGCCATAGCAAGAATCCCAATGTGTGTGTGGGGTTTCATAGCTCTTACATAAATATCACATTTGACCTTCCTAACAACCCCATGAAATAACGTCTTAACGTGTAGATTAAAGTGCCCCTGCAAAGTCCTGTATGTCTTTTAAGACTTAAATATCTCTTCTACAAAGGATTCACTGAGCCACGTTAGCCACTCTGGCAGAGTTACTTTATCCAATTTACCCATGAACTTCGGAGTTGGGCAGACAGGATTTTACATCCTACTTCTATTACCTGTCATGCTTACCGTTTGACCTTGGGCAAGTCACTTTACCTCTCTGGGCTTCATCAGTGTACAACGGGACTTTGTAAAATAATTCTCAATGTATAGAGCTGATTGTGAGGACTGAGACAACATAGCTTATAAAATATCCAATTGCCTGGCTGGATAAATGTTAGCTCCTGTCCCTGCATGTGACAGGAAGCTCCTGAAAGCTTTTAAGCAGGTATAAGATGTGATCTGAGTTCAGGCGAAAGCTCCCTCCAGCAGCGGGGGCCTGCCAACTCCTTCCCAAATGCAATCTGATTCCACGGGAAAAGCACGCTCAAAAAATCCTCTAATTCCAGGGACTTCTTGGGATTGTATAAATAGAAGAGGCTTCGACAGTGGTTAGCAGGACCTGGCACCCTGATGCAGAGAAGAAGTATCGCAGCAGGAACGCTGCCATGCTCTGTCAAGAGATCACACAAGGCCGAATGGGAGGTGAAGTCTAGAAGGGCGAAAAAAATTCTCTTTTCGTCTTCCCAAAGAGTTAAACATACCTTCGTCAGCATGCACGCTCCCACGCAAGCTATGCTGCCCAGGTGTACACAAAGCCCCAGGTTCACATGGCGGTAAGATAAACAACACGTGGACTGGACATCAGACACCCGGGAGGGCCAAAGTTCGAGACAGTCCAAAGGCAAGACTGGAACCAGACGCGGTGCCAAAAATGAGGAGTTGGCGCACTACCGGAGACGCTGTGAGAACCAAATCATGCTGGTGGGCAGTCCAAGGCCACCAGGGAACCCCAAAATAAACCACCGAGCTGCGTGGGTTAATCGAGGTCAAAGGTCAAGTTGCTGGCAGCCCAGAGCCAAATCTGGCCCACAGAGATAGTCTGTTTGGTCACCCATGACTTAAATTTCCCAATTTAAGTTCGGTTGTTGCCATTTTACGACAGCAGGTCTCACGCAATGTCCAGATTTCCAGCTCTTGAACCAGCTCTAACGCCACGTGGCGATGGGGGCAGTGCTACCTGTGGCTGGACGCGCTCTCTGCCCTTCCTATTGTCTCCGTGACGCCCAGGCCGCGGGTCAGTCGTCACTGTCCCTGAGCTTCTACTGTCAATCTTCCTTCGCCTGCTCTGCGTCAGTAGTTTGTTACCCACCCGGCCCCTGTAGACATTTCGCTTTTTCCACCACCACTCTCGAAAATATGGAAGTCCTCCGATGAACCCATAAAAATAGATGGTTCAACCATGCCCTCCGTGGTAGGTAATGGCCTCGTGAGACAAGTGTGTACGTGTAGGAATCTGTTCATGAGTTCATCTATCTGTTTTAACCTTAAGCCTATCTGTGTTCAACCATAAATCCAGTATGATTTATCCAGCAAACTCTAGCATTGCAATTACTCCTTTTTCTATAAGTCCCCTATGGTAGCTCAGAGACTCTTCAGAAAGGGGGCCATATTTTATTCACCTCTGTGTGCCCAGCACAAAGAGTAATTCCTAGTACTAAGTGGGTGCTTCACAAATGGATATTGGATAAATGTATATAGGAAACAAACTAAAATCCAGACGATGTGGCTCAGTCCCAAATACAGCATATGGCTTATAGATCCTTCCCCCCCCCCCCCCCACCTTGCTGAGTTTTAATCTGAACTCTCTCATATCTCAACTCCTGTTTATTTATTTATTTAATTGAGAAAGAAAGAGAGAGAGAGCCGAGAGAGAGAGAGCGGGAGGGGGGGGAAGAGCAGAGAGGGAAAAGGAAAAGCAGACTCCCCGCTGAGTAGAGAGTCTGACGTGGGGCTCGATCCCAGGACTCGAAGATCATGACCTGAGCCGAAGGCAGCCGCCTAATCGACTGAGCCACCCAGGTGCCCCTCAACTCCTGTTTTCCTAACACGATCCCCCAAAACAACACACCACCAGACATCCTCATGGGGTGCTGACAAATTCACGAGGAATTATTTACGGGTTACCTAACCAGTTTCAAGTCTCAGATGCACGCTGTTGGGCTGGATGACAGCTATGAAAGACCCTGCCTTTTTGGTTTCCCAGTCTTTTTCATGTAGTGAAACTATCAGAAAATACTTTGTAGGGCGCCCATCCCCAGGTAAACTGAGCAGGCTGCCGCTCAGTGACTCAGTGGCCCCACTCCACCCTCCCCAGTGGTCCCCAGGGCCTAGAGATCCATTTCCACACACACCCTGACCCACTTCCTGTGATCCTCCTGGGGATCTCGGTCCAGGAGAAAGCTCCCAGTCAGAGGAAGAGCACAAGTCTCAAGAAAGCAACTCGGATCTGGATTTGGAAACCAGTTTTGCCACTTAAAATCTATGCAACCAGCAGCAAGCTGCTTCACTTCTCCCAGCCCCCACTTGAAAAAGAGGGCGCCAATACCTACTTTGAAGAGCTGAGAGGATGACCCATCACAGGGCAGAGACTTAAAGAAGGTGAGTTCTCTGCCCTCCCAGCCTGAAAATCTACTCTCCTGCTGTTTATACGATGCCAATCAGCCTGCTTGACTGGTTCCCTCTGGTTTCCTCAAGAAGGTGGCCAGACTAACCTGGGCAAGGCTGTGTCAGCTCCGACATGGACTATCACTGCAGTCAAGTGACGCTGGAGCCATTCCAGTGTGCCAGGGATAAGACAACCCTCGCGCCAGAAGCACACTCCCCCCTCCCGGCCCGTCAACGTTCCTTTTGTAGAACCCAGAAACCTTCTTCCAAGCTGACAGCTGCCACCTGCACAAATAACTCAGGGATGCAATTTTGTAACTGAATACAGGCCCTGAAAGCTGGAAAGTTTGAAGTCCAAAATAATCCCTTTGACCTTCTGCCTAAAGGCTCACTAATCACTTTTTAATTTGTCGTTTATTTCCTCTCTCGGTGCTGTACTCGCAGGCTACGTTTTCGTTTTAGAAGTACCCGGGGAGTGAATGGCCCTAGAGAACCCGTGATTAAAGCACAAGTCAAACTTCTCTCCCCCACATCTGAGTCTTGCTGTATGCCCCACCAAGATTTCCAGAAGGCCCTGGGTGGCAAGAAAGTGAAGGAGAAAAAGGCTGCTTTGAAGCAGAGTCCTCACTGGGAGAATTATGGGCTACGGGAATTAGTAGGATGTGGTCCCTGCCCTGTAAGAACGCAGACTCGGGACAGTTACCCATGATGCAGCGGGACGGGACCGGCCAGGGAGGCCTTTCCAAATGCTCAGGGAGCACGGAGGATGCACGTGAGCGCAGGACTGGGCGACCGGCAGGGATGTAACCAGTTTACTGACTAACCGGTAAATGCATTTCAAAGATTCCTTGCTGTCATTTGAATGCCAACAATGGAGCTAAGGCTATACAAAAAAATTTTTAAATACAAGTAATTAAAAAAAATAAAAATCCAGAACTGAAAAGTTTCCCCCCAAAACAGTGTACAAAACTGCTGTCGTCATCTCCTACCCAAGTTTTAACCCTGAGGGAAGATGAGAAAAGGAGATTGAGGGAGCCCATCTAATTCCTAAAACATAGATGCTGAAAAGATGCTAAAAAAGGAACACTGGCAGCTAAAAATGTTGTTCACTCCAGAAGAAATGTCTTACTTGGAGACAAAGGCTTCTAGTCTAATCATCACTAGGATTATTACAAACTGAAATGAGTTGAATCCAAAGAGATGTACTAGGGTCATTCCACATTGTGTGTTTATCCTAGCAAATCAGGCAACTTTCACCTACTGAATAACGACGTCTCCAGTAGCCAGAGCTGGGTCAGCTCAGCCAGCGTCTTGGAGAAGAAAATGATTTCCACACTAGTTTGTGATTCAGTGAAGAGAGGCCTGCTATCCGTAAGAAGACAACGCAAGTGAGTTCGGGAGTATTAGTTAAGTTTCTTTTGGCAAGGAGACCTCAAAAAACAAATACTAACCGACACTCACTGACGATCCTAATGACTCGTATTCATCGGTGTTAGTGAGGCTAACTAACTATATAGTCACACTTCGGCTCTCTCGGGCTCTGTTTCTTCCTGTGCAAAATGAAAGGGGCGGTTTTATCAGGTGTCTTAGGGACATTTCTAATTCAGGCATTTTCGCCTTTAGCCTAGGTGATTTATCAACCAACTGCAGGCTTCCTACCTGTGGCGTCCTTATGGGGCAGACAAATGGGCATCGCCACCTGCCCGCTATCCTCACTGGGGGAACTGAGGGGCATACTACGTTCTTTTTAAGTCTGGGAAGACGGACTGGCCAAGCAGCGCCCTTCAGAATTCAAAGGTGCTCATTTATAAAGAACAGCTCCAGCAAACTTCCCCAAATCTGCGACCTCCAGATGCAAACTGAATTAATGACTGGCAACTCTTGGGTCTGTCAAAGAAGTAGGTTAACAGCAAACATGCTGTGTGGGCTGGAGGCAGGTGGGAATGAGCACCAGCTACCGCAGCAGACTGGGTATTATTCTAGGTGCTTTCGAGCAGTGCCTCTTTGATTCCTCCTGGTCATCCTGTCCAGGTAAGCAGCACCAGCTAGGTTCGCAAAGGCCCAGACTGAAGATCAGAAACGAGGTCGTGGAGGAGCAGGGCAGAAATGCCACTGGTCCTGGCCGGCTCTCCACGGTTCTGGGCAGCCGGCACTTTTCCTATTTGTAGGTGCTTTCACCCAGACCGAGAAGGGGTGCCTCTGGCAAACTGGCTGGCTCCCCGTATAGTTAGAAACCCCTGTGCTCTGGGGCCACCCTCAGCTGCTCTGGCAGCCCTCCCCTTCCCCCCACCAGGATGGGGACAACAAAATGTGGGCATTCAGATACAGGAGAAAGGGCTGCAGTAAAAAACCCCTAGGTGGCTTGCTATAGGAACCCTATTGTTCCAGAGGGAAGCTCTTTTGCCAAAACTCTCCAGGAAGCCACGCTCTGTGATGCATTTTTCAGCTGTTGAGAGAAAAGGGTAGTTCCTGGGATGTTTCTTCAATGGTACTGGAAGCCAGGCCCTTAATCCTTGCAAAGCAGCAAGGAGCCAGCTTCCCTCAGAGGGACAGAATGTCTAGAGTCCTTCTTCCAAATAAAAACATAAAAAACTCCTCAACTTCCCCCTTACAACCTCCCAAAATGTGTGAATCAGGCAGAAGGGGAGAAGAAGGCAGCAAAGTCCGGGGGGGGGGGGGGGTCCGGACCTTCTCTGCACTCTCCTCCCCTTACGGGCCTGCCCACCTGACCTCTCTATAGCAGTAAATTACAAAGCCCCCACTGTTCTCTCTGCCCATCCTCCCCACATCCTCCCTACCCCCCACCACACACACACATACATTTTTTTAAAGGGCGAAATGCCAAATAACATTATTCCCCTTCACCATGGTATTGCCATGAGAGCTGCCTGGTATGTTTGCCTGAAAATTGGAAGGTTTTCATGGAAATCTCGGCCTCCACTACAGCTCTCCCTTTGTGGAAATGGACTTGGAATGAAATGGAAGGCCCCTAACTGGAACCTAATTGGGCAGAGGAGAGCAAGGCCCCTGGGATTGCTCGGAGGCCGGAGGAGTACTTGACTGTGCCTTTGGCAGCCTGGAATGGGCCCCTTCTGCCGCAGCTCGTCCCTGGGCACAATGTGGCTCTCTCTAAGGGGCAGCCTCACCTCAGAGGAGGGACCCTGTTATGGAATTGCAGGGATGGGGGGGCAGTGCTGGCAGCGCATATGTTCCCCATGGGTGCAAACAGGTATCCCTGGGGCACTGAGATCAAAGGCAGAAAACTGTGTCCCAGCCCATCTGAATCAACCGAGCTCCAAATCCCAAATGGTTTTCTGGGGTTAGGTTTTGTGACCATTTGGAAGGAGCAGACCTCGAAGGAGTCCCTCCCTTCTCTCGTTGTGGCCCTGTGAGCCCGGCCCAGGGAATTCTCAGGGCCTCTGCATCCCTGTCCTCGTCAAAAGAGGTCAGGCCGCGTGGAAGAGCTGCCCTGAGGATCCCCCAAGCTGGGGGGTATTGGGGCGGGGGGTCACGCAGCTGGGCACGACACGGAGCACCCGCATTCGGGTCCTTCCTCCCCACCACAGTACGAGGGGAGGGGACAGGCTGCCCGGCACAGGACTGGATCTGTGAGAAATCGTCTCTCCTGTCCTGCTCCCTTACCGCAGAGAGCAGATCGGTGGATGTGGGCTCCTGCTTGTCCATCAAGATGACAGAATGGGTCTCGGAGAATTCATTATTCAACGAACCAGCCCTTCACAAATCCCATCCAAAGGAACGGTTTGATGCCTTTCAGTACACTGACTATACAAAATACTGAAAGACCAGCGCACTTCAAAAGCCTCACAAAAACCCGGGCCTGGGTTTGGCAGGAGTTCCTCCGCCACTGGGTTTTTCTGTGTGTGGTTTATAATAACATGCAAGCCTGATGCCAGCGCCTAACCTATTAAGGGACTGCCAATTAGCAGGGGGCTTCGAGCTGCAGGTTTGAGAACTGGGGAGCAGGTCTAATTAGGGGTCCAAACCACTTCTCTCTAGCATCCCCTCTCAATCTGATACCGGGTATACTGGTCTATTGTTCCGCCTATAATCTTTCTGTATTTCTCAGCACGCTTCCTCTGTTTTAAGGGTCCGGGCCTGAAGGCTACTGCTGATGTTCACGTCTGTCTTGATGGGTAAAATTGGGCCTTGAACAAGGTTATTCTCTGGATAGTGACTTTCAGATTTGGCCAATCATCAAAATCATCAGGGGCTCATTTAAAAGCACATTCCAGGCCCTACCCAGACCTGCTTAATAACTCAATCGGAATTCCCAGGTCAAGGGCCTCAGGAGTCTCCCATTTTCACAAGCACTTGAAATGATTCTATTCCCAGGTGATTTGGGAGTCACTGCTCTAAAGAGTAAAAAACTTTCATTTTTGAACTCAAGGGCTTTTAATAAATGGATGCATAATATACATAAAATGAAACTTATATATACCTACACCAAATCAACACAATTTTAAACCACAATGAATATCAAATGTCTGGAGCACCTTGGGGACTCAGTCAGGTCATGATCCTGGGGTCCTGGGATCGGGCCCTACATCGGGCTTCCGGCTCAGTGGGGAGCCTGCTTCTCCCTCTGCCCCTGTCTGCTGCTCCCCCTGCTTGTGCTCTCTCTCTCTTTCTGTCAAATAAATAAATAAAACCTTTAAAAATATATATATCGAATGTTTGCTGTTGAACCTATTGTGTGCTGGAGACAGGAACTACTGGGACGAATAAAACAGAGTTCCCGCCCTCAGAAGAGCTCCCTGTCTAGGGATGCAGCAACACCCCATCAGGAGAGCCGTCTTTCCTACCTTGGGATCCTGTGACATTGCAAACCTAAGGCTCTTCCTTCCTCCTTTCTCTTCTGCCTCATGGTGGACTTGGCTTCCCAATATCTTTGCCAAGATGGCACCAAAAAGGAAAGAGAATGATTTCAGACGCCCAACTTCAGAGGCCTATCTTAGGAGGGCAGAGAAAGCTGGAGAAACGTATGGCTTCAAGATCCAGGAGAACATATGGGCCTTCAGACTGCCTAGGCTGAAGACATAGACAGAGTGGGTCCCTGTGCAGCAGACAAAGCCCTGGGCTGGGTTTTGGAGCCCAAGCCTGGATAAGTCCCTGTTCTTCACTGAGCTTCCTTATCTACAAAACAGAGGAAACTGGATTGTGTGGTTATATCCCAGAGCATGTGGAGCATGAGCCTTTTCCCTGGAGCCTTTCTTAAAGTTCACTGCTGAGTTTCAAAGGGAGAAGTACAAACTCGAAGAACGGGAGCTCTCCAGAACACTCTCCCAAGAAAAGTGAGCCTAAATGATCTCTCACTGGCTCTAAAATTATATCTCATGTATATGGCTTTTAAACAAGACTCATTTCTCAGCCGGCAGAAACAGTGTTTTTTATCTACCCTCCGCAGTGCTGGATACACAGCAGAGACCCAACCTTAAAGACGACGTCTAGGGTAGACGGTGGCATGGCCAGGCCATTTTACAAAGATGACTCTGGCAGCCGTGTGGGGGACAGGCTGGAGCACAGGGCGCTGAAAACTGCAGCTCCCTGCTCACCAAGGTATGACCAACCACCTTCCCGAGGAAAAGCCTTCCGCATTCTGCAGACACATCCCCATCAGCCCTGAATACGATGCATTAAGGCCTCCCACAGCCTTGACGCCACGCTAGGTCCTGGCCAGTGCAACTCAAATAAACATGGCCCGCTCTCCAGGAGAGTCTGGGGCTATTTCCCTTCTTGCTTTAAACACCTCTCGGAAACCGACTGCTGCAGCGTCCCTGTTCAGACCCTCCGTTATCTTAACACGCAGCACTCCCCGAGAGCACACCTCGGTGTAGATTAGAAGCAAGTGGCTCAAGAGGGCGACCCATCTCTTGGCACTTGGTGTGGCTCTAAGCACGTGGATTTTGGAGTCAGACACACCTGGGTCTCTTCACCCTCACCATGTCAGTTCACCTCGCGGAGATGTGAGAGGGATGTGATCCTGGGAGCAAAGATGCTGAGACAATGCCTGGCACCCAGAAATGCGCGGTAACTGTCACTATGACGACGATGGGATGATGTGTCTTCTGCGGCAAGGACACAGACAGGTGTTATCTTGGCCCACAAAGAAATCCACTGTTTACCTCACGCACGGTTACTGAATAGGTACCATAAAAGTCACCATCTGAAGCTTGGACCTGCCTCTTTTTAGTCCTGTGACGTCAGGCAAGCTGCTAGATGAAGGCCATCTGTAGAAGGGAGCTAGCTGAGCCCACCTTGAGGGGTGACTGTGAAATTGAGAGATACAGTACGATACATAAAGTGCACTCAATTCGCGGGAGTGGTTGTCGTCGTTCATGGTCTTCCCCACAAAAGACATCAGCATGAAGAAAGGCGATTAGGGCAGCCCTCTTTGCCCCCATGTGGGAGCTCTTCATTTCCTTTAGAGCAGCCAAGGGCAACAATATACGTAGAGTTTTCTAAAACACCAGTGTCTTTTCAATGTTTGATTACTTCCAGCTAAAGGAAAATAAGTGGGGATTTTCTTAGCATTTCATGCTGGCCTGAATGGAATGTCCCTCGGGACTTCCTTGGACCTTCCCTTCATATTGATGGTCTTCATCTCTATGGAGACTATTTGTTCACTTTCTCTTCGTTCACTTTTTTCCAATAAATATTTATTATGTGCCCCCAATGAACAAAGGACAGACGTGAGAGCAACTGGGGAATATGCGGTGATTATAGGTCAAATCCTTTTTTAAAATTCCTGTAAGGAAGTTAAGAAAAAGGGTAGGAGTCTGACCGAGTGCACTCAGTCAAAAAGAGACACAGGGATCTACGTACTGCACAACCCCAGGGGTCACTACTTCCAGGCTTCAGTTCCAGCCAGGATGGAAACTCAGTGCCATTTCCACTCCTGCTTCACGGAGAAGGCTGAGCAGGCCCCACGCAACCTCCTCTGTCAAGAGCTTCACTGGGGGCCTTGTATTTCTCGTGAACATCACACCCTACGCGCCACGGCCCGGCTGACTGTGTTAGCTGGGTATTATTACACTGGGTCTGGCCTTCCCTGGGGCCTACTGGTGTGTACGTGACACTCACGCCAAACTTGTCTCTCTGAATTAGTAATAAAGAAACAGAAACACCCGAAGTGTGGGACATACTGGAAAATAATTGGCCAGAACCCTTCTTAAACTCAGTTATATACATATATATATAAAAGATGAGACTCTGTTGCAGATAAAGGAGACTAAACAGACGATATCAAATAAGAGGGGTGAAACTTGATTAGATCTTGGACCCAAAAAAATCTATAAAAGAGATATTGGGACAATTGTACACTGCTGAGTATGAACCATATATTAGATATTATTGAATAAATGTTAGTTTTCTTGCAAAAAAATGTGGGGGGGTTGGCACGCACATGTGTACAGGTAGCTTGCTTGCCATAGTCATGCAGGAGAAGAACAAAAAACGAAAGAGAATCTACATAAAAGATAAAGAAACAAGATGAAAACTGGTGAGCCGTATGTAATATTGGTTGATTTTACTATGAAATGGGATCCAACTGCCAGGGAATCGTGGGGATGCCCCCGAGCCTGCGGGTGCTGTATTCCCCGGTACTTCAAATAAGAATGGAACAATCTGTGCAGCGGGCTTAGCAAACCCTTTAGAACAATGAAAACTTCTAACAAAGCACAGTGTGCTGTACTTCATTTTTAAATAACTTGATTACACAGGTTTCAACTGGTCAGTTAAATTTAGCAATTAATAATCATCATCAAACATTGTCTCACACTAATCAAATTCAAATCAAGGAAGTAATTTTTTTCTTCTTTGTTCACGGTATTTTCAATTCATGGGTAGAAAACAGGATGTGATGATAATGCACATTTCAGAGTCACAGAAGCCTAAATTCAAATCTCAAGCTACCTGACTTGGGTCTCCTGTTGCCTAATAAATGGAGGGGTGCTATGGCTTGGAGTGTCCCCTCTCCCGCCCCAAAATATACACAGTTGAAGTTCTAGCCCCAGGACCTCAGGGTGTGACCTGATTTGGAGATGGGGTCTTTACAGAGATAATTAAGTAACAATGATGGCATTAGGGTAGATCCTAATCCAGTATGACAAGTGACCTGCTAAAATGGGGGATATTTGGATGTAGATATACCAGTACAGGGCGTACAGAGGGGACGCCATGTTCACATGAAGACCGCCATCTTCAGCCAAGAAGAGAGACATGGAACACCTCTTCCCTCACTGCCTTCAGAAGGAACCACCTTGGGGCGCCTGGGTGGCTCAGTGGGTTAAAGCCTCTGCCTTCAGCTCAGGTCATGATCTCAGGGTCCTGGGATCGAGCCCCGCACTGGGCTCTCTGCTCGGCGGGGAGCCTGCTTCCCCCTCTCTCTCTGCCTGCCTCTCTGCCTACTTGTGATCTCTCTCCTCTCTGTCAAATAAATAAATAAAATCTTTAAAAAAAAAAAAAAGAAGGAACCACCTTTCATCATTTTGATCTTGGACTTGTACCCACCAGAGTTGTGAGATAGTAATTTCTGCCATTTCAGCCACTCAGTTCGTGGTACCTTGTTACAGCAGCCCTAGCAAGCAGAGGCACCGGTACCTACACCAGAGAGTTTTAATTGGGTGGACTAAGGCAAAGGAAAGCAAAAGGGAATGAAGAGAAATCTGTGTGATTAAAGGGTAATCCTTAATTCTCAATGACTGTAAAGAGAAATAACTTTAATCATGGCAATTAGTAGCAACAAAGAAAATCGTACGAATAGATATGTATGTGTATATACCTAAATAACTGAAAGAAAATCAAATAAAAATGACTAAAAGGAAATATGCCAAATGGTAGTAACATTTGTGTTAAGTAGTAGATTATGGGTGAATTTCTCCCTTTTCCCAAATTTGGGTAGTTTAAAAGCATCAGTGATGAAAAACAAGGTCATAGATTTGGAGAAAAAAAAAGACTAAAAAATTTATGCTAGTGTCAAACTACTTGTTTTTTTTCTATTTTTTTTTCAATTTTTACGGAGCAACTTCTCTATATATCAGGCCCCAAGTTAGGTACTAGGATTATGGAAGTAAAAAGAGAACATCCCTGCCTCAGATTTCACTGTCAGCGTTCTCCATAAACCAATATTGATCCTTTACACCCCTCCAAATACGTAAAGGCATGCAGTATTTCTTCCAAATTTTAATCTCCCGTGCAAAATGCTCTAATTCAAAGAGGGAGAGAAAAGTTGCCTGTGTGGTCCAGATATCCATAAACACATCAGAAACTTTTCTTCTAAATGTCGTTGTTCAATAAACCAATCAACTGTTATCACTTCTCGGATTAAGTGGAGTTGTCAAAAACACCACTTGCGAGTCTGAATCAAAAGAGGGAGACAAGCTGTCCCTGCATCTCATGACGACATCTAACTGATGTGAGGGTAACCCAGCCTGTCTGCGGATTCAAAGCCCTGACCCCTCTGAACTCAAGTGTGCTTGCCTTTGCTGGTCCAGCACGTCCAGCACGTCTGTAAAACTATGCAGGAACAAGAGCAGTCAAGTGCCGCATGAACAATGCTAAGAGGCAGAGGCTGGATCCCCCTAGTTCTTGACGCTCAAAAGCCACCCAGCATGGGCTCCATTCTCGATGCACATGGGGGGGCACAGAGCACGCATTTAAGATCACTCATCTATGACAAACTGTCCTTTCTTGCTCACAGCTCAGAGACCCATCTGTTCCAGAAAACTCAGGCTTTCCAAATGTGTGACCCAGAGTGACTGCACCTCCTCTAGGTGACGGTCCCAGTGGTCAGTGGCCCTCCTCCCAGGCTCAGTTCTGTGGTCAGTGGTTCTGCCAAACCCACTCATTTCCTTTTGTTGTTCCCATTGTTCTATTTCACCCCCCAGCCCTTTGCCCCGATTTTACCCAGCAGTTGACATGAAGTGGGTCTTTACTGCTCCTGGAAGTTTTTGCTTAGTAGGTACAGTCAAGATACATAAAAATGAAGAACAGGGGAAGACGAGAATGAACCAGAATATATTGTCTCCTGCTTGAGTTACATCCCTGAGTCTTCTCCATGTTTATCACCCTCCTCTAACTGGTCTGTTCCCTTGGGGCTCAATATTGGGTCGGTTTGCTGCTGTTAATCTGTGAAGATGAGTATCAGAAGCATCATTTCAGGGAAGGTCATATTTAAAAACCTGTTGGGGGGGGTGCGGGGAGGAGGGTCGCGTGTATGTGAATGCAGCGGTAGATACTTATGAAGAAGGGCAGTCTCCTTCCCTTCAAACCTTCAGGCTCTGGTCAACTCAAGTTTGAGCTCCTTGAGCAGGAATCGTACCCTTCCAACTTCACAGTTCCTAGCAGATAGCAGGTGATCAGTAAATGTTGCACGAATAAACGGGTGAATAAGGGAATTCATGAACATAGCTGCTTGGGGTCTTGAAAGAAAACCTTTGCTCTTGGGTCAGACAGCCTTGCTAGAACGGTCACGTCTGTGTGTCCCTTCATGGATCATTTCCCTCTTCTGCTAGACTTAGAAGATTGGTGATTAAGCTGACGGAGGAAAGATAACAGCTTCTGAAACCAACTTTCGAGGGTTTTGGAATAAACTCTCACTGTATGGAGAAAGTTTATACTTCTTCCATCGATCTCATAGTCCCTCTCCTCCTCGGCAAGTCCGGGGGCGCTGTTCCAATCCCACACTGCTCTGTGCTGAGGCCAAAGCCCCGTTTCCTGCCTCAAAAGGCCCTTTGTTTGGGCTCGCTTTCCAAATCAGCGTATCCTGAGCTTGAACCCTCTTGCTTTTGAGAACTCCGATGCCTTGGCAGCAGAAGGCCTTGCCAGCAGGTTTGTAGTCCTAACAGCTTTCAAAAACCTCAATGTGAGGGCATGTCTATAGCTAAGAAACTCTTTTCACAGGAGGGGGGGAGAGGGAGTATTATTTTAAGAGTTGCAAAAACAACTTCAAATTGACTCTTTAGTCTTTAATTGCTACCAGAAGACTGAGAACTTCTTGTTCTCTTGTATTTAATTAAGATGATAGTTTTAATCAACTTTAAATGATATTGGTTAATATGCTCAGCTTAATCTCTCAAGCAAGTTTTGCCTCAGAACACTGGAATGCATTAAAGACGAATTCCCAGCGTGTGCTCTCCCAACTGGAAAACACCTTCCTTCAGCGAGAGCAGATGGAAAGGTAGCCACGTGGGTGCAGCTGCCATCGGATTCTCTGGAAGGACTCCAGAACTACTTTTCAAAGATCAGATAAGCTACGTCCAATCCATACTTTGTATACTACACACGCTATTAATCCAGGTAGCACTCTCTTACACTCTTATTTATTCTGAAACTTGCCAATTATCTGGGACAGATAAGGGTTTCTGAACAAAAAGTTTGGAGGGGGCAGGGCAGAGATTAATGCAGAAGAGTCTATATAGTCTGCCAGGAATCTTCCAATCTTGGGACAACCTCTAAGATAGGAATTCTTGTCCCCATTTGCCAGATGAGGAAACTGAATTTCAGACAGATTACGACCCTTGCCTTGGGTTGTGAGCTAACAAAATGGCGGAACCAAGATTTGAGCCCAGAACTGCCCCAAGACACTTCCTTTTCCTGTTCTTAGCGTGGAACACTTTAGGCAAGCCTTAAGTTGGGGGAACTTGTTAGGTGAACCTCTCCATCCCTCCTCTTATGTTGAAATCCTGACAGGATTTAGGCATTCAATACACGGTCAAGACTCCCAACTAACTAAGCACTGTGCTAGCTGCAGTCTCTTCTATGTTATGGCCTCAAGCAGATCTTAAAGACCATCAATTCAACGGCCCCATTATTTAGGTGAGGAGTATTAGACCAACAAAGCATAAGTGCTCTGCTTAATTAAGGTCACTAACTAGTGCCAGAGCTGAGATGACTTGAGATTGGGGGCGGGGGGAGTGAAAGTACCCCAAGGTAGACATAGTGAGGGAGTGGGATGAGCAGAAAGCAGCCATCAGAACGGATACTCTTTCCCACAGGCACAAAGGAAGGGGAGGAGGCTTTGAAGAGGGAAGACATGATCAAAGGCCAGGAGGCAGACTGCTGTGGGGTGTGTCTAGGAAACAATGAGAGCAAGATGGCTGAAGGTGAATGTCAATGAATATCTGTGTCTTCAAAATAAGGCTGGCAAGAACTCAAAACTGGTAACAGTAGATGCCTCTGAGGATTCGAATTTAGAGGGCGGATGGGTAAGAGGGTTATTCCCTTTAAGTATAATCGTATTTTTGGAATTTTTTACTATAAGAATATATTACTATGCTTTGGGATGTTGTGTTAAGGTTAAAGGGCTTTGTAGATTACTGACACATGGGGCCAATACCTGGTTTGCAGAAGAACCAAATCCACAGTATACATGGATGCTTTAAAATATGGTACTTACTAAATAAAAAAATAAAATATGGGACTTACTGGATTTAAACTTGAACTTGCACAAGGTAAGGGTTTTATTTCTTCTGGATTTTACCCATTTTCCAAGACAGTTAACTTCTCTGAGCCTCGTCTTCCTCCTCATCCATAAAATAGGAGTAGGTGGGGGAAAAAACTTGATGGTCGGGTCCCCCCACCTCCTACATTCTAAGATTTTTCTAAAGTGTGGTCGTCAGGACTGGTCAGAGCTGAGACAGAAGAACCACTCTGCTGGCGGAATGCCTTATTTGACAAGAGGGCCGAACGCATTCTCCCGATTTGCCGTCCAAACAACTGTGATGTTACAACTCTCAGCCTCCGCAATCAATTCTGCTACCTCTGTACGATGTCTGTGCTGTACTTCTAGAGTTGGATCTACCAGCGTCCACTCTAGAAGACTCACGGGCAGGGACCACATCCAATTCATCGTTAGATCCCGACACCAAGCACAGCACCTGGTACATTAAAGATGCTCAAAGAATATTTGTTGAAACGACCCATCAGGGCGACTTATTCTGGGGCTTTTAATGATAAAACTAATTAATATTATTAATAATGGTAATAATTACTCAACGACACAGTACCAAACATAGCTGATGCTGTGTTATAATTACAGGAAGACAGATTTCATATTAACATACTCTTTGAGGCTGACAGTCACAGACAGGGAAAGTTACCTGGCCAAGGTGACCCATTAAGTTAGAAAGTTAGGACGTAAACCCAGATTTCTTATTCCCAGTTTGGGCAACTTTCCTCTGCAGAAGGCTTCTGCTCTCTCCCTGAAGAACCCCACCTAAGGCAGGACCAGATGAGAAAAACCTCTCACTCTAAAAACAGCCCTAGCTTTTAAGGTAACTTTTTTTTTTTTTTTTTTTGAATGGGAGCTATCATCGTTAGTACAAATTCAGTCTGTTGAACAAGTTCAAAACACTGTAAGAAATCCAAACTTGAACTCAAAATATCTAACCACATTTCATGTCGTTATATACCCAATTCTCTCGAGTTAGTTAGTACTTGATGGGCTGTTACAAACTCTAGCAGCAAAGGGTTTTTCTTTTTTCCATTTCATCACACTGCTCTGCAGGAAGTACGTATTAAGTATCCACTGCTTAGCTGTATAATTATACTTAATAATAATGTAGCTCTTTATAGAAAGAAGACATACTGTACCAGTGGCTACCTTACCATTGTGGTTGTAGAGGCAGCAAAAATGTTTTTCTTCTTGCTTCTTGTCTCTATTTTCTAAAATAACTTTTTGTGACATTTTCTTAAGTAAAAAATTTTTTGAAAGCATCTTTCCTTTTTTTAAAAAATGTTTTATTTAAATTTGATTTGGTTAACATATAGTGTATTATTAGTTTCAGAGGTAGAATTTAGTGATTCATCAGTTGCATATAACACCCAGTGTTCATTCCATCCAGTGCCTTAAGGCCCATCACCTAGTTACCCCATCCCCCTCCTCCCCCATTTTCTTTAATAAACAATTTTAAGCATCTATTATATACCAGGAAGTCATATCCTATTAAGATGGAACTGTACAAAACTGAAAGCAAACCAAAATTTTCCACCTAAGAAAGATCAATACAAAGGGCCCAAAGAAGGTCTAATTCTGCCCAGAGGAAATCAGGAAAGGCTTCACAGAAGGGGCTGCACTTGAACTGAGTGAGTATCGGGAAGTAAGTAGCACATATCAAATGAAGAGAAAGAATGACAGTGGGAAAGCATGTGGATTGGCCACAAGATGGAGATGTCTGGGACAAGACTAGGGAGCAGTGGAGTGGGGGTGGGGGGGGAGGCGGGGGAAGGGGAAGCAAGGGAATGAGGAGCAGAAAAGGTTAGCTGGGGTCTGATTCTGAAGGGTCTCAGATATATTTATTTATTTTTTTTTTAATTTTATTTTTTTTAAGATTTTATTTATTTATTTGACAGAGAGAGATCACAAGTAGGCAGAGAGAGAGGAGGAAGCGGGCTCCCTGCTGAGCAGAGAGCCCGATGCGGGGCTCGATCCCAGGACCCTGAGATCATGACCTGAGCCGAAGGCAGAGGCTTTAACCCACTGAGCCACCCAGGCGCCCCGTCAGATATATTTAAAAGTCTATTTCGTAGTCAATGAGAGGTCATAAAAGTCCCGGTCTGTAGAGAAGGACCTATGTGATCAGAACTACAGTTTTAAGAAATGACTCCTGTATGGGCTTAGTGCATAAAAGATATATGGGGGAGAGCAGACAACCTAGAAATAAAACCTCTAAAGAAATATTTTCAGCCACAGGTATGTGACAGCATGCACCTCAAATGAGAAATAGGGAGAAAGCGGAGGAGAGAAAAAAATTCAGAAGATAGAAAATATATATATATTCATTGTACAACATGGATATGGCTTTACAGTCGAAAGCATTTTCCTAGGGTGCCTGGGTGGCTCAGTGGGTTAAAGCCTCTGTCTTTGGCTCGGGTCGTGATCTCAGGGTCCTGGGATCGAATCCCATATTGGGCTCTCTGCCCGGCGGGGAGCCTGCTTCCCCTTCTCTCTCTGCCTGCCTCTGTGCCTACTTGTGATCTCTCTGTCAAATAAATTAATAAAATATTTTTTTAAAAAATAAATAAAAATAAAGCATTTTCCTATATATTTGTGACAGCATACCCTTGGGTCACAATAGCTCTATGAGGTAGGGAGGGAACGAATCGTCACCCCCAAAGTGGGAACAGAGCCCAAGATCAGCACGGAGCTGCCTCCCAGACTCCATATTGGAAGTTTTTCATTCAATTTTCCACTCAAAACCTGGCTGTGCTTTCTCTATGTGTCTACGTGTCTACCTCTGACTATGTGTCTATCTCCTCATCTTCTCACCTGCCCCTCAAGGGCAGGCTCCACCTCTTGTAATTCTTTGTATCTCATTCAGCCTTTGCATCTATCTCAATAAATACTTTAGGACAGATAAGATAGACAACAGGGTCCCAGGAATGTCCTCATCTGCAGTTTTGGTCAACAGCCAAGAATGCACTTTCCCATTGGTCTTGTGGGTATTTCCCATCCATCACTGACTGGTCCACGGTAGAGGAACAGCCCCTGCTGTGACTCTAGGATCCAAAGTGCCTCTCGCCAGCTGCTTTGCTGCTCTGCATTCTGAGTGCGAAGGATCTGTACAAAGTGGGTCTTCTCTGAGTCCTATTTAACTTTTCCATGGATCTGTGTTTGTCAGAGCTTCATGCCAACTCTCTCAGAAAAAGAAACGCCACAAAACTTCTTTTAGGAAAAGGAGAAAAAGACCTACTTTATACACTTGCTCTCATGCTAATCACACCACCATTCAAATCCCAGATGAATAGGAAACCTACAATAGCCTGGGAAATACACAGAGCCTGTAACCAAAGTATAGGCTACTTCGCTCAAAATGTTGCATTTCCCTGCCTTTTTAACTCCTTTGGGGAAGACTGATAAGAAGAAGCAACAATAGAATGTGAAGCTGCTATCCCTTGGCAGAAAAGGCACTCCATTTCTGTGTGGCATTGGCAAAATATTCTCCTGCCCCAGCCTGTCCTTCTATGATGCTCTACAGAAGCCGAGCCTCTCCCACGTATTTTCAATAAAAGTGGCTGCATGGCATGAGTGACCAGCTCCAAGCAGATTCCAGCAAAGCACGTCCCCTGGAATCTTAGTAAATGATCTCTGCTGGTGATTAACTAGTTGAATTATTAATATAGTGTGTCACCCCCCACCAAAAGGAGTTGAGACAGGCATTGCTGACTAGGTTCAGAGAAAACTAAAATGAACCCCAACCTCCTCCTTCATAGGGTTGTTGTGAAATTCAAGTCAGTTAATAATGCCTGTAAAGTCCCTTGCATTACTGTCTGCCAGAGGATTCAGCAAAATGCATGCCCTTCCCCCTTCCAGCCTGAAGGTTTTGAGCCTAATCTCTGTCCTCCAGGAATTTTACGAAGAAACAGGCAAAACTGAAATGGGCATAAGGCTTTAAATCCCAAATCGCACTTGGAACACTTTACAAGGCCTGATAATTTCATTTCAAAACTTTCTGGCTGACTTGCTCGCTTCGTAAGCTTATTATTGAAAACACAAGTCAGTGCAAATTCCAATGCCAGTCTTCACGGCTGGAGGAAAAGAGCAGAGGTGTTGACTGGTTCTTATCCCAGGCACTCGACCATTTTCCAGTTGCAGGATCCCCAGCAAGCCACTCGACCTCCCCCCAAAGGGCAACGGTTTCATCTATAAAAATCAGTTCTATCGTTATCTTCCCTTTGGCATTATACTATTTGATGAGACACATGGATATGCCTGATTCTATCATAGGGCTCAAAAATGTTCTTTTCCTAGTCTTTTTCCAGTTGGCATTTGGAGAATGCCATCCTGGGTCTCGTGGTATTTGTGTTTTGTTAGCTTTCAGGGTTTAGGCACCTAGAGCTCTAAAATGAGAGAGACTAAGGCAAAAACGGACATTTACATTCTAATTCTGAGATGCATACTTTATCATTTGCTGGAACTAGTCACTGAAAGAGGCTATTAATTAATAATAACTGGATTTCACAGCAGAGGCTAGCAGAACCGCAAACATCCAATTTAAGGCAAAATCCTAATTAAAGGTTCTTCGGCCGCCAGTGGCCCTAGGAAAATTAAACCAAAAGTCAAGATGGTTTATTTCCCTCTTGGGACTGAAAGCACCCAGTATTTTTAATGTTTTGACCCAAGAAATGTATTTTAATTTCCCAGCCAGCCCCTGGAAGTCATGCATTCACCCAATACCTACTGTGCAGATTTTCTAAAGCAATGGTTTACTAGGATGAGTGGAGCCCAACATCCCTCCCGCCTAGTAATTGGAGTTACTCTCTCCAAAGAGATTTAAGTGAGAAGCCCACTAAACAAAAGACTCAGGTAAGTTGGTAACAACCTTGGAAATATTTTTAAAAATCTCAGCCTGCTAGAAGTTCTTCCCTATAATCACAGGGTTGCTTCAAAAGACAATACTACGTATTTAATCAGAATGTCCATCAAGGCCAAGATGACAGCAAGACAAATGCAATGCTGGGAACTAACGTATTAGGCCGTTTTTCTTCCCCAGAAACGTATGGAGGCCAAATTGACCAAAACAGCTACTTTGGGCAAGTGTCTAATGAAATCCACTGTGCGGCTGACAAGCATTTCTGCCACTTCCTGCTAGTGGTTGCTAACTCCACAACAATGTGGGTCATTTGTGGGGAAGACGCTGCTAGCAGAAAAGTTCTATTCACCACATTTAATGAAGGTGCTGTGCCCACAGCCACTAACCAGAGAAGCTCACAATTTTTCTATGTGACCCAAAGGTTACAACAAACCACAGGACAGCAGATCAAGCCCATGGTACAAAAAAGGTCACTAACAGAGCGATCCATTACTGATGCGAGTGACAAACCCGTAGTTCAAGCCCCTCTTCCCTGTAGGCTGTCTTCCCATGATAGTGTCTTCCTCTCCTCTAAATTCACAGAGTGGCTCATCTACTTTAGGATGTCCAGCCTTTTCACCACCGAAGATACCTGCCACTTCCTTCTTGACCCTCTGTGACGTCTGGAAAGATGTCTTCCTTTCCCAAGTAAACTCTATTTTGAATCATTTCTCTCCTTTTGTTAATCAAAGCAGAGAAAGTGGCAACCGCATCTCCTGATTAGCGGAAATAACTAGAGTGAGCAGATAGGGGTCCTTCCGCCTTCAAATCATAGCCCAGAACGCCAGTGCTCTGACTCGTCTAGGCAGAGGCCGATGCTCTGAGTTAGTCTCGACTAGCTGCACACTGGTAAATGTGTTACAGTACAGGTTAGCTATTTCTGAAGTGCTGGAAATAGCGTAAGAGGCCCCATAATTGCCCTAATACACCTTTGCAGGTCCAGAGAGCCCAGAGTGAGAATCCCAAGTCTAACTCATTTTGGACAAACCATCACGTGTGACAATGTGAGAGCCAGCGCGGAGGGGTGCGGACAAAAACGGAGCTTCACAAGCCCTGGAGAACAAAAGCAGTAGAGCCCGGTGGGGAAGGACGGCCTGATGGGTCAGACGGCTTAGGTCTGACCCCAATGTTGCAAGTTACCGCCCCAGAACCTCTGAGAAGTGATTTTTTTTAACCTCTCTGAACCTTACTTCTATAAAATGGAGATAAACAGTAATAAGGACCCCACAGGCTCAGTGGGAGGGTTAAATGAGTGAATGCGTGCACACCGCTCCACCCAGTGAGAGGCCCAGAGCGGGTTACCTGACAAATGTCAGCAATTGTCATTATTTTGGCAGGCCTGAGTCCCAGCCCAGCCCCCACCCACATTAGCTGTGTGAACCTGGCAAACCATTCACCCTCTCTGAGTTGCCAAACCAGGTAACTGCCATCTACCTTATTCTGTTACTGGAAAGATGAAGCAAGACGGTATCTCATGCTTCCGATAACAAAGGTGAGTGTCTTTCCCGCACCCTTTTGTCATATTGGTGGTTTAATTTTTTAAGCACTTACAGTTTAAATTTTAGTGTAACTTACAACTTGACTATTCGACTAATTCCTAAAGACGTGTGTTTGGGTATTAATGGTCTTTAACCATCTCTAGCATTCAGCACGTGAGTCCAAAAGATACATGGTAATTCTGGCTTCTGGGACGATCGGAATGTACACAGCCATATATCTAGCGGGTAAAGGGTGACTGATCAACCTCATCAGAAACTACAGTTCTACCTCATGGTCCTCAGCAATATTGTAAAACAGATCTTAGGAATATGAAGAGCTTAGTATTAGCATCTGTACTCTTAACTGTTTTTGAGAGACTCTGAAGATCCCAGGCTTGTTTTCATTCGGCTGAGGCAGGAATCTGCTTGTGACATCCCGGGTCTGTGGAAGTACGTTACCCAGCGGGTGACGGGGGCTAGCTGACCACCCAGCATCTTTTTCTCAGTCGGCTTCATTGTTCTCCGCTCACTCATCTTAAACCCAATGACAGTAGTGAACTGATTAAAAACTTTGCTTCTTTGTGGAAAATGGCTCGAAGAACAAAGCCACACTAGAGTGGTTTCATGAATATGTTAATTCCAAAGGTCTTTGGTAAAACTTTTGTGTTCTCTCCTTACATATTTTAATTAATCTTAAGATATTTCTAAAATGGCGCAGCCACGCTGGACAACAGTTTGGCAGTTTCCTCAAGAAGTTAAATACAGAGTTACCACGCGATCTGGCAATTCCACTCCTAGGCATAGATATCCAAGAGAACTGAAAATGTGTGCCCACACAAAAAACCCGTACACGGGTATTCTTAGCAGCATTATTCATAATGGCTGGAAAGTGGAAAATACCCAGATGTCTATCAACTGGTAAGTGTATAAAATAAATGTGGTATGCCCATACAAGAGAATATTATTTGGCAATAAAAGTCAACAAAGTACTAACACATGCTCAACAAACATGCTATACATAAGTGATACGGTATGGATGAACCTTGCAAACATTATCTTGAGTGAAAGAAGCCATTTGCGAAGACCACATATTACACGATTTCACTTACATGAAATGTCAAGAATAGGCAAATGGACAGACCTAAATAGTTGATCAGTGGGATCACTGATGGGATGGCGGGACCAGAAGGGTAAATGGAGAATGACTGTTAACAGGTCCAAGTTTCTTTTTGCAGTGATGAAAATGTTCTAAAATTGATAGTGGTGATGTGTGCCCAGCTCTGGAGACTGTACTGAAAGCCTGTGAACTGTACATTTTACATAGATAACATATATGTAATTTTTTTTAAGATTTTATTTATTTGACAGAGGGAGATCACAAGTAGGCAGAGAGGCAGGCAGAGAGAGAGAGGGAAGCAGGTTCCCTGCTGAGCAGAGAGCCCGATGCGGGGCTCGATCCCAGGACCCTGAGATCATGACCTGAGCTGAAGGCAGAGGCTTTAACCCACTGAGCCACCCAGGCGCCTCTACAACACTGTTTTTAAAAATACCATTACAACCCAAGAAAAACTGTTTCTCTAAACCAGGAGGATTTCCAATGGCCCATTTATTTTAAGGGGCATTTGAGAACCTAAGAAATTCCAGAGTGGGGGTAGAAAGAGAACTTCTAGCTTCATCTGCCTAGTAAGGCCATGACCATGAAGCATTTGGGTAATCCAACAAGATGGATTTCATTTGCCTTCTATAAACACTGCATGGAAGGTGTTTGTGAAGGGAACAGCAGCATCACTGTTCAGAGGTTCCCACCCAGGAGATCAGGAGCGACTCGTCATCCTTCTCACCCACCCTTCCCTTCTCAGTCTCCATTGCTTATGGTCCAACTCTGCCTCCCTGTTACTCGTGCCCCTCCTCTCTCTCCCATCTCCCTCTCCTCCATTCCAGCGATCTCTAATGCAACTCAGAGCAGAGTCATCCTCTCTTAAAAACTATTCATGAATATGTTCATTTCAAATTTTGTCTATAAAACTTTTCATTTTTTCTTACATATTTTATTTATTTTTTTTAAGATTTTATTTATTTATTTGACAGAGAGAGAGATCACAAGTAGGCAGAGAGGCAGGCAGAGAAAGAGGGGGAAGCGGGCTCCCCGCTGAGCAGAGAGCCCGATGCGGGGCTTGATCCCAGGACCCTGAGATCATGACCTGAGCCGAAGGCAGAGGCTTAACCCACTGAGCCACCCAGGCGCCCCTTCCTTACGTATTTTAACTAATGTCACGCTATTTCTAAAATATGGTACAACCACGATGGAAAAAACCATTTGGCAGTTCCTCAAAAAGTGAAACACGGAGTTACCATATGACCCAGCAATTCCACTCCTAGCTATATACAGTGTTTGGTTTCCATACGACATTTTCCATAATAAAAAGAAAAACGAAAATAAAAATAAAATTTCATTGGCTTGGCTGGTCCTCCGAAATAAAGTTCAAGTTCCTCGGCTGCCTGCCTTTCGCAGCCCCCTTTCCTAATCTGGCTCCAACCTATCTCTCCGGCCTCATCTCCAACATCCTCCTTCCATCACAGGATACAAACACACAACGCCGTACCACACAGCAGCCTCTCACACTCACCCTTCCCAGACTTGTTCACGCATGCCCTGCTCAGCACCTGTTGCCCCCTTTGCTGGACCGCCCTCCTCCCTTTCCTGGCACGTGAGCTGGGATTTCTGTTGCATGACCCAGCTCCATGCCCTCAGGCAAACTTCCCCACTCTACATGTCCTTGCTAAAGCTCCTCCTCCACCATCCACATCAGCAACACTTAGTGTGTTTAATTTCACCAAGTCTGTTTCCCACTCGCCAGCCTGAGAATTCTTAAAGTTCAAGAAACCCTGGGGGCCCAGCACATAGTAGGTGCTCAAGAAGCAAACATGGAAGACAAGACTGATGCTTGAAAGATAGATACAAACCTAGACTTAATTAAATAGGCGCTCTAGAAATTACACTGATTGATACCGCAAACTAATTGGGGGGCCAGATATAAAGAAACCATCAATGAGAACGGCTTCCTTCGTGTCAATATAATTATGTGTATTATGTGCTTTGGGGGATACACAAACAGGAACCAAAGCATACTGCTTATTATGACAAGGTGCTTATACTGATTTGCATTTCTCTGCAAAACTCTCGAGGCATATAATTTTGTTAATTTGTCACAAACCTCAAAAACACGCTTCCCACCAATATTCTGATTGCAACGTATACTTTCAAAGCACACAGAAATCAACAAGTTCCTTTCAAAAGTTTCCAACTGGATCCTATGTGTGTTGTTTGGTTTGGTTTTAAATTGGGGGAATTTCAAGCAGATTCTAATTTATAAACCTGGATCTAAAGGAAGGATAGTTCCACAAGGATGTTGAGAACCTGACTTAGCTTTCTTTTGAATGCTGGCCCCACCAATTAACTCAGGACATTGAGAAAATTATTTAATCTGAGACTCTGTTTCCTCCTTGGTCAAATGAGAACAGTTTCTACCTCAAGAGGTTTATAAAAAGCAAAAACTTCAAAAGCTTGGGTTTCTCTTTCTTCTCTCCTGTGATACATCCTTTGCAAAAGTGGGTGCCTGTTCAAGCTCAAATCAGTCGCAATAATCTTCGGTAATAGGCACTTTCCAGAACAAGCGCCAGTTGGAAGAACAGTGGTATCCAAAAACTGCCTCGTCCTTCGAATTCGCCTCATGCCTCTCTGGCCTCACTTGACTACTACCTGACCCATCGGGATTAAAAGTTAACCTGTTTGTCTTGTGCCTTTTTTAAGTGACACAGGCAGGAGAAAGAAGAGATTACAGCTCTCCGGAGCACCAGACCTCCCGGACAACACCAATTTCAAACTGACAAGTAAACAACACCAGAAAAGCAAAATGGTATAAAGGCAAGACGTGAGTTGTAGGCCCTGATCTTTCAAGATCGCCGGATCATCACCACCCAGTCCAGGCCCTGGGCTCCTCCTGTCACATCAAAGGCACAGAGTAGGGTGTGGTGACAAGGGTGACAGCAGCTACGCCTGCTGAGCACCCGGCGCCAGGCACCATAGCTGGCAGAGGCTCACACCTCCGCGACGCCCATGCCATCCGATTTACAAACCAGAAGACGGGGGCTTCGGCGACTCTCGTGACTTCTCCGGGAGTACCCAGCCAATAACAGCAAGCAAGCTCCCATCTGTCGGACTCGAAAGCCCGTGCTCCCCTGCGCCCACCTCTTGCCCCGCCCTGCCCCAAGAGGCCTGTGTTTCTGACAGAGATAAAAAATGACCTTGACCTTGTTGATAATGACAACTCCAAGAGCTACCGTCAAATTCTAAAGATTCCATGAACTAGGCAGTGAAAAACCGTCCCAACCGCATTTTCGTAATTTACGCTGTCCACGGAGAGGCTCGTTCAACACGCTCTGAGCTGTTCGGCAGTTATTTAGGTATACCTAGCTCCTCACTGCCCAACCTGATCCTCCAGACTCATATTTGTGCCGGGGCGCCTGGGTGGCTCAGTGGCGTCAGTGTCTGACTCCTGATTTCAGCTCGGGTCGTGATCTCAGGGTTGTGAGGTCAAGCCCCACACAGGGCTCGGCGTTCGGCGTTCGACGCGAAGTCCTTTTGAGATTCTCTCTCGCCCTCCCCCTCTGCCACTCCTCCCACCTCCCGTGCTCGCGCACTCACGCACTCTCTCTCAAATAAATCAATCTTTAAAAAAAGAAGACTTCCATTGTGTCCTAGATCGGGCCCTGTAAAACATATCGTACACATTCGGACTCAATACAATTGAAATAAATAAAATGGAAGGAACTAGAGAAGATGCATTAATTGCATTGAAAAGTGGGCAGCAAGACAGACTAAAGGTGACAAGAGTTCTGGAAAACTGAATGACTACTGCTAGCTGGGGGCCCGTGGGCAAGTTCCTGAACCTCCCTGAGCTGCACTTTCCTTGTCTAGGAAAGCAGTCTGGTACCGATACCACATGGCTGGCCTGAGTAATCAAGACGGTAACGAGCACAGCTACTCCCTCCCTTCCTCCACAAATGCCGACAGGCCCTGGATGACGAGCATTTTGATCATGTTCAATCCCAACTGTTCTTTTCGGTTAGATTTTTCCCGGGACTGTCAAAAGACACAGATAAGAGTTGACCCTAAGACAGACCATTTGTCCCAGTTCCCTCCCACCTTTCCTAAGGTATATCTTTTCTTCTCTTAAGATGATATGGCCATGTCTCTTTCAAAGGGGAAGAAGAAAGCAACCACCAAAGATGACCGTGGTCCCCGCACTGTGACTTTCCCAGATGGGGTCATTTGCCCTGCCCCTGATTTTCTTCGGCTAAAGGAAAACATTTGTGTTCCCTCTGCCTGATTTTTTCTTAGGATTCTCTTCACAATTTTTCCTCCTAATATATTTCAGGCAACTTTGCTGCCCAAAAAATGAGAGGATTTCACAGCACCATTGAGGAGTAGGAACAGTGGGAAGGAAAGGAAAATACTGCTATTACGGTGAGTAATAATAGCAACATGGTACATGATAATCATGATAGAGAGCTTTTTTAAATTCCCAAAGGGTTTTCAGAGTCATGATCTCATCGGAGCCTCACCGTACCAGGGTGTCAGTAGGTCTCTTGTTTCTTTTCCAGGTGAGGACACCTTTCCACCTGGAAAGGTGAAATACTTTTCGCCCGAGTCGCACCCAGATAGGAGGGATTCCAAAGCTCGTATTGTTTCCATAATACTTTGCCAAGCTAACTTTGGTCTTTTAAAGGCTCTATTCCCAATCTCATTTATTCATTTCACTTTCCACTCAGACACAAACTTCAATATCTCAAAAGAAAATATTTACAGAGTTAACACCTCATTTTTCCAAAAGTGGTCACTAGGCGGGCAACTTCCCGCCTACACAGAACTCAGTTTAGGACCCAGAGACAAATAAAAATCCCAGCCTCTCAGCAGTTAGGAGACCCACCAAGTCCCTACACTAAAAAATCACCAGTAGACCTTCAGGCCTGCACCCGGAGGTAATTTTTCCTTTTGAACGAATTCTAACAAGCTTCATTATCTTTGCTGAAAGACAGGTGTGCTGGCCACAAAGGAAAAAAAAACCTAACAATGTGAAAAGTGCCAGAACATTCAGTCCAGGGACAAAAAGCCCAGGACAGAGCCAATTGCCCTTAAGACACCAGCTGTTAAACAACACAGTGATTCTCTGATTGGCCTGATGAGAATCACCAGAAGATTTTAAAAATTATAGACTCCCAGGCCCTGGCCCAAAGCCTGCTGAATTGGAATTTCCTGAGAAGAAGCCTGAGAACCTCTATTTCACACCAGATGGGTCTCCTTATTAGGTGAGTCTGTGAGATGCTGATATAGTAGACATCCCCCCAAATAAGTGATTACTCCTCCAATAACGTGTACCCATTGAACTGACACACTGGGTAGGGTGTTCCCATAAATATCACTGCCTCCACAGGGAAGAAGTCTTTGCCGACGGTCTCATTAGCATCGTGCTGCAACCAACTGGGCTTACCAGCCCAAACAACTGCACAGGAAGGGGAAAGAAAGAATCCAAAATTGACGGGAAATCAAAAAGGGCTAAAAGTGGAAAAGGCCACCAACTCTGGCCTTAACAGTCTCCCACAAAGACAGCTCTACCCCATGGTGTATCTCTTAAGTATGCAAGAAAGCTGGAGAAGAGCAAGCTAAGGGGAAAAAAACCCCAAACCAAGAACCAAAAAGCAAAAACAAAAAGACCCCAGCTGTTCAGGACAATGAGGAAATAGAGGTTTTCAACCATTCTGGAAAAGTCAGCATGGCTTACCTACGAAATGGAGGTTCCCTCCTTTATTTCAACCCATGCAAGATGCTTAGCTGGACAGTTTGCCAGTTGATTAATGAAAATCTATTTCTAATTCTGTGGTTCGCATGGTAGATTAAGTTATCGAAACCTATTCAATTAGGGGCGCCTGGGTGGCTCAGTGGGTTAAAGCCTCTGCCTTCGGCTCAGGTCATGATCTCAGGGTCCTGGGATGGAGCCCCACATCAGGCTCTCTGCTCAGTGGGGAGCCTGCTTCCCCCTCTCTCTCTGCCTGCCTCTCTGCCTACTTGTGATCTCTCTGTCAATAAATTTTTAAAATCTTAAAAAAAAAAAACCTATCCAGTTATTAAAAACACATACTTAGTGAATATAAGAAGAGTAACCAAAGAAAAGGGAAAGTTACCTGCTGTGTTTGTGTGCTTGTGACTACAGCTAACCCTTGAACACAGATTTGAACTGCACGGGTTCACTTACACACGGATTTTTTTTGATACAGTACTATAAAGGTATTTTCTCTTCCTTATGATTTTCCTAAGAACATTTTCTTTTCTCTAGCTCACTTTATTGTAAGGACACAGCTTATAATGCATATAACACACAAAATATGTGGTAATTGATGTTTAGGTTACCAGGAAGACTTCCGGTCAATGGCAGGTTGTTGAGTTTCTGGGAAGTCCAAAGTCATATGCACGGTTCAAGGATCAACTGTACTATACATTTCAGGAGGCAGGTTCAAGGACACACCTGGCCGAGGAAAAATCTAGCTGGTTTCTCAGCATACTGGGTTAACTTCAGTAACAGTGCTTACTTTCCCTCCAGAATGAATACCACTATAAGCTAATTGTCAGCATTACGTCTTTGGTAAAAAATGTAACAATTCAACTGATGATGAATGGTCTAACAGAAGGAATGACTGAATGACTGGGTTTCTACATCACAGTAGTATCTACCAGTACAGAATCCTAAAACTGTTAGTGCTAGAAGAGGTCTGAGAAGATGATTCAGGCCCTTCCCTCTACTGCAATAATGAAGAAACCCAGGCCCGGGAAAGGGCCTGTTTCTATAGGAGTCTGTTCCTATAGGAGTCTATAGAAGTCTACACTTCGGCACTGTTGGGGTGGGTGACCCCCAGAGGTAATGTACAATGAAGAGCTAAGCAAAGTGCACGCATGAGGGGGACATTCAACAAATGGGTCACTCCTCTCTGCCAGAAATCCGTCACAGAACCTTTCATGGCAGTTTTACGCATTAGACGTGATCCTGCCCAACCAGTCATTTTACCAATGGAAAAGAAAAACCTGAGATCCATAGAAAACCAACTTGCCCACAACCACACAACCGGATGGTGGCACTGGCCAGCCTGGAAACTGAAGCTTCCGGCTCTAAGTCTCCTGTTCTCTTCGCTATACAACACTACCTCTCTTCCAGCATGAAAAGTGAATAATTTAATAATAACACAAGATGAGGTTATGTAGCCCATATATGGAACCTGTTCTAGGAATTTTATCTCAACCACTTAACTGAAAGTCAAAAGACGCCAAGAACATTCTGGAACTGCTAAATTACACAGCATGGTGGCTGAGGATCCAAATTCTACATTTTTACCTATTTGAGCTTCTTTCCCTTTGCTTCATGATACTCCACCTGTTGACTGCATTTCCTGGCGAGGACTGGTGCAGGAGTCCGGCCTTTCGGATTAAACCTGACCAAGCAGCTGCTTCTTCAAACTCCTCCCACCCCTCGTGGTGTAAGTTCAGATCCCCTACCTTCTGGTTTCAAAAGCCAAATGAGGAACAGTTTGTTTTGGTTTTTTTTTAAACAAAAGAACCTTCTCTAAAGAGGGTTCAGGGTACGCTATGAAGATCAGTTGGCTCACGAGTTCTGCTCCATTTTAGGGGCTGCCTTCTCAGCTTAAGTTTAGAGTCAGAATGAATGGAAGTCATCTGTCGTCAACTTACTGGGCAAATCGGACATTCTCCTATTTGAAGTGCAGCTTTATGGTCTTCACTGTAATATTATCACCGAGTATTTATTTCATGGCCTCATCTACCTATGATTCTGAGACATGATGTATGAAGACAACCACAAAACCTACGTCCGGGCCTCCAGGTTATAAATCCCCTGCATTTGCCCTCGCGTTTGCCCAAGTCTCAAGAGATTAAAAAAAAGTCACATCTAAGATTTCTTCTGATCCTTACAGCAGTGAATGGAGTGGCCACTCTGCTCCCCATTTAGCAGATGAGCTCACTGAACTCAAAGGATGAAGGACCTTGAGCAAAGTCCACACAGAAAAAGCTGGACTTGTGTAAAACTGCCGAGCCCTCCAAGTGCACAGGCTGGAAGGAGGCACTCAGTAACTAGCTGGGATGAGGGACAGGAGAGAGGGAAAGCGGGGACGCGGACACTCAGCATGGATTTACCAAATCTCTGCATTTTGCTCCAGCCACATACTGCTGGTGTCCTTTCTGTCTCAAAAATCTGTGAACTATGTAGTCTTGAAACTAGCTCCAGGGTCGCCTGGGTGGCTCAGTGGGTTAAAGCCTCTGGCTTCAGCTCAGGTCATGATCTCAGGGTCCTGGGATCGAGCCCCACATCAGGCTCTCTGCTCAGCGGGGAGCCGGCTTCCCCCTCTCTCTCTGCCTGCCTCTCTACTTGTGATCTCTCTCTGTCAAATAAATAAATAAAATCTTAAAAAAAAAAAAAGAAAGAAAAGAAACTAGCTCCAAATCCAAACAATGCCGTGGGGCAACAAGATGGTATCACTGACCAGCAGAGTTCAACCATCTCTCTCCATTTGCTTTGGTGCAAGTAGGTTAACTGGGAAATGTGGAGAGGCAGGACTTTCTGCAAACAGCTTCGGCATTTTCTGATAAGAATCTTGAGTTTGAAAGGGAGATGGACTCCAGTCATGCTCACTGAGAATCAGGCATTGACCCAAATGGACGTCAGGGTGCATCTCAGAGCTTCCTCCTTAACCCACGGTTTTCTCACCTGTGAAATGGAGATAATCTCTTCATGAAGGTTACATCGAAGAGTACGCACATTTATATTAAGAAGAGGCTAACAAAGCTTAGAAAGACAGTAGATGCCCCTCCCTTCTCGCCTGGGAACAGCCTCTGCTGGTCTCTTGTCACCTGGTACACCAGAACCCATGCTTGAAAAACAGGAGGCGGGACATATTACGTAATTGAAAGGAAAACAAAATCAATTTCAGAAAGACTAGCACACAAAGATTCCGAATCGTATTTATAAAAGCAATTAGTTGGCAAAGACAGCGGTTCAATGGCAGATAAACTCCCTTCAGGGTTCTCGGACACCAGATTCTTTTGGCCTTCCAACAAGAGTGGACTTTTGTTTTTTGCTAAGAATTTCACATTCCAAGAGGGTATGTGAAACAAGTTCAACTGCCTGCATATTTCCACTCACATAACACTTATGTAGCACATCAGCTTTTATTTTTTCCAGATACAAGGAGATGAAGCTTGGTATATATTCCTGTGAGAGAATAAACAGAAAACTATGGTTCTCTTTTTTACTATATTAGTGCCCTGTAATCCAGACCATATGATCAATACACCATATAAAAATTAAATCATACCAACAATCTTAGGCAAAAAGTGAACCAAGAAGAAATAATTTTTTTTAGGACTGTCGTGTAGGGGATATTAAAATCACATGTTGTGTTATTAATTTTCTCTTGGAAGACAAATAGAGTTCTCCTGCATAAATTTCTCAAGTATTTACCTTACAGTTTTTCCTATTAAAGGTAAGTGAGTCATTAAATTAGTGATGTTATATTTTGGTATGTGCATAGGGGAGACACTGATAATAAGTCACTTTGAAAGTGACTTTGTTGGCATGTTTTTTTTTTTTTTTAATAGCAAGGCAAATGCCCTTTAAATAGATAGCTATCTGCCTCAGAAGACAATGCAGGGTCCAGGTATCACCTTTTTGAGGTAAACAAAATCACTTATTCCAACAGACCAACGGTGAGTAAACATAATCAATAGCTAGGTAGAGAATATTAGCTTTTAGGGGGACACAGGGAGAGTTGGGGCAGATGAAGTGAAATGTGCAAACATCCACCTTACTTGCACCCTCAGTGCACAACACTGTCCCTGGCTAAATAAACTATAGTTGATAGGTGTGTCTTCCTGCAAATTCCTTCACACTTCTTTTCCCTTTAATAAGAACGCACCAAAAAAAAAAAAAAAAGAACGCACCGTTTCTCGGGACTACCTTCTGAAATCAGAAGAGTGGAAGAGGGGAGGAGAACAATGAAACAGTACAAAGGCTGACGGGCTTGTTCTAGCTTTGCTTTCCTAATCACAAAGCAGGAGGTAGGAGGGTACTCAGCACAGGCCGTCTGGGAAGAGTTTACCTTACCACCAACAAAACACACCAGTAAACACTGGGAAGCCCCAGACGAGTTTACAGCAAACAGCTTCAATGTGTTTAGTGTTCTCCTGCTACTCCCCCAGGACCAAGAAGGGCCTTTTAAAAATTCAATAGCTTGGCAGCAGACTTTAAATACTAATCTTCCCACCGTGCAGGATAATAAGCCAGCGGCCCACAGGAAGGCAGGCCCCCCAGTGACAATTCCTTTACATAGCATCTAAAGGTCCAATTTCTATGAAGAGGTGGGAAGGGGATTTGCCACCTGAACGAACTAGTCCACCTCTCTTCCCTTCTACAGAACACGATTATACCCACAACTGTCTCTCTGTACCCGAAGGGGACAATTCTTACATTTTAATAATTCTAAGTGTCCCATCTTCCTTTCACTCCCAGACTTACTAGGGACATTCAAGCCAAGGGCAGACGGACCTCAGTGAGGACCTTGCTGCAGAAAAGACTCATGAAACACAAGAGAAGTGTAATTCCAGCCCACTAAGTCTCTGGTTCTCACAATCTGCATGGACAAATCCATTTCAAAGGGGACTTAGGTATCCGTGCAGGAGTTCTATTTTAAGGGAACTGAATTGGGAACACAGATGTTTCTTCAGTTAGCAGAGTTGGCAGAACAGCTCCTGGACCAAATCCGAGTTCTTAATGCAGGAAGGGGCCTTAGGAGAGCATCTAATTCAACCCACTCACTCAACTGATGAGGAAACCGAAGCCCAGGAGGCAAGGGGGTGGCACGCCCAGCAAGTGGCAGGGTAGCAGTGTTCTGATGACAAGTCCTGTGCGCTTTCCATTACACCATGAATCGCTTTAAAAAAAAAAAAAAAATTCTACTCTGACTTCAACCTTGGAACTCCTGTAGATTCACGGCAATAGCTTTCTCCCAGCCCCCGCCAAGTTCATAAATCCTCCTCACTCCCCGCTCAATTTTGTTTTTGGCGCCCGCCGCTCTTCGGGATGGGGCATCCAACCAGTTTGGAAAACAGAAATGGACCGTCGCCTGAACTGTCTGAGACTGCAGTTAATCGTGGTCCCCAAACACGATCCTGATCTTGGATTGCTTTCCCAATGCCTCAGTTTCCTAATCGGTGAAATGGGGCTCCTCACCCATTCTGCACGGAGTCAGGGCGAGGGCTGGTTGAAACCGTGTCCGTGACACCGCCTACCGCCGGCACACAGTAGGCGCCTAACAAGTGGCAGCTCAGTGGGTGCCCGTATCAAGCCCCCGGGGCGCACCTCCCAGGCCCCCCCCCGGGGGGCGTGAGGCGGGGGAAGCCGGGGAAAGGCCAGCTCGAGTCCCGCCGGGCCGAGGAGGCGGGAGCGGAAGGGTTGGATGTTTACACACAGCCTGCGAGGAGGCAGCGCGGCTGCAGGCAGGGGCCCGGCGCCCGGGGAGATCCATCTTACTCGGATTGGGGGGCACCAAGCTCCGCGAGGGCTCCAGGTCACGGTTCGGTCCACCGCCCTGCACTAAGAGGCCGAACCCACACGTTCCGCGGGACCCTGCCTGCGCCTCTGGCTGGAGGCGGCTTCTAAGGGGCCGGGCTCCAGTGGCCCGGGAGAGCCTGAGCGCGCCCCACGCCCGCTTCCAGGCCGGGAAGTCGGCGGCCGGGGGAAGGGCGGGCGCCGGGGCTCCAGGCGGCGCGAGGGCTCCGGGACGGGGCTGCCCCCCACCCCGGGGCTGACGGCGCGGGGGCCGCGGGGCCGCGGGGCCGGGCTCACCCATGAAGAGGCAGAAGAGGTCGAGGCAGATGAGCAGCACCCGCTTGCTGCCGCCCTTCCTTGGGTTGTTGTTGAGCGCCGGGCTGCCCCCGTTCTTGCTCTCCGGAGCGATCGCCTTGTCGTACTTGTAGTTTTGCATGGCGCTGGCTGCGGCGCGAGCCTCCGGCCCCGCGAAGACGCCCGGCGGCGGCAGCAGCCACACACCCGCGCGCCCGGCCCGCCTCCCGGCCGCGGCTGCTCGGGGACGCGGAGGGTCGGCCCCCCGCTCGCGGCGCGGCGGCGACCACCGTGCAGCCCGCCGCGCGCTTCCCGCTGCAGCCCGGGCAGTTCTCTGCTCCCCGCTGCTCCTCTGAGCTCCTCTCTCAGCCCCAAACCGTCCGAAAGTCCGGGGGGAGGAGAGCCAGCCGCCGCGCAGACACTGCTGCAGAGCCGGGCTGCTCGGGGCGCGCTGGGCTGGCGCGTGTCCGGCTGCTCGAGCGGGCGAGTGGGCAGCGCGGGCGCTCCGCCACCTTCCTCGGCCGCTGCTTACTTAATGAATGGGAGCTGCTCCGAGCCCGGCCGCTCCGGAGCGCCTGCCCCAACTCCAACTTTTCCTCCTCCTCCTCCTCTTCTTCCTCCTCCTCCTCCTCCTCCTCCGGCTGCCGCCGCGGCTGCTGTTGTGGTCGCCTGGGTTTGTTTCTGCACTTTTATTGCACGAGGTCCTTTTAAAAAGAGAGAGAGAGAGACAGAGGCAAAGAGAGGGACCTCCTTACTTGGCTCTGAAGAGATCACGAAAGCACAGCCCCTTCCTTAAGCTGCCTAAGACGTAGGATAATTAAGGCCACATTTTCCCCCACCCCCTTCAAAAAAAAAAAAAAAATCCTAAAAGGAAAAGTTACTCTCAAACCAGAGAATCCGGGAGCCCCTAGCGTTCAGAAACACCAAGTTGTCACAAAAAGAAAACTATATAAATAAAAAGAAACATTTTTTGCTGGCCTTGGGTCGGGCAAAAGTTGAGGCTGTAAAACGAACATGCGTTCTCCCTCCCCCTTACAGATTTGGGGCTTTCAAGTATTTATTTCGCTTCGAAGAATTTATTTCGCTATTATCCTGGAAATACTCAAGTAAAAACACCCAGCACCCGATACTGGGCTGGAGTCTGAGAATTTGAACTTGAGACAAGACTCTGGAGCCAGACCTTGTAGATTTGAATTCCGGCTAATGGCTCTGTGCCTCAGTTTCCCTATATGTAAATGGAGATATTAACTGTTTCTCCCAAAAACAGTAATTGTGAAGACCGAATTAGTTAATGCCTGTAAGCATCTACAGGTACATACAAGTGCTGTGTAAGGGTTGGCTGCGACCTTTATACCTGTTTCCGAGGTGAAGGCGTCCCAAGCCCTCAAGCCTCTCTGCTGGTTCAGGGGGCCTCAAGCCGGCCTGTACCACTATTGGGGGGGAGGAGGGGTCCAGGACAGCAGGAGTGCTCTCTGGAGGTATCATCTTTAGCTTGAGTTCTGGGGCAATCTAATGCTTTGCTTTAGAAGCTGTAATATTATTTTACATTATTTTATGTGAGTTCATCTTTCTTCTAGACAGAAGGCTATATAAACATTCCCAAGGCATGGGTCTTCCCATATATCTTCTATAGTGCCTAGCAGAGAACTGGGCACCCAGTGGGCAATAAATGGATATTTATTCCAGGTGTCTCTTTTTGTGCATCCAGAAATAGAAACAGCTGTAGCTTTTCCATACATTGACACTGACTTGTTATGGGGTTCAGTAACCCCTATATCCAGCCACCATCACCCACTTGTCCTTTCTGGAACACTCCTCTGACACTTCACATCCCTGCCCTCCTACTCGCTCTGCTTATGATGAACCTCTATCCCTTCTCTAGCTAGCAAAATGCTTCTCTTGCTCTAGAGTCCCCTGAAATGTTACCTTCTCTGTGAGCCCTTCCTTGACCCTCGGACAGAATGACCTTTACCTTCAACACTTTGTTTATAACGCTCTTGCGGCACTTATCACAGTCTGACTTGGCGTTATAGGTAGTAAAACTAGTCTGTGGATGATCAGCTCCTCGGCATCCCTCCAGTACCCAGCACAGGCTTTGGTGTCTGTTGAATTAAGCTCAAGTCCAGACAGGGCAACGAAAGGTAAAATCACTGTCTTCTGGAATCTCCAGAAGAGATTCTGGAGCTGGGGCATTTGATGCCTGTCAGACATTGCCCTCTCAATTCAAATAGCAGCAGGTAAAACCAAGCCAGGGTAACTAAGTAAGAGAACAAATTCCTTAGATAGCTTTTCAGTGGGAAACACCTCTGGAAAAGTTAAAATAGCAGAAACAATACAATGTGATCATTGACATTTTGAAAGGAATTCAGGGATTCCAGTGTCTTTCCCTTGCCCACCCAACCCTCTTTGTAATTATAATCATCCTCGAAGTTCTAAGTCACCAAACCCTATCTTTGGAATTCTAAGCTAAAAGTAAATGCCAGTCTTGAAACCGCGGACCCCTCTCATCTCCCCACCTCCTTGGGCACCTGCGCCCCTCAGGAGGCTGCTTATATTCCGTGACAAACTCCTCTGTTCTATCATTAGAATTTTAGCATTACTGCCCTTTACAGTTTCTGTCTGCTTTTCCTTATCTGTGAAATGACTTTTATTAATTTAAGAATAAACATTTTTAAAAGCCAGGCTTTTACCGTAGTTAAATGGTATTACAACTCCTCAATCTTGTGGGTCCCTGAAGCCATTGGGTAAGACTGTGAACTTTAGCTGGCACTAGATTGAATGCTAGGAACCTAATATTCAGGTCCTAGAGATTGAACTCAGCCACTTAATAAGAAGGCTAAAGTCTCGTGTTCCAGAAGCAGATAAGAGGGAAAAATTAATGGATGTTTAAATAAGTTTTATATTCCCATTCACAGGACTCTGTGGGCTGTTTTTGTTTTTTTTTTCCACAACAAAAAGATCATAGTGTTAATTGATGCATGTAGTTGTATGCAAACAAGTATTATATTTGGATGACTCTTCAAGGGAACAGAATACTACAGATACTCATTAAAATGGACTTGAATAAGTCATAAGCACATTGTCAATATCATTCTTCAGATAATAGGAAGTTAATACCACCCAACCAGACATGGAAATGGGAAGGCCTCTTTGCTTTAACTCTAAAATGGAACAATCTAACTAGCATATTAAATGCAATGGAACAGACTCCATAGTTTAGAATGGTGTCATTTCGAAGTAATGAAGTAATTAAAATTGCTGGTAAACATAGCGACCAAAATTCACACCTGAGAATGGCATCCAGTTCACTAAACTCGTCTGTAGAAAAACTGTAACATCAGCGGGGATAAATGCCTTTTTAAGATGAACTTATTATGTGTGGCAACAAAAGCACATCATTCTTAAACAGATACCTCCCAAGAGATTTAAATGGCTTTCATTTCTAAGATCTCTTGTTACCTCATGATTTTATTTCTCTTTCCCTTTAACCCCTAACATTTAATAATTAATCATTTTTTTATTTTTTGAAAAGGCCTGAATTGGCTCTGGAAATATTTAGGGGAAAGGTAACTGAGTGCCTTTCTGGGAAAGGGTATAGTCCAAAGGTCCGAGCAAGCCACGGAAATTCACACAAGAAGACAGATAAGTTTTGGCTCTGAAGTCCCCATTTATCCAGTTTCCTTAAAACCAGTACACTCCACCTCTGGTTTACACTCAACAAAAATTGCTAGCTTGCTTTTGTAAGGGCCGGATGCAGTATCAGGAGTGCTTCCCAGGAGTGACTAGAAGCCTCCACAGTAATGAGCCTAAGAAAAGACAGGAAGGAGCGGGAGATTTGAGGTCTGAGTATCTTGGATCTGCTGTTTGACCAGAGGCAAGCTGAGCAACTTCTCTGAATTTCAGTTTTCTCAACTTTTAATTTCAATTTTCCTTAAATTTCAATTTAATTTCAACTTCTCTCCGATTTTGAGGACCAAAACATTAAAAATGAAAGAACACATTTTTAAAATACTTGCTACAAGATAGGCAGTTGACGAATGTTAGTTGAATGTTAAGATTTTAAGGGAAGACATTTATTTCTACAATACACTTAATTTAAGTGCAGATAGTCAAGAAGTGTTTATCAACTAACTCTGAATATACCATATAATTTTACTCATCCTTCCCTAAATGCAATGATATCTTGAGCGTCTTTATTCCTCTTTTTTAAATGAGCAAGTTCCTGAGATTCTGAAGTAAATCAAACATGCTTATTTTTTTTTTAACTATTTAGTTACATATTGCTTCCTTCAGGATTGTTTGTGAAACTCAAGAAAAGCCATTTGCTTAAACTAATAATCTTGCACAAGTGAGAGTACGTTCATTTTAAATGCACTTTCACATCTATTATCTTATTTTATCCTTACAACTCGCCGAAGTAGGTGGGGTTGCTTTCATTAGCCCATTTTATAGATGAGAAAACTGAGGCAAGCCCATTTAACTGGCTAGAACTGGTTTTCCCCGTTGGTAAAATGGAAATGATTCTAACCTTAGCTCATGCAGTATAAAATAGAGCCCTTTACAGTTTCTTAAGGTATTTACATTCACTAATCTCATTTCAAGTAGGTAAGACAGAGATTGTTATCATTGTTTTAGAAATAAGGATGCTGAATTCTGGAAAGAAAAGAATTTAGCTTAAAGTTAGAGGTATAAAGAGATTCCTTGAAGCATCACTGGAATCCCAGTTCTCTTCATTTCTAAACCGAGATTCTTTTCTTCACACAAGGTCTCACCCTCAAAGGTACCCAGACATTTCTGTTTCTCAACAATGATTTCACAGAGTAAGTTAGAAGGACTGCAGAATTAACCTCCCGTCTTTATTTAGAAAACAGAGAAGTTTGATTTTGTTTTGTCTTTTCTTACAGACTTGGAAAGGAACAACATTGTTGCACCTTGTGTAGCAGAAATGGAAGAGGTTTGCTCATTATTTGTCAAGCAGATATTTGTTACAAAGCCAGAGTTTTAAGAACACAAAAGAGCAGTGGTACTGTAAGGCAGCCCGGATTAGTGTCAGTATTTTTATCTTTTCACAAGCGTTCATCTTTTCTTTAGCTAGAAGTTAGGGCAGTTAAGAACTAGCCTTCTAATAATTCGGTTAATGTTGTTATTTAAAATAACAGAATCTAGAATGGATGGAGGACCTTGCAGACAAGTTGCCCCGTTTGTCTCTAGAATGTGCGAAACTAATGTGGCTGATGGCTCAAAAGGAGACTGATGCTGCCACCTTGTGTTAATGTCAAAAAATGCTATGATTCCCAAACAGTGAAATTGTCATCAATGGGGGATGGGGAATCCAGAATCTATGCACGAAATGATACCAGTCAACAATTAGAGATTTTCGTGATTCAGGGATTGGTCATTCATGCGACAGATGTGTTTAATGAGTATCTACTATGTACCAAACACTCTTTTAGAAACAATGAACAAAGCAGACAAAAATTCCTGTCCTCATGGAGCTTTTTAGGCCTCTGATTATTTTATATGTATGCACTCCTTTAATATTCTAAACAACTCTACGAGGAAGGTTTTCCCATTTTACGGATGAGGTTACTGGGGCACGGGAAGATTCAGTAACTGGTCTAAGGTTACGTAGCTGCTGGGTGACAGAGCTTGGATTTGAACAGAGGCAGTCTACTCCAAGAACCACCAGGACTTTAATCATGAATCTTTACTGCATGAACTTTGTCCTCTGACTAACGTACACAGAGATTAGTGGTTGCCCAAGAGTTACTTTAGCTTGTATGTCCGGAAGAGGTAGAAGGTTGTGTGTGTGTGTGTGTGTGTGTGTACACATATGTACATTTATGCATGTTATTCACTGAATCCATATATGTCCATATTATGTATGCACATGCACTGTATGAATACATGTGTATTTGTATACTGTATATGCATGACTATTTATTCACTCATTTAATCGCTCATCAAATTTCCATTAGCACCTATTCTATACTAGAGTTCACTTGCAGGGCTAGAGATAAACAAATTAAAGTCTATGGTCCCTTTCTTCAAATGACTCATTTTCAGCAGGAGAAAAACATAAACGAATACTTGCAACATTATCATGGCACTTATCACATTTTATTGTAGAGACTTAGTTGTTTTTTTAAAAGACTATAATCTCCTTCAGACAAAAGCCAAAGCTTTGTGTCTAGCATGGTACGTAATAAGCCTTTTAAAAGTAGTTGTTGAATGAATGACTAGCGGACAGGTGTAAGCTCCACATTCGGCCATCAGGGAAAGTTTCATGGACCCCAGAAGTCACAGCTACATGATAAAGTCGGAAAAGATCTATGATAACTCGAGTACATAGAAACGAAGGGTAAAGCCTCTCCTTCATACCATACACAAAATGTCATCCTAGATGGATCATTGACATAAAAGTGAATGATAAAATGCAGCTTTTAGGATAAAACAAAGGAGAACCTATTCAGAAACTTGGGATAGGCAAAGATTTCTTATATAGGAAAAAATATTAGTGACAAAAGAAGAGATATAAATGGAAACTCATGAAAATTAAGAATTCATATGTGTGAAATACATCTGAGGTCACCAAACTGACCGGCATCCTGACTTTATTCTGCGGCATGGCTTTGTACAGCCTGTGAGCTCAAAATGGTTTTTACATTTTCACAGGGTGGAAAAAAGTCAGAAGAAGAATACTATGTAACGATAAGTGAAATGTACGTGAAATTCAAAATTTCAGTGCCCATAAATAAAGTTTATTGGAATACAGCCATGCTTATTCATTTAATATCTGGCTGTCTACAGCTGCTTCTATGTTAAAGTGACGGCATTGAGAAGTAGCAGCAGACATAACCAGGGCCTGCAAAGTCTAAAATAATTGCCATCTGGCCCTTTATAGAAAATGTTTGCTGATGGTTAAAATATATAAGTGAGAAAATGAGAAGGCAATTAGGGCAGATTAGGAAAAGACATATATTTATAAAGAGAACTCATATCCAGGATATATAAAGAACTATAAATCAATTGGAAAAATACAGACAACCCCATTTTTTTTTTTTAAGTGAGAGATGGCGCCTGGGTGGCTCAGTCGGTTAGGCATCTGACTCTTCATCTCAGCTCAGGTCTTCATCTCAGGGTCATGAGTTCAAGCGCTGTGTTGGGCTCCATGCTGGGCATGAAGACTACTTAAAAAAAAAAAAAAATTAGAGGGAGGAAGAAAAAGCCTTCAATAAGCACTTCTCAAGAGGATATGCAAGTGGCCAATAAGCACAGGACAAAATACTCAATGTCATTAGTCATTAGGGAAATGCGAATTAAGATCTAATTAAATACCACTATCTACCTATCAGAATAACTACAATGAAAAGTCCTAACACTGTCAAGTGTTGGTGAGGTTGTGGACTAGCTGGAGTGAAAATTGGTATAGCTACTTTGGAAAAGTCTTTGGCAATATCTGCTAACACTAAACATATGCCTGTCCTATGGCCCAGCAATTCCATTCCTAGGGATGTGCCCAAAAAGACAAGGGCATATGTCCACCAAAAGACTTGTGCAAGATGATTCCTAGCAGCTTTATTCATGATAGCTCATAAATGGAAGCAACGCAAGCACCCATCCAAAACAGAATGACTACATTATATGATACACAGCCGTGAAAAGAAATGAACTGCATCTCCACTGAGGGGCATGGATGAATCTCTCAAACATAATGTTTAAAAAAAGAAATTGACACAAAAATGCCTACTATATTGCTTTATAAGAAGTATGACGATAGGTAACTAGTCTATGGTGATAGAATTCAGAATAGTGGTCACCTTTGGGAAGGGGTTATTAACCGGGCAGAGGTATGTGAAAGCTTTCTGGGTGCTTGATTTGGGCGGTGCTTATGTGGGTATAAACATATGTAACATTTAATAGTGTGAAATCAATATGTGGACATAAATTTTTATACTTCATTGCTTGTATGTTATACCACAAGAGAGACTTAAACTGTAAAAAGGTAGCCAAAGTCGGAGTGAAATATGATTAAGGAAGGGAAGAGCTCTGTATGGTATGGATGGGAAAAGGGAGAAATGGAAGAATTTCTTCAATTTCCCAGATTGTTATCACTGATTAAATTCATCTATTTGATGTTTGGCCAACAGGCAGTTAATAACCGTTCTGAGAATTTAACTTACCTAGTCGTCCCAACTCCAAAACAGATGCCACCCCACCTTGCCCTTGGACCACATTAATGGCTGTGACCATATGGTCATCTCTCCCTCTGCTCATTCTTAGTCACCTGCCTCACTTGGTCCTGCATAGGCATTGCCTTCCCAAAACACACGCCTACAAGACAACCTTTCAACCTGAAGAAAAAAAGGGGAATGTGAGGGAGTCCATAACGAGGGCAAAGTAGAACTAAGACAACTTTACTGAGTATAGTGGACCAAATGGTCACCTCTCAAAAGATATGTTTATGTCCTAATTGTCAGAACTAGTGAATGTGACCTTATTTGGAAGAAGGGTCTTGTTGGATGTAATTAAGGATCTTCAGATGAGGGGCGCCTGGGTGGCTCAGTCAGTTGAGCATCTGCCTTTGGGTCAGGTCATGTTCCCTGGGTCCTGGGATCGAGTCCTGTGTCGGGCTCCCTGCTCAGCGGGGAGCCTGCTTCTCCTGCTCCCTCTGCCTGCTGCTCCCCCTGCTTGTGCTCTCTCTAACAAATAAATAAAATCTTTTTAAAAAAAGGATCTTGAGATGAGATCATCTTGAATTATGTAGGTGGGACCTGAATCCAATGACAAGTGTCCTTAGAAGACACCGAACAGGAGACATGGGCACACACACGAGAAGACCCTGTGACGGTGGAGGCAGAGACGGCAAACCCCGCCACCAGAAGCTGGGAGAGGCGACGAAGGGATCCCCTCGTGAAGCTCACACAGGGAGCGCGGTCCTGCTGGCTTTTGGATTTCTGGCCTCCAGAACCGTGAGAGAACACATTTTTGTTGTTTTAAGCCACCCAGTTTGTAGTAATTTGTTGAACTAGCCCTTCCAAATTCATACGGTGTCATTCGTGTACCATCTGGTGACATCCAGGTTCTTTCCGCTTCTTAGTTATTAGGAATGGTGCTGCTATAAACATTTGAAGGGATTTTAGCCTTGACAAGAAGGAAAACGAAAGTCAGTCTTAGAGCTGGGGTCACAGGAGTGGTGACCTGACTTAAGTTTTAGAAGAATCGTTCTAGCTGTTTTGAGAACAGACGGGGCGTGGACACAGGGAGAACGAGTCCGGTTTGGAGACCATTGCAGATCTGGGAGAGGGACAGGGGTGGACTGATTTAAGGTAGTGGTGTTAGAGAAGGTGGTGAGAGACAGCAGATTCTAGAGATATTTTGAAGGTAGAACCAATCGCATTTGTTGACAAAATGAATATGTAGTGGGAGAAAGACATCAATAATGACTCCAAGGTTTTTAGCCTGAGTAACTGGACAGATAAAGGTGCCATCAGTAGAAAGGAGAGGGGCGCCTGGGTGGCTCAGTGGGTTAAGCATCTGCCTTCAGCTCAGGTCATGATCCCAGGGTCCTGGGATTGAGTCCTGCCTCGGGCTCCTTGCTCAGCAAGGAGTCTACTTCTCCCTCTCCCTCTGCCTTCTGCTCCCCCTGCTTGTGCTCTCTCTCTCTGACAAATAAATAAATAAAATCTTTTTTTTTAAGATTTTATTTATTATTTATTTGACAGAAAGAGAGAGATCACAAGTAGGCAGAGAGGCAGGCAGAGAGAGAGGGGGAAGCAGGCTCCCCACTGAGCAGAGAGCCTGATGCGGGGCTCGATCCCAGGACCCTGAGATCATGACCTGAGCCGAAGGCAGAGGCTTTAACCCACTGAGCCACCCAGGAGCCCCTAAATAAATAAAATCTTAAAAACATTTTTTTTTTTTTTAAATAGAAAGGAGAAAGAGTGAATCATACCTGTGGAGGGGAGATCAGGAGCTCAGTTTTAGCCAGGTAAAATTCAAAATATCTGTTCTTGAAGATGCTAAGTAGACACATAAGCGTGTCTTATCATTTTATTACATCAAATAGCATATGCTAATTTTTTCTGTATTTATTCAGTAAATAATTAGTGAATGCCTATTATATGTAGGGCACTGTGGATATCCAATGAAGATCATCTAACACTGTTTTTATTGCCAGTCATCAGTGAAAGCAGTGTGGAGTCTGGAGACATGAATATTAGTTCTGTCTCTGTTCCAACCTATTACCTGATCTTGGGCAAGTATCCTCGCTTATCTGTGCCTCAGTTTCTTTGACTTTAAAACGGGGGGTTGTGCAAGAGGGTAGTCAAGATGCCCCCACCCAGCCCCCCAAATTGTTCAGTTTGTTCATCTGAACTGAAGCCTATTTTTCCTCAGGTGATATCATTTCCTTGGAACTTTGCTGGGGAAGGCAGCTATTTTTCCTTCTTCCAGTAATTCACCGGACAAAGAAAAAGTTGGTTTATATACAGACAGTCCCAACTTACAATGGTTCAACTCACAATTTTCCAACTTCACACTGGGGTGAGAGTGATATGCATTCAGCAGAAACCGTAGTTCAAATTTTGAATTTTGATCTTTTCCTGGGCTAGCTGTACAGGGTACCATGCACTCTCATGATGCTGGGTAGGGGAGGCGAGCCACAGCTCCCAGCCAGCCCCGGGGTTCATGAGGATGAATACCCAATACTCTTACAACCATTCTGTACCCATACAACCATACTCTTTTTCCTTTCTGTATGGTATTCAATAAATTACATGAGATGTTCAACACTTTATTATAGACACTTTATTTATGAAATGGGCTTTATGTTAGATGATTATGTCCAGCTGTAGACTGCTGCAAGAGTCTGAACATGTTGAAGATAGGCAAGGCTAAGCTATGATGTTCGGTAGGTTAGGTGTATTAAATGCCTTTTCTAAAAAAGATTTTATTTATTTATTTAAGAGAGAGAGAGCACGAAAAGGGTGAGGGGCAGAGGGAGAAGCAGACTCCCCACTGAGCAAGGAGCCCAATATGGGACTCGATCCCGGGACGCTGGGATCATGACCTGAGCCGAAGGCAAACGCTTAACTGACTGAGCCACATAGGTGCCCCTTAGATGCATTTTCAACTTGCAATTTTTCATTTTACAATGAGTGATCAGGGTGTAATCCAGTCATAAATTGTGGAGGACCTGTATTTCTGACTTACCATGGCCACTTCCATACCTTTGTTTCTCTTCCATAAATGTAATTCTCTCTCTTCTTTAAATATTAAATGAAGCTTTTAAAATTATTATTGTAAGAGTAATATGTATTGAATGTAGACAAAAATGAACCTTATATTGCCTCTGCTAATTTCTCATAACCCTATACTCACATGTCAGCTATGGCATTTGTAACATTCTGCCCATTATAGTTATTTGTGGGCTTAGAGATGATACATTTTAGGAGGTCAGTAATTGTGTCATTTTTACCGTTCTCATAGTATTCAGTTTAGTGCCTCGTCAATAACAGATACCCCAGAAATGTATACTGAATTAATGAGCAAGTCAATAAATCACCTATAATAAATTTTTTAAAACCTAATATACAAAAGAATAAAATAAAACTTCCTTTTTGGTGCCTGTGGGTGACTTTTCCGCTCTTTTGAGCTTTTATGTAACATTGTTTATGCATTGTTTATGTAATCCCCCCTTTTATTTTATACATATCTATAAGGTCATTGAATTCTCTCTGGCACAGGGAAGATATTTCTGATTTTTTTAAAAAGTAGGTAGTGGAAATATTATAGCATTTAGAATCAGAGTTTTGAATCCTAAGCCTGTCACTAAGTGGCTGTGACTTTTGGTCACGTTGCTCTGGATCCCTAAACTGTTCCAAATTTGATACAGTAAGAATCATAGACATTATACCCTGGGTCGGTTTGGGAATACAATAGGATAAAGAATATGGAAATTCTTGGTAGACTGAAATGACTCTTTTATTTTATTTTATTTTATTTTTGAAGATTTTATTTATTTGAGAGAGTGAGCCCATGAGAGAGGGGGAAGGGTCAGAGGAGAAGCAAACTCCCCTCTGAGCAAGGAGCCTGATGCAGGGCTTGATCCTGAGACTCCGGGGTCATGACCTGAGCTGAAGGCAGATATTTAACCAACTGAGCCATTCAAGCACCCTGAAATATTTATTTATTTATTTATTTATTTGAGAGAGAGAGCGAGAACAGGGGGAGGAGCAGAGGGAAAGGGAGAGAATCAAGTAGACTCAGTGCTGAGCACAGAGCCAACATAGGGCTTGGGGCTCAATCTCAGGACCCTGAGATCACGACCTGAGATGAAATCAAGAGTTGGAGCCACCCAGGCACCTCTAAAATGTCTCTATTAAAAAAGTATCTTAAAAAATTTTTTGAGAAGATATGGGGTGCCTGGGTGGCTCAGTTGGTTACATATCTGCCTTCAGCTTAGGTCATGATCTCTGGGTCCTGGGATCAAGCCCCTTGTTGGAAGTCCATTTCTCCCTCTCCCTCTGCTGCTCCCCCTGCTTGTGCTCTCTCCCTCTCTCTCTCTCAAATAAATAAATAAAATCTTTTTAAAAAATTCTGAGAAGATATACTATTATTACATCATTTTTACTGTTAAAATGATCAAAATTCTTCAGTGGAAGACTTTAGCAGACTCCTCGTTCAAGCTAAGATTTGATAGGGATTTGACTTGAGAGGCAAGCTCTGTCGTTTCCGAAGGAGACAGAGAAATATGCCAGTGAAACTTTTGGAAATGTATGTAATCTTAGAACCACTACGTGTGGCTACACAATTCCAGGATCCTCATTCACGTGGAGATCTGTGAAGCCCCCCGGCCCCGTGGAGCAAGGTGGTCGCGGTCCGCCATGCAGTTACAAAATGATTGGAAAGCCTAACTATGGAACACCTAATAAGTTCTGTGAGTGTTTTAGGAGATACATTTATAATGAATTCTTAAACTATGTATGTCACTCTTCATCATTACTAACAGTAAAAACATGAAGAAAGAGTGTTGAGACAAATATAAGACGTTACGTTGAGAGGATACAGCCAACTACAGATAAAGAGTTATGGGTGTAGATAGAGACACACCCTTCCTTGGCCTAAGTGCATCCCATCATTTTATTAATGTAAGTCTGGATCTGATTCTTGAGTAAGAAGTGTTTCAAAATAAGGCTACAGTCATACTTTGTTAAAAATTATATTTCCCCGTGCTGTACTTTTCATCTCCAGGACTTACTTATTTTGTAACTGGAGGTTTGTATCTCTTAATCCCCTCTGTATCTATTTCAACCATCCCCCCACCCTCCTCCCCTCTGCTAACCACCAGTTTGTTCTCTGTATTTAAGTCTGTTTTTGTTGTTGTTGTCTCTTTTTTTTATCTTTGTTTGTTCATTTGTTTTGTTTCTTAAATTCCATATATGAGTGAAATCATACTGTATTTGTCTTTTTCTATCTGACTTACTTCATTAGCATAATACCCTCTAGGTCCATCCATGTTGTTGCAAATGGCCAGATCTCATTTAGATTGCAATAATGTTGTTTGGTGTCAGACAGTGACTACGCTTATTGTGGTGAGCACTGAGTAACACAAAGATTTGTTAAATCATTATGTTTATATCTGAAATTAACCTAACATTGTATATTAATTATACTTCAGTAAAAATTGGGGCGCCTGGGTGGCTCAGTGGGTTAAAGCCTCTGCCTTTGGCTCAGGTCATGATCTCAGGGTCCTGAGATCGAGCCCCACATCGGGCTCTCTGCTCAGCGGGGAGCCTGTTTCCCCCTCTCTTTCTCTGCCTGCCTCTCTGCCTACCTGTGATCTCTCTCTCTCTGTCAAATAAATAAATAAAATAAAATAAAAAAGTCTCTATACTTCAGTAAAAATTATATATCCCAATGAACAAATCATAATATCTAAAAAATACATGCAAATAGATTACATATGTACTTTTAAGTACATAAATACTGCACTACACTTTTTTTTTTAAAGATTTTATTTATTTGTCAGAGAGAGAGAGCAAGAGAGCAGGCACAAGTAAGGAGAACAGCAGTCAGAGACAGAAGCAGGCTCCTCGCTGAGCAAGGAGCCTTCTGTGGGACTCAATCCCAGGACCTTGGGATCACAACCTGAGCTGAAGGCAGATGTATAACCAATTGAGCCATCCAGGCGTCCCTGCACTACACTTTTCTTATGTAATGTAACTGTTATGCTTACCTAATAGCTTTGTCTCATCAATGCAGCCATTCATGCAAATAAATATCAATTGAATGTTGATCCCGGTTAAGTCCTAAGAACAAAAACTGTCCTCAAGATGCTCACAGATATTCACTGTGGATCCCAAGAAAGCATGAGGTAAACTGTAAATGTGATTATGTGGAATCTAGCCTGTGGGTGTTTAAGCCTCTAAAATGAAAGAAAGAAAGAAAGAAAGAAAGAAAGAAAGAAAGAAAGAAAGAAAGAAAGAAAGAAAGAAAAGAAAGAAAAGGAAGAAAGAAAGAAAGAAAGAAAGAAAGAAAGGAAGGAAGGAAGGAAGGAAGGAAGGAAGGAAGGAAGGAAGGGAAAAGAAAGAAGGAAAGGAAAAGAAAGAAGGAAGGAAAGAAGAAAGGAGAAAGAAAGAAAGAAAGAAAGAGAGAGAGAGAGAAAGAAAGAAAGAAAGAAAGAAAGA